>CM070874.1:158315796-158765796 GCA_036365515.1 Torymus aiolomorphi | reverse complement strand
ACAGAGGAATCTTTGTGTTAGTAAAAAAAAGGTTTTCGAAATAACATGTTTTAAACGTTGTATAGACCATGTGGAATCGAAAATAGTATATTACGGCACAAGGTTAGAAAGTTGGATTTCCTGGCCGGCGCCATTTTGACGCCCGAGGCGAAGCCGAGGGCGTCGATGCGCGCCGGCCAGGGCATCCAACATTCCGGCCAAGTGTCGTATACTATTTTTCTTCATCCCCAGCCGAAAGTACGTCCATATAGTTAATATTAATTAATAAAATAGCGTTGTTAGCTACTAACTACGGCTCGGCCATATGTATAAGAGGCCTGCTTCAGCGCTATTTTACATATCACGGAACATAAGGCTTGACTTCTGCTTTTTTTGATGTCCGCCCGACTTTTGCAAAACCGAGGCGAAGCCGAGGTTTTGCTGGTCGGGGCGGGCATCAAAAACACTAACAAAAGATGCTTGAAAAGCATCATGGACCAAAAATATGTACATACTTAATCGCAGATGCTGATTTTAACTACCGCCCAATCTCTTAATGGTTCCTCTATTTGTCCTTTTCTATCCCATACATTATAGAATGAAAGTCAAAAAGCTGTCACATATAAGTATATAGCTACACCATGTTTTGAAACTCAAAATGTAAACATCATGTCTATATATATGTATAGAAGCTTTCTGACAGTGTGTATGCAATATAAGAACATAATTGATTATGAGAGTTAGAAATATATTGTTCAATATATTAATAATAACATAAAATTAATTTAATACACCTATATCTTTTCAATTTTCCGATTTTACAAATGATTTTCTTGTCATCACATTTGGAAGGGTTAGCATAGTTTAGGTTACAACACGTGCGCTGTCGCGGACGTTGCCATGCAACGATCAACAAAGAGCGACCATAAAAGTCGCTCTTCCCGGCACGAAATCGAGCCGGCAAGACCGTACTTTCGGCTAGGGGATGAAGAAAACACTATTTTTAGAAATTTCGTAATTTTATTTTTCATTTTTTCATAGGTTATAATTAATATTGTTTATTATTAATAAGCATTATTACGGAGAGCTTTAGAATAAATGTAAGGAACAAAAATTGTAGGTATGAAATTTGATATTATGTTTATCTTCTGTAACCTGGCAATTTGCCTGTTGCTTAATGAACCGCGAGATTATATGTACAATCAGATTATATGCCTCAATGCGCAACGTCACGCACACACGAAAAAGAGTAAACATGTCAAACCAACAACAAATCCAAATATGAAAACCGAAACCTCGAAGGGAGGGGGGAATATGTTCATAAACGATCTGACGTTATGAACTGGCAGACGTACTGGAAGAAATTCAAATTTAAACACCCGCGATCGTCTTTTTGCAATCTGTAGTTGGGAATGCAGCATTTTTTGGCTATTTTTCACATTAATATACACAAGAAACAATCTATTGAACTATATAACATCTTTGAACTCGACGACGGACGATTTCTATTTAAAGTCTACATCTACAGAGCACGCAATCAATCACGTGCGGCCTGAGAGAGATAGCATGTAACTTCATAGCTGCTATGTCTCTCTTCGACAGTTAAAGCACTCGGCCGCCTGAACGATACCTCCAGTAGTATATGCTCGAAGGAATGCGACGGCGCATTGTATTCTGCGCGAGCACTTCGCCCCAGATAGAAGAAAACAGATTAGCACAGGATCAATAAGATGGAGCGGGAACAGCGCAGAAACACGTCTGTACGAAGAAGAGGGGCAAGAAGTGGAGAGTCTCAATCAGAAGCTATAGCAAAAGGGAAGCTACAGCGAAAAGTTACCTCAGCCAAAGAAGATAGACATAAGTAGAATATAGGTAGAATAGACAGTCCGTTCAACATTATTTCGCGCCTGACCCTTAATTAACAAATTAATTGCACAAAGGCTATGCGGTGTAGCCCAACGCGGATAACGACATCGGGATGGTTGTCCCTTAGCTTTTCTTTCGGGCCTATTTACAATCTTCATTATTATTATATTATATCTTACTATTCCTTTTTCACGGCTAAGATCGGGTATCTCGCATAATTTTCTTTTTCGCGATGTAGCCGTCCTAGGGCTCAGAATTCGCGCTGCCAGTCGAGTTCTTTATTTTCTTTTTCGTAATTTGAAATTGTCTTATTTTTTCTTTTATTCTTTAGTTGCGCGGCGGTGAGTGTGCGCTTTACATTCGTGCTGACGTTCGATTTAACTTGATACGCGGCCTTCTGCAGTTTAGTTTATGTTTATGTAATGTGCGCTTTGCTTAACCTCTGAGTGTGACTCATTTGTCACGAGTCCGACATGCTCCATTGTTGTCTCTGAAATCTGTCGTGTGTGCTTGCTTACAATTTTCTAAGGATTCTGGTGATAGATTTTAAGCAACTCATTCCAACGATTATTATTATATTAATTATATTATTGATCAATGTTTTTTCTTCTTTTTGACTATACCCCTGCTGGTTATGAATACCTAGCGTATTCTCCCTATTCGGCTCGTTGTTGTTGATGTGATCTCTTGCGCTACCTTGCCCATCGTCATAACGCCAAGCGTCGCTCCGATCGTTGTATCTCCGGTTCTCATTGCGATATGGACATCTGCCTGATTGATAATGATATGCACGATCGTTTCGAGCATTTTCGTTGAAATAAGGGCGATAATGCGAATGGTTGCTGCGGCCTCCCTGATTTCTATAGTTACTCTCTCGGTATTCCGGTCTCCAATTTATCCTTGAGTTTCGATTATTCCTACGGTTATTCGGATCCAAGTTTGAGTATCGGCCTTCGTTTTTCTCGGATCTTGCCTATTTCTGTGGCGTGGGTCGCCCTGCGTGTTAGCGTCCGTGGTTTGTGCGGTATACGCTGCAACGGGGTACATCAATGGGGGGACCGTACCCATTGGGTAAGTGATATACACCAATTGCGATGGCGGCGGCGGTGGTAATGGTGATGGTATTCTTCCCGTTATTTCTAGATTCCCTAAGGTGACTTCCCCGTTCTTCAGCGCCCTTTGCAAGGCATAGCAATCGCCATATTGCTGTCCTTCCTTTTGGCAGAAGATGCGAAATTTCGTATCGGCGTCCTTGTACTGACACCTATCCTCCGGGTGATTATCCATCCCACAAACATCACAGCGAGCTCTAGCGGGAGCTTTCAGGATCGTGGCCTCCAGCGCATTATCGACTTTTAGCTTAGCGTATTTTTCCATCAGCTCAGTCAGGATACCTTCGGCGGAGATCGGACCCGACTGTGTCCAGACACGTCGTGCCCCTGTTCTCTGTTCGATCCTTATAGCTTCAGTTATTGCCTCAACCAAAGTCTTGGGACTCGCGGGTCTTACTTGGTGTTGTAGATCCCATTGTAATCCGTATAGGAATTGATCCGCCTCCTTCCGAGTCGCCTCTATTTTTGTATGTTAATTTCTCGAAATCTTGTAGGGCTCTATCGGCATCGTAGGTATCCGACGCTTTAGCCTCTTTCTTGTTTGACGACCTTTAGTTCCGCCAATAATCTATCGACACCTCCGTCGTGCGTATACCTCATCGTAATATTCTCGAGTACTGTTTCGACCGATGTAAAGCGGTTCATGCGACACATATAACCTTCCGCAGCTCGTCGGCGAAACTTTGAGGCTAATGCGCTCATCAGCCAGCATTCTGCTGATGGGCCAAATTCGTTCAGTACATTGCGCACAACGCGGCAAAAGAAGGCCATCGAGTCGGGATTCCCGTCGAAGGGGGGAATCGTATTCATAGCCTGTTGTAGCGAAAATATCCACGCAGCGTCCCTCGGCCTGGTGACGCGCGAGTGTGGCGGTGGGAGGTCGATGGGCGCGGGGAGTGGCTCGGGCTGACGCATCGGTATATAGCAGGCCCCGGAGCCCGGAAACTCTGTTTTTAATTGTGACTCTATATTTGTTAATCCACTAGCCCCTTTGGCATGCGCGAGGAAATGGTTGTAACCCGACAGTCTTCTCGCCTTAAATTCTGGTATTTGGTCAGGCCTTACCCACTTCGGTATGTAGTCATTGGATGCCTCTGTGACTGTGTGCGGAGTACAGAGTAAGTGGCGATCCACGCTCGCGGTGTTGGGCTCTGACGGGAGTCCCCCATTATTAACGTTTTTGTTAAGTTCATTTTTCCCGGGCGATGCCCTCCCGGTGGAGTACGCCGCCTGCAATAGTTCTCTTGACGGGCTCGGGGATTTCCGTTGCGTTTTTGGTCATTTTTGTAATCTGGCCGCAAGATCTTCTCTATAGTTGGTAATAATTTGTACCTCGTCGATCCGCAGATCTCCGGCCCCCACAGATAAAACGTGATCGAGCTTCCGACTCGCGATTTCCAAAGCCTCGGGAGAGGATAGAGCTATTGCTATGTCGGGACAGGCGAGAGCAACATTAATGTCGGCCTCCAGCTGATCCGTCGTTCGAAACCCGGGTGTTCGAAGGCGTGCCCATAAGCATCGCGTGGCTTTTACATCTGGATCTAATCCCGCAGCTTCATTCTGCCACGCGCAGTCAAGGCTATATTCTTCGTTATTTCTAATGTTTCGACGCGACAAGACTTTCTTAAACATTATAGATTTGCGAAGGTGCCCCGAAATTCAAAATCACTTACTATTCGCGGCCCGTAATTTTACGTTCCTTTAGCTCGCTCCTTATCGGCCACGCAATTCCCCACGAGACACAGGACAAGATTAAATTGGTATTAAAATTTCACTTACCCTTGTATGAAAATCGCAATAAGGATGATGGACACGGATGACATCTTTCCTTCCTGTCAAGCGTGGACTGGTATGTACTCGACGCGATTTCGCGATTTTACTCAAATGTATTTCTAACGAACACCCCACACCTAGCACCAGAAAATTAATAATGTTACGTGTGAGCCTATCTAGGTTCACGTACGTATGAAGGGTTTGAGGTGTTTGTGTCGTTCCAAGCCGAGACTCGAAACGATGCAATGAAATACAACGAGATTTAAGGTATACGTGCGTTATTTATTAAAATACTTTACGTGAAAAAGATTACCCTAAACCTAAATAGAACCTTTCATGAAAGATTACAGTAAGCATGAACAAAAGATTACAAGAATGTTTCACGAAAGAAAACGACAATATTACAGTAAGCTTTTGGGAAGATTACATTGTTATCTTTGTTGAAAGCTTACGCTAAGATTGCAAAACAGATTCCAAAATCCTTGCAAGAAAGATTCTACTAAACTCAAATAGAACCTTTCATGGAAGATTACAGTAAGCATGAACAACCCTGGTAAAAATGATCTTCAAGGTTCAGAAATGTCCGGATCTAAGGAACCTTTCCGATCCTTTCTGGTTTTTGGAACCAATTTCTTCCGAACTCTTCCGAACTGTCATGGAGGTAAACTGTTAAGAATGTTGATGATCTCTTTAGAACCTTTCTGATCTATTAAGATTTGTTACGAAATAATTTGGTATATTTATTCAAGATTGGTTGGTTCGTTCCGAACCTGGTTGAAATATAATGAATTACTACGATCAATTCAGGACTTTAATGAACCATCATGTTTCTGGCTATTATTAACCGTGGAACTGTTCGAAACTGTCATGAACATAAACGTCTATTTAGTGCTGTTAATTAATTTCTCACGAAAAAAAAATCGTTATTTGTTTAAATTAAATTTATATTTATATTAATAATGATTATTTATTAATAAATAATAAATAATTATTTATTAATAAATAATAGTTGTTAATAAATAATATTAGGGATAAAGGCAAAAAAATTATCCTGATTTTCGCGCATAATTATGGAAATATTAACGTCATGCCCAATTTAATGTTTATTTAAATGTTTATTAATAATTGATATATTGTGATTGAAATTAATTATTTTTAATTTATAACATAATTTATAAGAATATTAAATTATAGAAAGCCTGAAATTGTAAATAAAGTAATTAAAAAATTTTCGATGTCATCGGGATTCGAACCTGAGTCCTCAGCTTACTAGTCCAGCGCCTTAGCCATTACTCTAAAATAAGTGTTAGCATCAGAGTTATAATTTCGATACTTGTATGATATGGAGTTAAACTAATGAATTTTGATGATCTTTTTAGAACCCTTCCGATCTATTAAAATTTGTTTCGAAATAATTAGGTATATTTATTCAGGATTGGTTGGTTCGTTCCGAACCTTGTTGAAGTATAATTAACGATTACGATCAATTCAGGACTTTGGTCAACCATCATGTTCCCGGCTATTAGTAGGTTCCGAACCTTGTTGAAGTATAATGAATCGTTACGATCAATTCAGGACTTTGGTGAACCACCATGTTTCTGGCTAATAGTAACCGTGGAATCGTTCGGAACAAATGCCCAAGATTATTAATATTTATTCCAATATTTATTAAGAATCGTAAAGTATGTTGGTTTTATGCCAAATAATTTTGAAGTTCAATAATAAAGTTTTAAATAAAAAAAATACTTCATGTGTTATTATTATTTTATATATAATCGATAATCTTATTAAATTAGTTATATATTATGACTAAGGGAAAAACTTTATTGATACTCGATCGATTTTGGTATAGTTTGTATAGTTTCATAACAATCAAGAAACTTTCGTAATGGTTCATAAAGGTTTATTGATATTCGATCGATTTCGGTATAGTTCGTAAAAGTTCATGGCAATCCAGAAGCTTTCGTGATGGTCCATAAAGGTTTAAAAAAATCTAACAAACTGATACTATGCTATACTTGCTTTCTCAATGATCCCTTATGCATTTTTATGTATTTTATTTTTCTATCAGCATCTCTTCTATCTTTATAATAATAGATAAAATTTCATAAAAGATCGTTAAGGATCACATTATAGGTTAATTTTTCAAGGTTCGCATGAAACCGGATAGGTTCAGAAAATCTATAAATTGTTTATTCTTGCTCTAATCAACGTATTTCATTCAAATCTTCGTTATTCTAAAGAGTATATTGAAATTATTTTCATCTTAAATATTTCGGAAAGGAACTGGATGGATCGGATAAGTTTACAATTTATTAAATAGAGAAATAAATCGTTTAAAAAATTATTGTAGACAAAAGACTTTCGTAATACGGCGATTCATAGCACTGAAAGTAAAAATCTATTTTTAACAAGTTTCGGAAAGGTTCACCATTTTCCGGATATTCCACTTCACATAGGTTCGGAAGCGTTCTTAATGGATCTGAAAGGATCAGAAAAAAAATCGTTTCGATTCATTTCGAAACTTAACGGGCATTTTAACCAGGGAAAAGATTACAGGAATGTTTCACGAAAGAAAACAACAATATTACAGTAAGCTTTTGGGATGATTACATTGTTATCTTTGTTGAAAGCTTACGGTAAGATTGAAAACAGATTCCAGAATCCTTGCAGGAAAAATTCCACTAAACCTAAATAGAACCTTTCATGAAAGATTACAGTAAGCATGAATAAAAGATTACTGAAAAATAATGCGTCAAGCTCAAGAGAAGGTTCCGGCAAAACCTCTCAGTGGCAATACCTAGAAATGTTTCACGAAAGCTTCCCATAAGTTTAACGGAATCAACACAAAAGATTCGAACTATAAGACTCGGCAACATTCCATGAAAGCTTTTGAAAGGTTCCCGGAACATTACATGAAACATTCTCACAATCGATACTGGAATATTTCATGAAAGATAACTAGAAAGGTTACAGTAAGCCTACTGAATGATTAAACTGGAACATTGATTGCAAATCTTCCAAAAACCTTTTGAAAGAGATTACTTTCAGGGAAGATTCTACTAAACATAAATAAAATCTTTCATGAAAGATTGCAGTTAGCATGATTATTGAAAAATAATGGAAAAGCCTAATGGAAGGTTCCGGCAAAACTCCCCAGTCGCGTTAACTAGCAATGTTCCATGAAAGCTTCCCGTAAGTTTTGGGGAACCAGCCAAAAAAATTCCAACTGTGCGATTCAGTAACATTCCATGAAAGCTTTTGAAAGGTTTCTGGAACCTTCCATGATACATTCAAATAATCGATACTTGAAATTTTCATGGAAGATAACTAGAAAGGTAACAGTAAGCTTACTGAAAGATAAACTGGAACATTAATTGCAAATCTTCCCAAAAATTTTTGAGAAAGATTTATGAATACTGGAATCTTTCATGTAAGGTAATCAGAAAGGTTACAGTAAGCTTACTGAGAGATTAAACTGGAACATTGATTGCAAATTTTCCCAAAACCTTTTGACAAAGATTTATGAATACTTTCACGGAAGATTCCACTAAACATAAATGGAACCTTTCATAAAAGATTGCAGTAAGCATGTATTAGAGATTACCGAAAAATAATGCGAGAAGCTTCATGGAACGTGTCGGCAAAACTTGCCAGTAGCGTTACCTTGCGATTTATCACGAAAGCTTCCCGTAAGATTCGCAAAAACCACCAAAAAGATTCTAACTATTCATCACATTAACATTAAATGAAAGCTTTTGAAAAGCTGCCAGAATCTTTCATGAAATATTCTAATAATTGATACTGGAATATTTCATGAAAGATAACTAGAAAGGTTACAGTAAGCTTTCTGAAAGATTGAACTGGAACATTGATTGCAAATCTTCCAAAAATCTTTTGAAAAAGATTTATAAATACTTTTAGGGAAGATTCCATTATACCTAAATGAAATCTGTCATGAAAGATTGCAGTAATCATGAATAAAAGATTGCCGAAAAATAATGCGAAAAGCTTAATGGAAGGTACCGTCGAAACTTTCCAGTAGCGTTACCTTGCAATCTTCCACGAAAGCTTCCCGTAAGTTTTGGGGAACCAACCAAAAAAGCCGCTGCCAATTCATTGGCCCGTAGCTTCCTCAAATTCAATTTGCTGATTTCATGAATTAATTTTTAATAACAAAATTTATAATTTTTGCAACAATTTATGAAATAATTATAATTAAATTCATTTATGAAGGTTAAAAAGTATTGATTTTAAAATTTTTTTCTTTATTTATTTATTTAGATCAACGAGCAAGAATGCCCTAGATTAAACATAATATATACATATATAACATAATAGTGATAACAAAATTCAGACTATTTCTACGTTTCTTTATTTATTTTGTATCAACGATATCATGCGAGGGATGGGTAGTTAAAAGATAGGTGTAGTCAATAACATAGTCTAGGTGTGTAATTTAACATGAGGGCAAAACCCTCTTTATTTAAATCTCTAAAATACATAGTTAAGGAGAGAGACTGAGCCAGAGATCTAAGAACTGCTCGAAGGCTGAAATCAGAATGCTTTGCTACCGTATGCGTAGCCGTATATATAGTCCGCCGAGTTCCTTCGAGAATGTTCTAGAGGGAATCGGCTTAAGACTCTCTTTCTCAGTCTCTCTTTACATGAAATGAATAGACAGGCGGTTAAAAATTACAAAGAAAAGGCGGTAACAGCAAACAGGGAATTTACATTGATAAGAAACGGAGTATTAGACTATAGCGCAGCTGTTTGCCGTTTTACAATTAGTCTTACAAAGTCTGGTGCACTTTCAGAGTGCATAGAAGGTCATCGAATGTTCTGAAAACTTCTGGAAATTCCTTTCTTACACTGTGTTGTCATGATGACGTCAGAGGTGTTGATTTGATGAATGGGCTTGTAGTACGAGTGTTTACGTTCTACTGTATATCAACACTCGCACGTGCTCTTGTATTGATACAATTGACTATTTACATTTTCCGTTTTGAAGGCAATTCATTATGCATGTTGCAGGGGATTATAAGCTTTTTAAAAAAAAACACGTTTTTGTTTTTGTTAATAACTCATTTTTTTTCATTTTTCAATTTTAAGGTTATTGTTAATAACAAAATAACCGTGATAGCTAGAGAATTTTTTCTTTTTAGAAAATATAGGTATTTTAATTCTCTTTCGAATGCCACCCATCCCATTTGAATACACAGAGTTGTTCTCGAGAAATTACGATTAAAAAAAACCGCTGCCAATACATTGGCACTTAGCTTCCTCAAAATAATGTAATTATTCATTTTTTTTTTCATTTTTTATAACAATAATTAATTGTATCATACCCAATTTTCTTTATGAATATTCGTAATAAATTAATATATATTTTTCGAAAATTCATTCTTGTTACTCTTTTTCTCATGCGACAACCCGATATTTTTATAAATCAATTTTTTCAAAATATTATCACATGTTCAATTAGTTTTATTTTAAACCTCAAATATCTTTTGAATATCAAAAAGTAATCGTACGATCTTGATGAAAATTCACATACATAATATCTATATCACATACAAAATTGTCTAGAAATCTGTAGCTGATTCATAGAACCGTTCTCGAGAAATTACGATTTAAAAAAAGTTTAAAAAAATTTAACCTCAAACATCTCTGAAATTTATGGACCAATTATTTTGCCCAAAGAACTCGACCAAGAGTTATCCAAAATCTACATCCACAATGAATTTTGAAGAAATTACGACAATTTTTCCTTCGGAATCGTTGAACATACAAAGCTCATTTTTTTCATTTGTCATGTTTTACGTTTTTGTTAATAACCAAAGAACCGTGATAGCTAGAAACTTTTTTTTTTAGAAAATATAGGTATTTTAAATCTCTTTTAAATGCTACCTATCCCATTCTGATACATACAGCCGTTCTCGAGAAATTACTATTCGAAAAAGAGGTCACAAAAATTTTAACCTCAAAAATCTCTGAAATTTATGAACCAATCATCGATCCCAAAGAAAGGTGCAGGTGGCAACCAAAAATCTACCTCTACAAGGCATTTTAAAGCGATTAACACAATTTTACTCCCGTAAATTGTCGCCACCTAAAACACGTTTTTTTCATTTTTTAATTTTTTTTCTCAAAAACTAACCAACAGAATGGATTCAATTTTATACAGATTATAGCTATGCATAATCTCCATTATCATGATTTTTCTCAAAAAAATTGACCATTTAGTTTGGGAGTTATAAGCATTAAAAAAAAAAACACGTTTTTGTTAATAACAAAATAACCGTGATAGCTAGAGAAATTTTTTTTTAAATATAGGTTTTTTTATGCTCTTTCGAACGCTACCTATCCGATTATAAAATTTAAATCCAATCATTAAAAAAAATCGAAATAAATTTTTCGAAAATGAAAAATTTGACATAAAACAAAAACGAATCAGTTAGTCGTACAAAATTATTTTTTTCCCGAATTCGCAAACAAAAAACAAAAAAAATGAGACCCGTCCGGTTAATATCGACCGCGTAGATCCGAAAATAAAGCGGTATACACACACACACACACACACACACACACACACACACACACACACACACACACACACACACACACACATCCATACAGACATTTTCTAAAATCATGTGACACAAACTTCTAACACCTTTATTCATGTTTCTAGAGCAATTTAAAGAATATTAAAATTTTACTATTACAAAGCTATGTATGAGGAACCAATAAAAACGAAACAATTTCAACCTCAAATATCTCTTAAATTTATTAATCAATCATTTTGTCCAAAGAACTCGGCTAAGAACTATCAAGAATCTACCTCTACAAAGAATTTTGAAGCCAATACGACACTTTTACTCCCGTAATCGTCAGACATATAAAATTCATTTTTTTCATTTTTCTATTTTTTACGTTTTTGTTAATAACAAAAGAACGGTGATAGCTAGAAAAATCATTTCTTTTAGAAAATATAGGTATTTTAATTCTCTTTCTAATGCTACCCATCCCATTCGAATACACAGAGTTGTTCTCAAGAAATTACAATTTAAAAAAAAGGTTAAAAAAATTTTAACCTCAAATATCTCTGAAATTTATGGACCAATCATTTTGCCCAAAGAACTCGACCGAGAACCTATACAAAATATATCTCTACAAGAAATTTGGAAGTGATTACGTCAATTTTACTCCCGTAATCGTTGGACATACAAAACTCATTTTGCTTCCTCATAGAGGAAGCTTTGTGATAGTAAAAAAAAAAAGTTTATGAGATAATGTGTTAGAAATGTTATTTAGCAAATTTGGAATCGAAATACACTATTTTTAGAAAATGTCCGTATGGATGTGTGTGTGTGTGTGTGTGCGTATGTATGTGTGTGTGTGTGTGTGTGTATGTCCGTATACGCTGATATGATCTGCTCGACCAATTTTAACGGGAGAGTGATCATTTTTTTAGATTTTGCTTCCACAATTGGGGTCAATACTCTATTTTTGTAAAATTTAATTTTTTTTTTTTATAGCCATTTTTTAATTTTCAAAATTTATTTTTTCGATTTTTTTAATATTTAGAACAAATATTGTTTATATATCATGAATTCTCTGTATGTAGGATAAAATAATCTACAATTTAAAAAAAAAAAGTCGGTAGCTATATTTTGTCATAAGTTATTGATGAAAACGTAATTTTTTGTGAATAGGTTATATTTCGAAATTAAAAAAAGATATTAACATGAATATTTTTTTGGTTATAAAGGATATTAAGTACTATAACTTACTAAATTTTTAGGTTTTTTTATTCATTATTTTTTGAGAAAAAAAATAATTTATAAAAAAAAGTGATTTTTTTTTGTCGTTCAATAACTATAGTAAAATTGGCTTAATCACTTTGAAATTCTTTGTAGGGGTAGATTTTGTATACCAATCGAGTGAGTTCTTTGGGCAAAAGGATTGATCCATAAATTTCGGAGATATTTGAGGTTAAAATTTTTTTCAATTTTTTTTTCTCGAAAGAGAATTAAATTACCTATATTTTCTAAAAAAAATTAATTCTCTAGCTGTCACGGTTCTTTTGTTATTAACAAAAACGTAAAAATTGAAAAATGAAAAAAAATGAGTTTTATATGTTCAACTATTACAAGAGTAAAATTGTCTTATTCGCTTCAAAATTCATTGTAGAGGTATACTATTGATAGTTCTCGGATGAGTTCTTTTGGCAAAATGATTAGTTCATAAATTTCAGAGATATTTGAGGTTAAAATTTTTCTAGACATTTTTAAAATCTATTTCTTGAGGATGGCTCTGTGTATCTGAATGGGATGGGTAGCATTTGAAAGAGAATTAAAATATTTATATTTTCTAAAAAGAAAAATTTTTTAGTTATCGCGGTTTTTTATTACTAACAAAAATGTAAAACTTGAAAAATTGAAAAATGAAAACAAAAATCTGTCTTTATGAAATTTTTAAAAATACATCCCCTCACATTATAACAGCCTTTCCACATAACGCATTCAATATAACACGTTTAATGTTCAACGTAACACGAAACTAAATTTGTTGTCCGACATCTACCAATTTCATGCTCAGTAGTAGTGGTGCAGAATGGGTACATTTCTACCACTGAATATGAATTGGCCATGAAAAAATTACAAGTTAATATTTTCCATAAAATTTTTCCAATTTTTTTCGTGAAAAATTTATTTTTCGAATTTTAATTTTATATGAAAATGTATAATTTCATCTATCTCTTACGAGATGAAAATTACGTAAAAAGTTGTGCATTAATGTGGAATGATCGTTTGACAAAATTTTCTAACTTTAAAGTAATTTTGACAATAACTTTATCGTCATTGATAGTCATAATTAACAATACATAAATATAAAAATTACCGACATTGCTTACATGACGGTCATTTTTACAACAATTTGGCAATAACTAATAGATATAATTTACAATCCATGAATACAAAAACAGTCATTGAGCTTTGGTGATTGGTCAGAAATGATCATGGTGATTGGTCAGAATCTATATAATCTATAAAATTTGAATAAATTATGTTGGAGTTTTGTTATTTCTGTCTTTCTGAAGTATTAAATTTTAAATATTGTAATTAAAAATTAATTAAAGGAATCAGTAAATTAAGTTTGAGGAAGCTACGTGCCAATCAATTGGCAGCGGTTTTTTCATTTTTCAATTTTTTTCTTAAAAACTAACCAACAGAATGAATTCAAATTTTTACAGATTATAGCTATTTATATACTGCATTATCATGATTTTTCTCCAAAAAATTACCGTTTAGTTTGGCAGTTATAAGCTTTTTAAAATAAAACACGTTTTTGTTAATAACAAAAGAACGGTGATAGCTGGAAAAATAATTTCTTTTAGGAAATATAGGTTTTTTCATTCTCTTTCGAATGCTACCTAACCGATTAAAATATGTCGATCCTATTAAAAAAAAGCAAAAATAAATTTTTAGAAAATCGAAAATTCGAAATAAAACAAAAACGCATCGGCCCAATAAAAAAAACGGATTTTTGACCCGCAATCACACAAAAAAACGAAAAAAATGAGACCTGTCAGGTTAAAATCGACCGAGTAGAAGCTGAGTTCCAGGTTACACATACACACACACACACACATGCACAGACACACACACACACACACATACACACACACACACACACACACACACACACACACTCACACACACACACATTACAGGAAGGAATTTTCCCGGCACAGTGGAAGACGCAAAGGCTGGTACTCCTTGCTGAAGGGAAGAAACCCGCCCAAGAGCCATCCTCATACCGACCCCTCTGTATGCTGGATATTGTCGGGAAACTGTTCGAGCGGGTACCAGGCTGGACGCGGCAATACTAGAGGCGGGTGGCCTATCCGATAATCAGTTCGGCTTCCGGAAAGGCCGCTCAACTATTCATGCCATCGGCCGAGTGATAGCGGTAGCTTCGGACGCCATCAGCGGCAGTCGGTGTACAAAGAGAAAGTGCGCTGTCATTAGACTAGATATCGGCAGAAAAGACGGAGGCGGTGCTCATCTCACGAACGAAAAAGAGGAAGTACGCCACTTTCACAGTCGAAGACAAACAGATCAGGACAGTAGACTCTATTAAATATCTTGGAGTTACGATAGATGCGCGGCTGACGTTTCAGGATCACCTCTTGAACGCGGGCGTAAAGGCAGCGGGAGTGGCTCGTACGCTGGCGGGCATTATGCCCAACATAGGAGGACCGAAGCAGCCGCGACGAGCCCTTCTCTCTACAGTGGTGACCTCCTTAATTCTATACGGAGCCCCAATCTGGGCAGAGGCAATGAGTAGCCATACAAGTTACGGAGCCACCTGCCGATGGGCCTACCGAGTGGCCGCGTTAAGGGTGGCCCGTGCCTACCGTACCGTGTCAGACATCGCGCTCTCGGTGATTGCGGGACTCCCTCCCGTAGACCTTCTGGCAACCGAGAGAGCCATTAAGTACCGTGAAGGCAGGCATGCTGAAGAAGACAATGTGGGCCAGAGTGCCCAATTGTCCAGGGGGGCAAGTGAAGAGTGGCAGCGTCGATGGGACCTGACGGAAGATGGCCGATGGACCCACCGTGTCCTCCCAGATATTGAGGAGTGGATAAGCAGGAGGCATGGATTCGTCACATTCCTCCTCACGCAGGCCCTTATCGGATACGGCTGCTTCCGCAGCTACTTACATCGTATCCGTGTGTATCATAGCGCGCAGTGCCCGGTATGCTCTGGAATCGAAGAGGACGTGGAGCACGAACTGTTAGTGTGCCCTAGGTTCGAAAATGAGAGGAAGCAGTTCCGAGCCTCATGGAAAGGTCCCCTGACGCCAGAGGGCATTGGACGGTGCATGCTTGCCTCACAGGAGGGGTGGGACGCGGTGGTTACACTCGCCACGTCCATCGTTGAAAGGCTGCACTCCATCCGGAGGGCAGAAGAGGAAAGAGGTGTGGACAGCACTGACGGATGAAGTGGCGCCGGTTGGCGCTGAGGAGAGCCTCTGAGGCAACAACTGCCACCGCGAAGTAATGCCTCCCGGCGGTTTCCACGGTGGCAGTATAAGACGGCGGGGTTTTAGTGGGTAAATCCTGACATGTCAACATCGGGAGAGTCCCACACACGGGGAGACACGTGTCTCCTTATGGTGCTTAAAGCAGTTCCCCGTCGCTTCGGAAAACACACACACACACACACTGACACACACACACACACACACTGACACACACACACACACACACACACACACACACACACACACACACACACGCACACACACACGCACACACACACGCACACACACACACGCACACACACCCATACAGACATTTTTCAAATACCATGTATTTTGATTCCTAACACTTCGAAAAACGATTATAACATGTTTTTACAACAACTTAAAGAATTACAAAGCTTCCTCTAGGAGGAAGCAAAAATTCCACCTATGCGATTCCGTAACATTCCATAAAAGCTTTTGAAAGGTTTTCGGAACCTTCCATGAAATATTCTAATGATTGATACTGGAATCTTTCATGAAAAATAACTAGAAATGTAACAGTAAGCTTACTGAAAGATTGAACTGGAACATTGACTGCAAATCTTTCAAAAAAATTTTGAGCAAGATCAAGGAGCGCGGGAGCGCTCCGAAGGCATGTATAGAAGAAGCCTGAAGGAGCGACCCGTGCTACATATACATTGAAATACCTGACCGAAAAATTCAAATGTTCACTGCAATTTTCAGTCACTTTTATTTAACTCAAATTTATAATAATAACATGTTATTTGGCTATACTATGTTGCACAAAAAATTTCATGTAAAAAGATGTTCTCATATTAAAGATATTAAATAGTGAAAAATTTTATGTCTCGTTTCCGATTCTAAAGTTTCTCCATTTCTCATCGTCAGACTTTGTTTTCTTCCCACTTCCGATTTCCTGTTTCAGTTTATATATAGTATATATATTCCCGTGTCTGGGCGACGACAACCTAACTTTACACATCTTTATATATGTACACAATAAATATTGTGGATCACGGATTCTTCATCGTGCATTAGATATAATAAATCTAATATAACTAACCTCTCTACGATGTAACAATATAAATATATGATAATGATGATACCGCACTATCTACTATAATAAAATATGTCTACTATAATAATATAATAATCTACATACAGTAATGTGATATATCATCAATAAAAATAATCATCAGATAAGTATTAAATGTCAAAATATTTATTTCAAATTTTTTAAATATTGTTGAGAAAAGAACGTCGACTCTTTGTGTTGATTAAAAAAAATTTTTTTTCAGATTTGCAAAACAAGAAGAATGATCTGTGTTTATACATGATTGTACAAAAGAAGGAAACATTATTAGTTGAAGTTATATTTTTTAAGTTAAATTGGCTAAGATGAAAAGGCTACACAAGAACTAAAAGGGCAGAAGTTTTTTAAACAACAAAAAGAATAAATTATCAGATCAGATAAGTATTATATCACTAAATGATTATGTAAAATATAAAATTTCTTTTAGAAATAAACATGACACTTTCTGTGGATTTTCTAATATTTTTTTCAGTTTGGATAAGGAGCACATACCCTGAATTTGTACGTTATTGTACAAACAGAAGAAAACATAGTTGGATTTATATTCAAAAATTAGATTTTTTTAATTATCTAGAATGGGAAGTCGACACCAATTTAGCAAGACTGATTAAATTTTTAAATACAAGAACTAGAAGGACAGATGTTTTTTAAACAACGAAAAGAATAAATTATCAGATCAGATAAGTATTATATCACTAAATGTTTATGTAAAATATAAAATTTCTTTTAGAAATAAACATGACACTTTCTGTGGATTTTCTAATATACTTTTCAGATTGTACAAGAAGCACATGACCTGAATTTGTACGTTATTGTACAAAAAGAAGAAAACAGTTGGATTTATATTCAAAAATTAGATTTTTTTAATTATCTAGAATGGGAATTCGACGCCTAATCTAGCAAGACTGAAGTTATAATACAGATGCAAGATCAGAAGTTGTATAATTGAATATCTCTTATAAAATTTCTAAATGGATAACAAGAGATGCAGTTTTTTAAGTAGTTAAAAAATAAGGATGTCCAATTATTAAAACATGGAAATAGTGATTTGCAAGAGTTTTTCTGTTTATCAAAAGTGTACGGTGATCAAGTATTTATATTTTATATTCTCATAACATTTCTAAATAGAATACGAAAATTATTGTGTTTATTAGAATAGCAGTGTAGATATCAAAGATTCCAACAATAATTTTTGGTGGAACCTTCTTTAATCATTTTGTAGTTTGAACTTTTTTTTCACAGTGATTCTTAGTTCATAAACTGGTCGTTTTTAATTTTCCATGATGTATGGGTTCAATGATGGATTATTTATTAATTCAAGTAGTTTCTAGTGAAAACATCAACAAATCCAAGTGTTCAGAAAATAATATATAATTAATGATTGGCTTATGGTGAGGGGTGCTAAATGTTTCAGAGGAGCCATATGTTTTGTGAATATTGCAGTACATGAAGACGACGCTGAAGTTAGCAGCTCAGACTTGGCAGCTGCCGGGGTTAATTATGGCATAGGTGGGCACACCGAATCAAATTTTTTCAATTATTGTTACTTTTGACATATTACTAAACTAAATTAACCTAAAAAGTAAGAAAACTTTGTTTTGGGGCCCCTGAAGCATGTTTATTTCTAGTGGCTGCCAAGTCTGAGTTACTAACTTCAGCATCGCGTACATAAATATAAATTCCTGTAATGGCTATAGTTTTTGAATCTGCAACAAATATTTTAATTTGCTAACGGATTGTGATGCAGTGGTGTGATTAGATCCAGTAACCCTTGTAAGTCTTTGATATTTATGATATTTATTTAAAATATTGGTCTCAGCCTTGGTTTGAGAAGTATTTGTCTAGTTCAAGAAATTAAAACGATGTCAGTAATGTCTCTTGAACTGTTGTACATTTTTATGTGAAATATCCATGAATAAAAGTGCTCAGCTCGATGTAATTTTTTATTTGTGCATGGTGGGAGACGCTAAAATTTTTCAGAGGAGTCCTTAGTACATTTTTTCTATACAAGATTAAATTAAAATTTCAAGAAGTTATATATAGAAGAATGTCAAGAAATTCTTTTTTTTACTGTTATTAATAAATTAAATGAAGTTTTGAAAATCTTCCAAGTGAGTTCTATGTTTGATACGCATTGTGTTATATAGATTGCTAAATTATTTTTATTTTTTCAGCTTCGATTACTTAAAAAACTGGAAAATGGTCGTCCAATGATTAAAAGGTTAATTCATGGCAAACATCTATATATGAAATCTATACACGGAGAAAATTACTATTTTTTATAATAACCATAGAACAGACTTATTTTCTCATAAATTCTAGTCATTTTCATGAAAATTTGAGTTTGTTGCATGGTTACTATAAAAAATAGTAATTTTTTTTCCTACACCGTTTTCCTCAATTTACTAAATGAGGTTAACATTATATTTAAAAAAAATGATTTTTTATTAAAAGATAAACTACAGACAATAGCTCGATACATATGAAAAACAAAAATATGGATACCAAAATAATGAAACGAATTCCAGTTTTAGAATGTGCAATAGAAGGCCTGAGATAAATTTTAGCACAAATTTAATAATGTAATAATAATTTGTCAAAAAAACAAGAGCAAATGGGTGCATAAGAGTGTTTTGTGAAAAAACTTAGTATCAGGTGCGTTAAGGGTACGTAACTTGTCAAACTTTAAGCTTCGCATTTTGTAAAGGCAGAGGGTTAGGTGACTTCAGAGAAATAAATGCGAAAGAGTATTTTTTTAAAAACTTTGTACTGTCTGCTGCTATAGAAATGGCAGTTGACATGAGAACTCAACTTTTCAGCCAACTTTGAGCTTCTAGTTTTATAAAAGCAAGAGAATCAGGTGATACAGGGATTTGAATTGTAATTCTTAGAACTTGTACTTTTTTCTTTTATTCCTTACGATAGCTACAAAGAAAAAATATATTATTGTTATCTTCTTTAACAACTTTAAATTCTCTGTCTAAATACTAATACAAATTTAATGTTTTTATTCAAACAATCTTTGTCTCAACAACTGTCCAACTCTCTACAAAGAACTTGACTGAAAGCTTAAATGTTTTTTTGAAGCAATTATAATAAACACTTTTAAAAAACTATGTTTTAAAGTATTTTCTATCTATTTATTTATTAACCAGAGTAATACAAAATTACATTACAAAAGTAGTCCAGCGGAGGAAGTCACTTCCTGTATGCTGGTCTGGTATATACCGGGTGTCCCATTTTAAAACCACAAGGCAAATATCTCGAAAACTAAGGGAGATGGAAAAAAACTTTTAAAACAAAAGTTGTAGGGTTCAGAGGGGCCCAACTGATCGTGACCTTGGTTATGACCTCGAGGTCAATGATCAAGGTCATTTGAAGGTCAAATCGATTTTTTCAAATGGGAACCCCCACTTTTGACCTCGCAAATGGAAAAAGCGGAAAATTTTACGTTCAGATATGTCCTTGAGTCAAGGTCATGGTCATGGTCATGGTCATGTTTAAAATCAAAATCAATCAACGCATCCAAACATTCCCATAATTACGCATACGAGTGTTAAAAACAGAAGTTGTAGGGTTTGGAGCGTCCCAACTGATCGTGACCTTGGTTATGACCTTGAGGTCAATGATCAAGGTCATTTGAAGATCAAATCGATTTATTCAAATGGGAACCCCTATCTTTGACCTCGTAAATGGAAAGAGCGGAAAATTTTACTATTTTTACTATTATCAATATTTACCAGGGTTAACCACTTATATCAAATAATAACAAAAGTTAATAAGTGTTGACCACCTGTATCCAATAGTGACCGGTAGTATTCAGCATTGATCGGTAATAGTCAATAATTATTACTGTTTACATCAAATTGTTTTCAAATTGAGTACACTTATATTGGCACAGAAAATTAAACTTTTTCGTTTTAAAATATTGTATAGTATAATAACATATTATTTCTTTTGTGGTGTGTTTTGATAAATAATTGCATTTACAACTAAAAAAGAATGCCTGACTATTCTGCTAATGAAATAGTTGACATTCTTCTTATTTTAGAAGAATGTCGACGAAACTATCGAGAGGCAAGCAGATTCTATCGTGCTCGGTTCCCTCAACGACAATATCCTGATCATACGGTAATACGTGACATTGAACTACGCGGTCGACAAGGAAACTTCGTTCGAAGAAGGAGGACACTGAATGAACACGATTATGAAAATAATCCTCGCTTTCTTGCTGTTCTAGCCATGGTACATTTAAATGTTCATGTCAGTTTACGCGAAATCGAGTTAACAATGGATATTCCAAGATCTACGGCCAGTAGATATTTACGATATGCGCGTTACCATCCTTACCACAATACTCTAAATCAAGCTTTAACTGTGGAAGATTATCGACGGAGAATAACATTTTGCCAATGGGCAACACAACAAATTACTGATGATGAAAATTTCTTTAGCAATGTTCTTTTTAGCGACGAGGCTACATTTCAGAGTACTGGTATGTTGAATCGCCATAATTGCCACTACTGGTCTCCTGTTAATCCTCATTGGATGCGAGAAGTTGATCATCAGCATCGCTGGAATGTAACGGTATGGTGTGGCATTATTAACGGATGTCTGATTGGACCTTATTTTTTTGAAGGTCACGTAACTCAACATACTTATTTACAGTTGCTGAGAGACGAGCTACCACTCTTTCTAGAAAACGTTGATCTCCATACAAGGGCCAGAATGTGGCTACAACAAGATGGTGCTCCTCCACATTATGCCAGAATTGTCAGAGATTTTCTTAATGAAAGGTTTAACGGTCGATGGATTGGTAGAGGAGGTCCCGTAGCATGGCGACCAAGATCTCCAGATCTGACATCTCCAGATTTTTATTTATGGGGCTTCCTAAAAAATACAGTCTACCGTAACAGGCCAACTACAAAAGATGACATGATTCAAAGGATTACACAAATCTGCTTAAGTATTCCACGTCAAGTATTATTAAATACTGTTAGAAACTTTAAAAGGAGAATAGAATGTTGTCAACAAGTAAATGGTGCAACTTTTGAGCATCTTCTTCAGTAAATGGTGACCGAAACACTTGGATCCTATGACTAAATACACATGAACGTGGAATTTTCCAATGAATTTTTAGCTGGCCTGATCATCTCCGACCTTGCCTTAACTGGCCGGGTCATCTCCGACCTTGCGTTAACTGGCCGGGTCATCTCCGACCTTGCCTTAACTGGCCGGGTCATCTCCGACCTTGCATTAACTGGCCGGGTAATCTCCGACCTTGCCTTAGGTGACCAGGTCATCTCCGACTTTGCTCTTAACTGCACGGAAACTGACCATAACTTTGACCATGACCTTGACCCAAGGTCATATCAGAATTTTTCGGTTTTTCTATTTACGAGGTCAAAAGTGAGGGTTACCGTTAAACAAAATTGATTTAACCTTCAAACGACATCATCCTTGACCTCAAGTTCATGGTCAAGGTCACGATCAGTTGGGCCCCTCCAAACACTACAACTTCTGTATTTAACACTCGTATGCGTAATTATGGGAATGTTTGGATGCGTTGATTGATTTTGATTTTAAACATGACCATGACCATGACCATGGCCTTGACTCAAGAACATATCTAAACGTAAAATTTTCCGCTCTTTCCATTTACGAGGTCAAAAGTGGGGATTCCCATTTGAAAAAATCGATTTGACCTTCAAATGAACTTGATCATTGACCTTAAGGTCATAACTAAGGTCACGATCAGTTGGGCCCCTCTGAACCCTACAACTTTTGTTTTAAAAGTTTTTTTCCATCTCCCTTAGTTTTCGAGATATTTGCCTGGTGGTTTTAAAATGGGACACCCGGTATAATAAACTTACAAGCTAAACTTACAATCTAATACATTTCTTTTAGAGCGTATTTGTTTACTCTCCTGTAACTTGGTTACAGGAAGAAACAAATTTCAGCTATAAATAAAACTATGTCACTACCACTCTCACCAATATCTTATTAGCATAGATCTCGCAGTTGTAGGTTTTTCTGTTGTTGCATTCTTGTTTCTTGCATAAATTATCGTTTCATGTTTATTGAGTCGAGCTGGGTATGTAAACCCAACTGCACAAGTGACCCTATAATGAGGGAACATGTCCCTGTGTTGGTTACTCGAATCGCATTTACAGTTTGATGCGAAGACTATTTCATCTACTACTACTATATCCTTGTGTTTTTGTTGTGCATCTAGTGGGTACATTCAATTAGTAAAAGTTTGCTTGCCTCTGATTCCTCTATCAAAATAAAAAAGTGCTTTGTTTGATCCTAGGTAGTTAATATCACCATATATCATACTTATGTTGTTTGTAGTTGTTTTGTTTCCTGGTTCTTTTGTTACTGGTTTTTGTAGTAATTTAATGCTATTTTCATTGGCTATATTGTCAATCATATCATATATTTCTTCTATTCCATTATGTTCTGTTTTGGTGGGTTTTTTATTTTTTCCTTGATTTTCAGTTGTATCTGTGCTTTTTAAGAAATGGATATGCTTAATTCCACATGTTTTAGGATCATGGCAATAAGGACAATTTTTGTTGTATGTTTTTGTTTGTTGATTACTGTTCGAGTTGGGCCATTTAGTAAATTTCCTTATAAAAGAATATTATTTTTTTTGTTGTTTAATTTTTTCTTCCGTTTCTGTAGTAAATAGCTGGATTATGCTGCCTGCGATTAGGTTTATATTTTGCAAGTATCTATCATTGTTGAATTTTTTTAATTTGGTGTAGTTATAATTTGTCATTCGTTGGTGTGAGTGAAATTGTATGCATTTTGTTATCAAGCAGATGTATGTTCTAGTATCTAATATAATGCGTCAAGCATAGTCTTATCCACATGGACTTCCGATGTTAGACAGTCATACTTGACTGTTGTTTTCCTTCCTTTATATTGTAATATTAGGGCATAGCCCTTTCTAGTGTATTTTACTTCATGTAAGATTGTTCTGATTTTATTGCAGTCTATTCTAATTTCTTCGCTTGCTGTGTGTTCATAACTTGTTGACCTTAATTTATTTTTATCCATTCTCTTAGTTTAACTTTTCTGTTGTTTTTGTTTGTTAGTGTTTTGAGATTGTTAGGCAGACTGTTAAAACAAGTAATGGCCCTTAAATAACTGATCTTGTTACTTATTGTTTTGTTTTGGAACTATGATGCATTTCTTTCTCGTGATGCTATTTGAATTTATAAAGTTATCTTTTAAATCTTCGTAATGATATAATAGAGATTCGTAAGTGAATTGTTGATCTAAATTTAGTGGCTATTTTTCATTTAAAAAGTTATTTTTGTTTATTATTTTGAGAAACTGTACTGTAGAGTTTGAAGAGTTCTAGTTATGTTTATGTATGCTCCTCCCCATGCAATTAGACATGATACTATGAAAAAGAGCGTAATAGAGCATCCTGAGAATTTGTTGCGATAGTATTTTAGTGAGTTTATAAAAAATAAAGATTAAATATTTTGATTTATTATAAATATTTGTGATGTGGTCTTCCCATCTCATGTTACTATTAATGGTTATTCCTAAGTATTTGGTACTGTCAACTCTTGTTATTTGTTTTCCTTGTATAGAGATATTTAAATTTCCCGGAGTGCTGTTTCGTGTACTTCCAAATTCCATGTAAACTGTTTTATCAATGTTTAAGGATAGTTTGTTTAAAGCCAGCCAGTTTGATACTTTATTTAGGTATAGGTTCATTTTTATTTCTATTGCTAGCCATGATTTTCCTTTTACAATTATTGCAGTGTCATCAGCAAAAGCCAATATTGAAAGTTCTGGTATAGTTTGAAACATGTCATTTATGTAGATAATACATAATAATGGTCCTAATATTGTTTCTTGGGGGGGCTCCCATTTGTATTGCATCGAATTTGTTATTTGAATTGTTTACTTTTACTCTTTGTTTTCTGTTATCTAAGTAGCTTTTTAGTACACTGAGAAAAATTTTTTGGAATACTTATGGGACGATTGGTTAAAATTACTATACTGTACGCGCAATCTGACCACATACTGGTAAAAGTGACATATTTATTAGATTTCTAATAATTTTTACAGTTTGACTAAGAAAAATTACAAGAAAAGTATTGTAAAATTTAACATAAAAAAGTTGGAAAAATTATTAGACAGTATAGTAAAAATCACAAGACATAAATTTTACCAGGCAACTGGCAAATATTCTTAAACTTTATAAGAATTTTTCCTATAGAGCTGACAGAATATACAAGACGGTATAGTAATTTTTACGATATATATACAGTATATGTGCAACGCTGCGCATGCGCGCTATAAACAAAACACGAGGGCATGCGCGCTTAACTCGTCCTAACCTGCAATGATGTAGTCCTAACAACTAATTTAAAACGATATCATTTCAGTATAAATAACTTTAATTAACACTCGTATAATTAATTAACTAATTAATTCAAATAATTCTCTATGTATTCATTACAAAATTATTTTAAAAATACGTGAAGAACGAATTCACTTTAAGAGTGTCAGTATAATGTAACATATGTAGACGATTCGAATTATAAACACGCAAGTGTACGCAGTGGCGCAATCGGTAAGAAGTTCGCCTGTCAACTAGGAGATCGAGGTTCGATTCCCAGCCCCCCGGAGATTTTTTTTCATCATAATATTTATTTATAATTTATTTCTTGATATGTATTCATATGCGTTCTCTTGTGGGAAAGTATATGATAATTGGCTAAAAATAATTTTTTTCTGTATTTTTCGGTCATTTACTGTAACGGGATGGCTAGTGGGGTAAAATCCCAACAAGCCACAGGCCAGCGATGCCCTAGAACACGGTGCCGCGGGTGTCAGACTAAAATGACTTGCCCGGGGATCTACTCCTGGAATCCCGAAAACAACGTGAAGATCGCACGTGAACTTCGCTTTCCAACTAATTGGATCGCTGAGTGAAAAGCGCGCGCTCGAAGAGTAAAGCGCGAGGCCGCTACGCTCAGATATGAAAACGACCGGCGGAGTCGTTTTCCCGCGGAGGCGGCGGTATCCGGGAGAAGGACAGGTTGTAATGAACAACGCGACGAGTAACTAGATATCACAGTATATTAAAATCACTAATAACTACAAGCACAACGCACGTGCTGATTAGAACAAATATGAGTTAGTTCGCGCGCGACCGTTAAGATTCAAACGCGCAAACGATACGGCGCGCGGCGAAGCTGCTAATATCGCGCGCGGTGTTAAAGTACGGCGGGCTGACACGCACCCGCACGTACACGGCACAGAAAGCTTGCACGGGGCGATTTCCATGCGAGCCTTTACAATAAACCCGCGAGAGGAGAGTAGAAAACTTACGTTAAGAGGGAGCAGCCGGTGCACTCGGCTCTCTCTCTCGCTCTCTGTCGCTCGCACTGCTGTGCGCTCTCTTTCTCTCTCTCCCTTGCTCGCTGTATTGGGTCGGCAGGCGGGCTAGCTGCCGGCTCGTCGCTCGCAGTCTCCTGCGGCTCACGCGGCTCGGGATTGCTCTCTCTCTGTCTCTCTTTCGCACGTACACACTCTACTCGGCGCCTCCACTACACTCGCGATAAGTATAAAAAGCTAGGACGGCGCGGACGAGGTAACTTTGAGAGACACGCTGGAGAGAAGTTCTCGGCACGATGGCAGACACGAAGATGGCTGCCGTGACTCGCATAAAGCCGTAGCAGCTTCGGGGGTACGCGACGGGCATATTACGCGACGCGAGACCGTTCTAATCCGATCAGGATGCTCGCGCGCTCGCGCCCCCGGTGAGTATGCCTTCTCGGCCCGGGTAATTCGAATCTAGAATTACCTACCTCGCGCATGCGTTATACCCCCCGCCAGACGCTGCTTAGGGACCGCGAGCAGCTCTGCCATCCATGGCCGTCGTCGTACCTATACGTAGAGTGGTAAGGCTTTAGTAGAAGGAGGTTCTAAAAGGGAATTAGGGCGAATTGCAGTCACTGGATTTTCTTTTCTTTTTTAATTTTTATTAAAAAAAAACAAAAAAAAACTCTTCGGGGCTTAGCCTTCTTCAGCTGGCCCGGGAGTAAGTCCGGCGCCCCCTGTGGCGAGCTTAGTTGGGGCAGTGCTTCGACTTCTTTACCCCAAGCTCGCCACACATGAAGCACCGCGGAAGCGCCTGTGAATTTAACGCCTCCCGGGCCGCCTGCTCCTCTTCGAGCGCGCTTTGGAGGCGCTTCTCTTCGCGTAGGAGACGACGCTGGGCCTCTTCTTTGGCCCGACGCGCCGTTTCCTTCGCCTTTTCCCTGGCTCTCCTGGCCTCTTCCATGCACTCCTGCGCACGTGCCAGACGAGCCTCCTCCTCCTTCTGTAAGCTCTTCTCGCCGGCCTTGGGCCATTCCGACCGATTTGCCGGCTTGCCGCTCGCCGGTCTCACCGTGGTACTGGAGAAAATCCTCCAGTGCGGCCAGGGCAGCGTCCTCCGCAGCGCGCGAGGACTTGCTGAGGCGCAGCGCCTCCTCTAGAGCCTGCTCCACCGAGACCCAGGCCGCACCGACTCCATCGATCGGTGCTCCTTTTGGGGTCTGGGTCGGAGCATCTCCTTTTTTTCCTTTTGCGGCCCGAACCGCGCCGGCGTCAACTTCCGGCGCATAATGATGGGCTCGGGCCGCTTCCTTTTCGGGGACTCGGCCAGCACCAGTCGACTCGGCTGGTGCCACTTCTTGAGGCCGGGTCCCGCTTTCCTCCCGCTGCTCCTTCGGGGGATGAGGTCGCCGGAGCGGGGACGGACCGGCGCCTGTGTCGGCCGGCCTTGAAGGTCCCATTCTGGGCTTCGGTGCCTCTATCTCCTCAATCACTAGGGTGGAGGGTTCTTCCACTGGTGGAGGTTTCAGCGTCACCGCATCTATCCCCTCCACCACCTGCTCCAGGAAGTCGATGACGGCGGGGTCAGGTTGACACTGGATTAATCCAGCGATCACCCGCTTCGCCGTCTCCGCTACCTCTGGAGTCAGGCTTGGCATGTCCTGCAACAGGAAAATTGATCCCGGAAAGAGGTGAGTACGAGGATCGGAAAACAAGGACGAACACGGGTTAGTACGGACGGCACAATTTCTGGACGACACAGTTAGCGCTTTTTGGACGTTCGGGTTCGACGGGGGCTAATTGGCCCGACAGCAGTAGGTGCAGGCTTCTTCTTCGAGCCCTTTGGCCTCCCTGGGCCTTGCTTGGACTCTGTCGGACGGACCACACGTGTAGGTCGTCCGCCGCTCGCACGCTTTCCTGGCCTAACTAAAAGCGCGGTCTTACGAGGTGGACCGCGCCTCTTAGTCGTCGCTCGAGGCTGTATATTCCCCTGGCTAACTCTATTGCCCGCTGGCACGTTACGTTCGGCTGAAGAGTCCCTCGGTGGTAGCGACTGGGCTACTTCTTGATTACTTTTGTCCAAGTAGTTCTTGGGCTCTTCTGCCGAGACGTATCGCTTGAGTTGCTGCGCATGGACGGGACTGATCGTTCGACCATCCTCACCTTGGATCTCATAGGTGTTTTCGCCTAGAATATTCACAATCGTGTAGGGCCCCGCGTACTTCGGGGCTAATTTGGCAGATATTCCCTCAGCTGCTGAGGATAGTACCTTATTCTCTCTCCATACACGATCGCCTAGACAGAATTC
This sequence comes from Torymus aiolomorphi, assembly GCA_036365515.1. Lineage (NCBI taxonomy): Eukaryota > Metazoa > Arthropoda > Insecta > Hymenoptera > Torymidae > Torymus > Torymus aiolomorphi. Next base: position 158,737,252 of record CM070874.1, on the reverse strand, counting down.
TGGAAGTCGACGATGAGCGTCATAATATTTGGCTTGTCTCGCCTGCTCCGCTTGCGCGTCGGTCGCCGCCCGAACGTGCAATTCGCGGAGCTTGTCCATCCGCGCCACCCAATTATTTATCGCCATTTGCTGCCCTTGCTCTTCGGCTAACCTGTCTTCCTCCCGCCTTAGTGTCTTCGGTGGGTCAGGCTGTAGGCTGTAAATGAGCACGGCAGGACTTATCTTGGTAGAGCTGTGTTCTGTCGTATTATACGAAAGCGCCAGCACGTTCAGATGCTCATCCCAGGACCGGTGATTCTCCTCAGCGTAAGACATGATCATGGTCTTCACCGTTCGGTTCACACGCTCGACGGGATTGGCTTGAGGGTGATATGGTGGTGTAAACGTGTGATGCACGTTTCTCTCCGTTAAGAATGCCTCTAAAGGTGCATTATTAAATTCAGTCCCATTATCGGAGAGAAACACCTCGGGGACTCCGAACCGCAGACATACTCGTTCGTTGAGCCCTTTTATCACCGATTTGCCATCTGCACTTTTTATCGGAATTACTTCGATAGCGTGTGAACAGGTCCTGGAAGATGAGAATGTATTCATGGCCGTGCTTGGTTTTAGGGAGGGGTCCCATAATGTCGCTGGCTACGATTTGCCATGGACGGTCTGTAATACAACGTCCCATGAATCCTGCTGGAGCGCGCTGTTCGACTTTGCACTGCTGGCAAATTTGGCACTGGTTCACGTATCTGGCCACATCTCGAGACATGTGTGGCCAATAATACTTCCGCCTTACTCTCTCTAGAGTTTTCTCGCGGCCCAAGTGCCCAGCAGTTGGAAAGTCATGGCATTCTCTCAGTACTTCGCGTCGCTTTTCGTGAGGGACTGCTAACTTCCATGCATCGTCGTCGCCGAGAGATTCGTCTATGACTTCATTAGGGTTGTACTTGTACAGTCTCCCCCCACCAGCTTGAACGTGGGCAAGTCTCGCGGCTGCTGTTGAACCTCTTTCACGATCTTGAGGTACCAGTGGTCGTTTGTATCGCGCTCGAGCTCTAACGCAGCGACCGCTGGCTCTTCTTCCTCGAACATCCGTGAACGGGCATCTGGGACATTGTTCAACGAGCCCTTTCGATGTTCGACCGTGAAACTGTGGTTCTGCAGCTCCAAAGCCCACCTAGCTAACCTACGTGATAACCTTGAAGTCGTAGGCCTCTATATACTGACAGAACTTTTTAATTGCCCAGAGAATTGCTAGACATTCTCGTTCCGTCACGCTATAATTCCACTCGGCTGCGCTCAGAGTTCGACTCGCGAACTCTAGGACTCTTTCATCGCCGTCAATTATTTGGTATAGCACCGCTCCCAGACCTGTAGCGCTCGCGTCAATTTGCATCACGAACTGCGCGTTAGATACCGGCCTGTGTAGAATCGGTGCAGAAGCTACTAGCGCTTTTAGTTTTTGGAAGGCCTCTGCTTGTGCCGTTGACCACTCATATTTCCGATCCTTTTTCGTTAATACGGTCAGTGGTTCAGCAATTGTGGCGAAGTTCGATAAAAACTTTCTATACGACGAGGCCATTCTTAAGAAGCGTCTCAGCTGACGGAGGTTTTTCGGTACCGGATACTCCATAATGGGCTTTATTTTCTCGGGGTCTGGCTTAAAACCATCTCTATTTACTATGACCCCGAGATATTGGACCTCATCGCGACAGAAGACGCTCTTCTCGCGATTTATTGTGAGGCCCGCGTTCTGTATCCTGTCAAGAACTCTTTTTAGAACCTCTTTATGCTCCTCGAATGTCTCTGTGACTATTATTATATCGTCGAGATACGAGTAAGCAAAAGGTTCGATTTCGGGGCCGATGACTTTGTCAATCAGCCTCTGGAAGGACACTCCGGCATACGAAAGACCGTAGCGCATTCTCGTAAATTGGCAGAGCCCTTTGCCTGGCACGGTGAAGGCCGTAGTCTCTTTGGACTCCGGACTAAGTGGTATCTGGTGGTACACACTGCTTAAATCCAACGTGGAGATGTATCGCGCTTTCTGCAGTTTGCGCAAGATACTTCCCATGTATGGTAAAGGGTACGCGTCTGGCCTTGACGCTGCATTCACTTTTCTGAAGTCCACGCAGAAACGGAACTTCCCGTTTGACTTGCTTACCATTACCACGGGACTTGACCAGTCACTTGTCAAGGGTTCTATTATTCCCGCGACTAGCATTTCCTCCACCTGTTTGTGCATCTCTTCCTCGAGTTTCTGAGATACTGGGTAGTACTTCTGTTTAATGGGTCTTGCAGATCCGACGTCTATTGCATGCTCGATCCACGAAGTACACCCTAGTGGTGCCAGGCTGCTACCGATCAGCTGAGCTACTAAAGCTTCTACCTCTTTGCGCTGTTTTTCTGTTGGATCCGCCAACCCTATAGCTGATAAGGACACGGTGTTATTTGCGGTTATGGCGGCTACTTCTAACTTTACGCGTGCATCGTCATCCTTGAAATTTAGCGTGTTATCTGTGGGGTCTAAGACAGCGCTAAACTTCTTAATGAAGTTTACCCCCAAGTAGCACTCCGTATCTAGATCTGGCATTATTGCGACGCGCACTTCTTTGCACACGCCAGCCACGACCATGGGCAGATACACATAGCCAAGCACTGCTATGCTTTGCCCGTTTGGTACCCGTACCGTTAGGCCGCTGGCTGGGATTAACTCTTTTCCACAGGCCGTAGCGAGCTGTAGGTCTATGGAATTCATCCCAGTCCATGAAGCTCCTGTATCGAAGAGTGCTCGTAGCCTGTAACCGGCTACACCTACTTGAAGCCACCATCGCGAGCAAGTTTCTTGGTTGACTTCATTCGGTTGAATCACGGGCACTTCTTCGCTCTCCACTCCAGACGATTGGACCGAGTTACCCTCGGTCTCTGGTGAGAGAGCTGGGGGCGGGTATGTTGTCGTGTTTACCTGCCCCCCTGGCCGTTTCGCTGTTGTTTTCCGGCAGCATTGAGCTTGTTGCCTTCCTTTTGCTCATATCCGGGTTCCCTTCGGTACTCTTGTTTTTGTGGAGGTCCGTTATTTCTTGGACTTTGCGGCCTAGCCTGGTGGGTCGAGCTACTACCCCCACTAGGCTGGTTTGTAATTTTCCCGCCCTCCCGCCGCCTATTTTCCCATTTACCCTTCTTCTTAGGTTTTCTGGTTGGCGGCGGGCTAGGCTTTTGCCCCTTGTTCTCCTCGGTGCCTTTCTTTGTCAAGGCCGATAAGCATTCGGCCATGACCCGACGGAACATAGCCTCGAGGCTCTCTCGAGGCTCGTGCTGTTGGTGCCCCATCGCCGCCACGCTTGGATTCTGCTTTTTCCGCTGATCCGTGGGCGGCTCAGTTGGCACGTAGGCAAATTCTGGCATGTACGTATGCTCGGGCGGTGGTGGCGAGTGATACACCTTATCTGCCGCGAGCGCTAATTTGGCTTCCCGGACCAGGTCCAGGAGCCTTCGGTAATCCGTAATTTGATTTCGCATTACCATCTTTTGCAATTCTGGCCGCATGTTCCGGTGCAACATGTCTAACTGTTGAGCTATGCTAGGCACCGGAACCAACTTTAGGATCATGGCTTGTAGATTTACTACGTAATCACGCGTAAGTTCATTTCTGCCTTGAGTCCTCGCGTTTATTTCCGCCATGACGCGCTGCTGATATCCCCTGTCCCCGTCATACATGTGCGTTATGGCCTCTATTAAATCTGGCCACGATCGCCATGTGTGACGGTTACTCCGGTACCAGGCGGCTGCTATCCCAGTTAGGAGCTCTGACAACGACGAAAGCACCTCGTTGTGTGTCAGATTAGCTAGAGTTCTGCATTCCTCTATTTTTGTGAGGAATAACTCGACGCTCTGCTCTTTTGAGGACCTTGAGAACCTGATGTGCCATTTTCGGACTATCTGGCCCACATCACGATTCGTCTGCTGAGGCAAATACGTATGCCTCTCAGACGGGTCCTGGATCGCACCATTCCTAGTCTGGCGCTGGGAAGAATTTCTAGTATTATTCCTCCCAGCCTCTGTTGGGGACTGGAGACTCGGGCTGCTGCTGTTAAACTCCGCATACGTGAACGTGTCTTGGAAGTTCACATGTGGTGATCCTCGTCTACGGCCCGTGCTTGGGGGTTGAACTCCCTCCAAGTGCGTACTTGAGGTTGGATGTCGAGCTCCCTATTATTAGTTCGGCATAAATGATAACTATATTTCCGTATTTTGTCGAGCTGCGCGTCACTCGTTTTAAAAAATAGTATACGCAACTCGTGTGAGCGCGATTTACAAAATCGTGTTAGTTCAGCGCCCTCGCTCCGCGCGGGCGTGAACTAACACGCGTTTGTAAATCGCGTTCCCCTCACACTAGTTGCGTAATATACTATTAACAAACAACAAAGAATAACAAAGAAGACAGTATTATTTATTAATAAAGTTTCGTTGATAAAAATTTAATTTTGTTTTATAAATTTAAAAAATGGAATCGATAAATTAGTTTGAGGAAGCATCTTGCCAATGAATTGGCAGCGGTTTTTTGAATGCTTTCTAAAATCTTGCTAGGAAGGTTACTCAAAGGTTCAATGGAATATCTCACTGGAAGGATGTTGGAAGGTATTTTGGAAGCTTTCCGTAAGCTTGTTATGTAAAGAAACAATTATAACTATCAAAGAATTTTATGTAATCTTTCGTGAAGCTTCTATGAAACATTCAACCATTCATTATTTTAATATTACTCATGAGATTCCTACAATCTTCCGTAAAGATTTCATATTATATTTCACATTTGAGTAATTAGAATCTTTTTTTCTATTCTTTCGTGAATCTATCAGGAAGCTTTCTTGAAACATTGATTTGGAATACAACTTCAAGCTTTCCTTATGAATTTCGTAAAGATATTCTGTAATAAATCAAAAATCTTTTTTGAATGCTTTCCAAAATTTTGCTAGGAAGGTTACTCCAAGGTTCAATGAAATATCTCACGGGAAGGATCTTGGAAGGTATTATGGAAACTTTCCATAAGCTTGTTATGTAAAGAAACAATTATAACTTCCAAAGAGATTTATGTAATCTTTCGTGAAGCTTCCATGAAAGATTCCAGCATTGATTATTTTAATATTACTCATGGGATTCCTAGAATCTTCCCTAAAGCTTTCATATTATATTTCATATTCGAGTAATTGGAATCTTTTCTTTTATTCTTTCGTGAGTCTCTCAGGAAGCTTTCTTGAAACATTGATTTGGAATACAACTTCAAGCTTTCCTTATGAATTTCCTAATGGTGTTCTTTAATAAATCAAAAATCTTTTCTGAATGCTTTCCAAAATCTGGCTAGGAAGGTTACTCCATGGTTCAATGGAATATCTCACTGGAAGGATGTTGGAAGGTATTTTGTAAGCTTTCCGTAAGCTTGTTATGTAAAGAAACAACTATTACTTTCAAAGAGCTTTATGTAATCTTTCGTGAAGCTTCTATGAAAGATTCTACCATTGATTATTCTAATATTACTCATTTGATTCCTACAATCTTCCGTAAAGATTTCATATTATATTTCACATTCGAGAAATTAGAATGTTTTTTTCTATTCTTTCGTGAATCTCTCAGGAAGCTTTCTTGAAACATTGATTTGGAATACAACTTCAAGCTTTCCTTATGAATTTTCTAATGGTGTTCTTTAATAAATCAAAAATCTTTTCTGAATGCTTTCCAAAATCTGGCTAGGAAGGTTACTCCAAGGATCAATGGAATATCTCACTGGAAGTATGTTGCAAGTTATTTTGGAAGCTTTCCGTAAGCTTGTTATGTAAAGAAACAATTATAACTTTCAAAGAGCTTTATGTAATCTTTCGTGACGCTTCTATGAAAGATTCAACCATTCATTATTTTAATATTACTCATGAGATTCCTGCAATCTTCCGAAAATTTTCATATTGTATTTCACATTTGAGCAATCAGAATATTTTTTTCTATTCTTACATGAATCTCTCAGGAAGCTTTCTTGAAATATTGATTTAGAATACAACTTCAAGCTTTCCTTATGAATTTCCTAAAGGAATTCTGCAATAAATATAAAATCTTTTCTGAATGCTTTCCAAAATCTGGCTAGGAAGGTTACTCCATGGTTCAATGGAATATCTCACTGGAAGGATGTTGGAAGGTATTTTGTAAGCTTTCCGTAAGCTTGTTATGTAAAGAAACAACTATAACTTTCAAAGAGCTTTATGTAATCTTTCGTGAAGCTTCTATGAAAGATTCTACCATTGATTATTCTAATATTACTCATTTGATTCCTACAATCTTCCGTAAAGATTTCATATTATATTTCACATTCGAGAAATTAGAATGTTTTTTTCTATTCTTTCGTGAATCTCTCAGGAAGCTTTCTTGAAACATTGATTTGGAATACAACTTCAAGCTTTCCTTATGAATTTTCTAATGGTGTTCTTTAATAAATCAAAAATCTTTTCTGAATGCTTTCCAAAATCTGGCTAGGAAGGTTACTCCAAGGATCAATGGAATATCTCACTGGAAGTATGTTGCAAGTTATTTTGGAAGCTTTCCGTAAGCTTGTTATGTAAAGAAACAATTATAACTTTCAAAGAGCTTTATGTAATCTTTCGTGACGCTTCTATGAAAGATTCAACCATTCATTATTTTAATATTACTCATGAGATTCCTGCAATCTTCCGAAAATTTTCATATTGTATTTCACATTTGAGCAATCAGAATATTTTTTTCTATTCTTACATGAATCTCTCAGGAAGCTTTCTTGAAATATTGATTTAGAATACAACTTCAAGCTTTCCTTATGAATTTCCTAAAGGAATTCTGCAATAAATCAAAAATCTTTTTTGAATGCTTTCCAAAATCTTGCTAGGAAGGTTACTCCAAAGTTCAATGAAATATCTCACGGAAAGGATGTTGGAAGGTATTTTTGAAGCTTTCCGTTAGCTTGTTATGTAAAGAAACAATTATAACTTTCAAAAAGCTTTATGTAATCTTTCTTGAAGTTTCCATGAAAGATTCCAGCATTGATTATTTTAATATTAATCATGAGATTCCTAGAATCTTCCCTAAAGCTTTCATATTATATTTCACATTTGAGTAATCAGAATATTTTTTTCTATTCTTTCGTGAATCTATCAGGAAGCTTGCTTGAAATATTGATTTGGAATACAACTTCAAGCTTTCCTTATGAATTTCGTAAAGGTATTCTGTAATAAAACAAAAATCTATTTTGAATGCTTTCCACAATCTTGCTGGTAAGCTTACGCCATGATTCAATGGGATATCTCACTCGAAGGATGTTGGAAGGTACTTTAGAAGCTTTCTGTAAGCTTGGTATGTAAAGAAACAATTATAATTTTCAAAGAGCTTTATGTAATCTTTCGTGAAGCTTCCATGAAAAATTCCAGCATTGATTATTTTAATATTGCTCATAAGATTCCTAGAATCTTCTCTAATGCTTTCAAATTATATTCCAAAGTCAGGTAATTTGAATCTTTTATGTTTTCTTCCGTAAAACTCTCGGGAAGCTTTCTTGAAATATTACCAATGTAACTTTATTGAATGTTTCATTTTGCTTCCTGAAAGGATTGCGGCAATCTTCTGCTGGAAGCTTTCTCGAAACTTTCCGCTGGAGGCTTTCATGCTATGTGGGTAGTTGTATTCAATAAATATTGATTACGTTTTTATTTTAATAACTATTGTTTAGATAATAATAACAATCATCTTTTGCTTCTAAATTCTTCCTAAAACCAATAAAGTATATATCTGCATATTACTGAATGCACGTTATATACGAACATCGACTGCGTCTTTACAAGCGTGCGATAGCGTAATGGATAGCGTGTCTGCGTACTAACTCGAGCGACCCGGGTTCGAATCCCCGTTGGATTTTTCTCTGCGATTTTTTTCAAATATTGTTAATTAATGTGTACTATACTTAATGCGTTTCTTAGAGAAACCTGTACAAAATCAACATATATAAAATATTTGTTTTCAGCACTTCCGTAAAAGAAAAATACTTTAATGTGTTGTGTGTCGATAAGATAGGTAGCGAAAATTTCAAACTGGAACAGAAAAATAAGTAATAAATATTTGTATTTAATAAATTATATATCTGTTTCAGATCAAATAAATAATCAGTTAAAATACTGTAATCGAAATGGAGAGACGAACTAAATAAGTGAAGACCCATTCTAAATGGATTCAAAGAGTAAAAAAAATTAATGTCTTTGATTTTTTTGAAACTCTGAGGTCATATTCTACATTAAATTTCATTAGACCCGTATTTTTTCTTTTTGTCGAAAAATAATTTTGGAGCCCTGTAGCGCGATATAAAAAATTACATTGTGAAAGCGTTATTTTGAAAATGAAAATTCGCATTTTTTTCAAATGGCTGTAGTTTTGGCCCAAGTTATCGTATCGGGACGTTTTTTTTTAAATTGTGCGGAATTTTACCAGCTTTCATGTGATTTTTTCAGATTTTAAATAACTTGAATAGTTTTTCAGATAAATTGATAACACTGAAAAAAGTGCTTTTTCAAAATTGAATTTCTCAAAAACACAACCTTTTTTTCGTGAAATTTGGATATGTTTTTCATGGCCAAATAAGCTAGCTCTCTACCAAACAGCAGCGTGCCATCTTTCTTCGTTCGGAAGATACACCCTCACAAAGATAATTGCGATTTCTACACCTTTAAGCCTCATATGCGTTATTTGCAGCGATACATTTTACACAGGGGCTGGCTGCATGTTCTAAAGTTAAATCTGGCATCTGTGTGTGAGAGATTAAGGGTACAGAATACACGGATGATTGTAGTATATACACGATTGTAGTACCATAAGTGCCCGCTAGATGGAGAGCACAAACGCGCCACATTCAATGAAAAACATCACCAGGAGTGTATAAGTAGGGGCCTGCGGCACTCACTCGATCTACCCATTATTATCACATTATTTTGCCTAATATTATTTTGCCTATTTGCCTAATCACCAATCGTTATTTTACACTACTTACTTATTGCCTACACCTTGGTTATTGCTTTATTTATTTGCTCGAACGTACTTTACATTTACAACATATTTTGCATCAACTTTACTTGCGAGTGGGTTGGTGCAGAGACTCTATAATTAAGAGTCACTCCAATTTATTTTTTCTCACTGACAATCCCTGACTATATAGCTTTTCATATACGTTCAATCATATACGGATACATATAAAAAAACATGCAAAAGGCTAAGTTTAGTTCCAAGAGAACTCAGAAGTGTCCGGATATCGGCAGTATTCATAAAAAGTACGTTTATGAAGATAGTAAGCGGCCATTTCAATTACTTGGCGATGTAGCAAATGGATTACTGATGTCTAATGAGTATAAAAACAAGGATATAACAGAATATACCAAAGTGTGTGGAATTTGCTATGAAAAACTCAAGAAAATATATGAAGAAATTTTTAAAGAAGCAGGAGAGTCAACGCCAACAGAATCTACATCATCTAATCAAACGCCTCAATCTCAAATTACGATGCCGGCAAATTCTCAAACCTCAATTAGCAGTGCTGAGTTGTATGAAGAAGTGAATGAAATACTCACTAAGAATAAATTGTCTCTATCGACATTCAAGCTTCCGTCAAATGTTGACGCGACAGCATTGCCAAATTACGTTAATCGCAAGCGCAAGCAATTATTAGATACTTTTTATGAAGAAACTGATTGCAAAATTAGGAAACTGTGTAACGTCTCGCGGTAGACATTAGAGTTTAATGAATGCAAGATATGCGACGAATGGAATGAAAACTTAAGTTTGGTGTTAGAAAATGAAAATCTAACTTTCATAGAAAAAGTACGATTGATGACTGTAGTACCTTCAAGTCTCTCAAATAATTATATTTTATTGCACATAAGAGGAACCACACATTATATGATCAGAGCTTCACAAAAGCTCGTAGAAAGTAAAGGTTTATACGAAAAGCCCGATCCATATTCTGGAAATCCTGTGAAGACTGAAGTTATTGAGTTAGTTGAAAGATATTATCTAGACGACGATTTGGACTGTTCCCGACAAAGTCCTAACAAAAATGATGTGATGAATGTTAAAATCAATGGAGTTATAGAAAAAAAAAATCAAACGTTTTCTAACTCGGAGCATCAACGAAATTTGCTATCTAATTATGAAACAAAATCCAGAAATTACTATTTCAAGATCCAAGATTTATCAATTGCGACTAAAATGGGTATTAATTCAACCTTTAAACAATTCCTGTTTATGTGTCTATTGCGCCAATTTCGACCGTATCGTAACAGCTCTAAAAATTGTGTTAAAAAAGAGTAAATCCGAGTTTCTTACACTTAAACAAGAGATCTTATCCATGATTGTTTGCTCTATAGAAAATGATTCGTGTATTCTTCGAGAGTGTAAAATTTGCAAAGATAAAACGATAACCGAAGAAAATTTTCATTTGGAAGAAGATTTACTATTTGATGAAATAACTTTTGCAATTTGGGAAAAAAATGATCTTGTAAAGAAAACTTGCACATTAGGTGTTTATCTCAAAGAACTGAACAGTTGCGCAAATACAATGAGCAAACATAGACGAATGAAAGAGCTCCAGCAACGTGAAATCAAATCAGAAAAAGAAGATGGACTTTTGAGTAAAAATCGTTTAATTCTACATGGAGATTTTGCAGAAAATTGGGCCATCATTCAGCAAGATGCCATTCAGGGGTATCACTGGACTAATACACAAATTTCTATTTTCACATCGGTGTGTTATGTCGAAAAGATTACTACGAGTTTTGGCATAATGAGTGACGATAGAAAACACGATTCAGCGTTCGCTTTAGCAGCTATGAAATTGATAACAGATGAGTGTATGAAACTAACTGTAGGTTGGAAAAATTATATTACCATAATATCTGACGGTGCTGCCAGTAATTTCAAGAACATATTTCAATTTTATGAATTGGGAAAAGAATTCCACAAAGCGAAATGGATTTTTTCTGCAACTGGGCATGGAAAAGGTACGTGCGATGGCATCGGTGGCTTATTAAAACATTTTGCCACAACTCATAACTTGTCTGCACCACCCAGCGAACGTATTAAAAATGCTGACGATTTTGTAAAATATGTCAGTGAGTATACCAGCAAAATAGAAATTATACTTTTGAAAACCGAGGAATTGCAAAATTTTCGCACTCAAAAGACCGAGGAATGGGAAAATGCACGATCGATTAATGGCATTCGCGATAGTCATATTTGGCAAGTTATCCGAGAGACTGATGATGCAGAAATTGTGAATGTCGAAAGGCGAATGAGAAAAACAAACACCCACGAATGGCTCACTGTTCAATGTTGATCAATATGTATGATAGACTGTCTTATATTATGACTAACTGTTATACCGAATTTAAAAGTGTAATATATCAAATAAATAAATGTACTTTTTTTACTTCTATTTATATTGGACGTTGATTTATACCGACTCTTCTACTTATTTCTACTTATGTGACACTACTTTAAAAATAATTTTTAATACACCACATCGTAAAGTTAGTAGGGGAAGGCGGGGCATGACGTGTCAGGTAGGTAAGTTTGGCACCCTCATATTTTTAATATTAATGAATGCAAAAAATGTAATTTTTACGTAAACCTAATTAGATATGCTTTTAGAATTTTCCTCTATACTTGTGAGATTATAGATAATGTTTAACATTTAATTTAATAAGATTGAAAATCGGTGCTTAGAAACAAGGTTGACTTCATTTTTAAGTCGCTTGGAGCAACGAGAAAATGATTTTTTTTCTAAATGAGACCAAACCTATTTGGTAGTTTCAACTTTTATCTTTCAAGCCCTGTTTTTGTTATTTTCAGAAAATCTTTATAAATAATATAATTAAAAAATGAAAATGGTATTAAAATGGGGCATGACGTGGCACCCTGGCGGGGCACGCGTGGCACACTCGGGCGTATCAGTGCGCCGCGGCGGCCGCTGAGCGAAGTGATGTAACCTACAAACCAAAAACGGAGCAAGATGGGTTAACAACTACGCAGTGCAATAATTTAGTTTTAAGTAGTTTTTAGTTTCAATTATTACATTAATAAGTAAATAACGATTATTTCGACTGCGTATTAAGTTATATTTAAAGTAGAAAAAAGCCACTTGAAGACTTAAACACAAATCAGCTTGATTTATCCATTGTTAATAATAATTCAGCTTCCGTAAATAATGAAAATTACTTTAGAGAAGTAATACCTGAAGAATCAATTGTAGATACTCAAATTGCCTTTTTCAATGGTCAGGTAGTTCAAATATGCTACATAATGAAAATGATGCGAAATCTTTAAATTTAAACTTATTGTAATAATAATGATAATTTGTTAATCAAACAAAAGTATTACGTTGTGATCATATTTTATAAGAAGGAATTTATAATATATAATCATTTATTAAAATGTAATAGTCTATTTTAAGATAAAAATTGTTATGTTCGTTAATAAAAATAAAATTTTAAATTTTCAACAGACTGATTAATTATTTGATTTTTGAAAATTTTATTATGGCATAATTATTAAAGAATTAATTATTGGGAAAAAGAATTGAAAAATACCTATAGTAAAATATTAAATTTGATCGTGCCATGCGTGCCCCGTCGGGTGCCACAATCCACCCGCCGGTGGGGCACGTAGAGCATTTTTTCAGAATTTCTTTTCTGTATTTTATCAATTATTAAAAGAACATGAAAAAAAAGTTAATAGTTTATTTTATTTTATTTTTTTCTGATCTAATTATTCCGTTTTTGTACATTTTGAAATAATACACGGTTTAGTTGTTATTTTTAATCAAAGTTAGGGTGTCACACGTGCCCCGCCCTCCCCTACTTCATTCTCGCCGAGGTGGAAAAAGTGCTACGTTAATTCCCTACCCTCACTCTAGTTCCCAGCGCCACATACATGTACGCTCGCCTTCGGCTCGCGCTTATACATAACGCATATGAGGCTTAAACGTGTAGAAATCGCAATTATATTTGTAAGGGTGTATCTTCCGAACGAAGAAAGATGGCACGCTGTTGTTTGGTAAAGAGCTAGCTTATTTGGCCATGAAAAACATATCCAAATTTCACGAAAAAAAGGTTGTGTTTTTGAGAAATTCAATTTTGAAAAGAAGCACTTCTTTCAGTTTTTTCAATTTATATGAAAAACTATTCAAGTTATTTAAAATCTGAAAAAATCACATGAAAGCTGGTAAAATCCCGCACAATTTAAAAAAAACGTCCCGATACGATAACTTGGGCCAAAACTACGGCCATTTGAAAAAAATGCGAATTTTCATTTTCAAAATAACGGTTTCACAATGTAATTTTTTATATCGCGCTACAGGGCTCCAAAATTATTTTTCGACAAAAAGAAAAAACGCGGATCTAGTGAAATTTAATGTAGAATATGACCTCAGAGTTTCAAAAAATGAAAGACTTTAATTTTTTTTGCTCGTTGAATCCATTTAGAATGGGCCTGAAATAAAATTCGGCAAATGTTTTTAATTTTAATTTTTTATTATTTTATTAATTGTAAGAAATATTTATTTAAAACAAGTTAATCTTTGTTTCGTTTTAATCTCTTCAATAGTATAATATAAAGTATAATTATTAATATTTAGAAAAAGATTTCGATTTCTTCCGCATTTCTTAAATTTAATAAAATAAATTTGGTATGCAATTAAATAATTATTTGATTTAAAGTCACATCTATTTTAAATGAATAAATATATAATAATTTAATTAATACGACTTAGCAATTAATAAGTAGATTCATAATGTAATAAATATATATTGATTGTGATAACTTTGTTTAAGTTATTAACAAAAATTTGTTTACTACAACATATAAGGTATTTGTTAGTACTAAAATATATTTATTAAAGTTAAATAATGCGGAATTAGATTTTAATAATTCATTTCTTGAATTCAAATAAGATTTCTTCAATACTAATAAATAAAAATTAATTTTGCTGGTTGTTTTACATGAAAATAATAAAATGTTTATTGTAAGTTAATTAGCAGTTTCTTAAATCTAATAATTGGAAATGTAAAACAAATAAGTAATTTTTTTTTAATTAAGGTTACAATTTTAATACTAATAAATAGATAGTTAATTTAATACTTGCATACATTAAAAGTCACAAAATATATTATACATAAAAGTAAATGTTTTCTTAGTTGAAATAATTAAGAATTAACAGAATATTTAATTAGTACAAGTAAATCTTTACTTAAGTCAATTATTAAAACTTTTTAAATTAAATAAATAATTACTCATTTTTACTAAATCTATTGACACTATTTAATAAATATTTATTTAATATTGTTGAATAAATTGAGCCGTGGTTGTAAAAAAAGGGAATAGTTTATTTAAGATGAATAAGTATATACAAGTATGATGTAGCGAGCCTCATGCTCGCGGCGCATCTTTTACTTTATCATTTGGTTTTTCAGACTCATTTGCGCTTCAAAGACATTATCATCCGGATCATCGTCATTATCATTATTTCTTCTTCTACTTTCCCCAAAGGTAGAAGTAGAAGGAAGAGTATAATCCGTCTCGTTTTCGTCGAGATCTAGACCGATACATTTTACATCGTCTTCGACTATATCTACATGTCTCGCGACTACTATTTTTCTATCTAAAAGAACTCTATATCCTACTTCACTATATCCAAGTAAAATTCCCATATTGGATTTTTTATCCCATTTCGAAGATCTTTTTTGTTCCGGATTTCTTACAAAAACTTTACTTCCATACAATCTCAAATTTTTAACATTTGGTCTTTTATTAAAGAATATTTCATACGGTGTTTTCTTTTCAATTGTATTTGTCAACGTTCTATTTTTTAGATATGCAGCCGCGCAAACTATTTCTGGCCAATAACATTTATGTACTTTTGCTTCGGCTAATAAACAACGCGCCATATCCATTATTGATCTATTAAACCATTCGGCTGTTTCGTTTAATTCATGAACATATGCTGGACAATTGTTTATAACAATACCTTTTCCTTTAACGTATTTATAAAACTGATTGTTTAAATATTCTTTACCGTTATCACATCTCAAGAATTTAATTCACTTTCCCGTTAAATTTTCACTTTCATTAATGAAATTAATAAAACAATCAAGAACTTCATCTTTAGATTTTATGCAGTAAATTCTAGCTATTTGGCTATAATCGTCGATAAAAGAAACAAAATATTTTTCCCCATTAAATCCTGTAGTTTTAAATGGACCGCAAACATCCGTATGAACTATTTCTAAAATCTCCTTTGCTTTATTTCTATTATTTTCGAATGGTAAGTTATGCATTTTGTTCTCAATACAAATTTTACATTTCATAAATTCGGTTTCAAGTTCACTCGGAATACCGTTAAGCAACTGTTGTTTACATATCGTATTCAAATAACCAAAGTTTACGTGCCCTAGCATTCTACGCCACCTTTCCTTCTGATTCGTATTATTATTCCGCTCGGCACTATTTACGAAATTTATATTCCTTGCCAATTTACTTTTCATCTTATATGTATCATTAAATTTAAATGCTATTGCAGTTAATTTATTATCACTATCTATAACTTTTGCAACTTTTCCTTTCAAAATTACCGTATTCTTATTATTCGTTAATTTTCCAACACTTATTAAATTAGCATTCATTTCCTTAGCAAAATAAACATTATTAATATTAACTTTATTTTGCTTCCCGAAGGTGACAAAATTAAGAGATACAGTTCTTATCTTTGTTGCTTTTATGACTCTATTATCGCCGAGATAAATATTTATCGGTTCTTTTAAACTAATACATTTTTCAAAAAATGCTTCATTATTAATAATGTGGTCTGAACACCCACTCTCGAGAAGCCACTCTACTACATAATTATCATTAAATAACCTGTTTGTTTCGTTTCTCTGCGCCGCGTGTGCTGTCGTAGCTACCCATGCGTTGGCTCCTTTGCTGCTTTGTCGGCTCGTGCTGGTTTGTTGGGTGCGCTGACCTCTGCCGCCTCTGCGTCCTCTGCCGTAGCTGCCTTGGCCGCTTCCTCCGTATCCTCTGCCTCGTGTTGACCCTTGCGATGATTCGCCGCTGCGTCCCGCTTGGCTTTCATTCTTGCACTCTCTTGCAAAATGTCCGGGCTTATCGCATTTGTAACATCCTTCTTTATTTGCGGCAAATGCGTTTGAATTTCTTTCTGCTCTGTCCTTTTTGTTTTTCATTTCCGCCAATTTTATCTTGTTTCTGACGTAATCTGCTGTTTGCTCTTCTTCCTTTAGAGTGTCTATTAAATCACCTATGTAACTCAATGACTCCGGTAATGTATTTAGCATGTAATTCAATTTTTTCTTTTTCACCAACTTTTGCACCCGCACTTGTCAAATCATTGACTAGCTTTTCAAACTCGTTGAAAAATGATTCTGTATCACTATACTTTTCAAGTCTTATTCTATCTAATTTGTTTCTGCAAACAATTTGTAAAGCCGTTGACTCCTTCAAATACATCTGATCAAACTTCCTTATTATTGCGTATGCTGAGCTTTCTTGACACACATACTCCTATTGTTTATCTGATAAAGAGCTGATATATAATTTATTGCTTTTAGATCTTGTTCGTCCCAATCTTCCTTATCATTTGCAGTTTTTGCCCTCTTTATCACTACATCACATTTTTTAAATTTCAAAAACATTTCGATTCTCTTTTTCCACATACTATAATTTCCGCCATCGAATACTGATATTGTTATATCTTTTCTTTCCATTTCATCTTCTTGATTATTCTCGAATGTTCCTTCTTGTTCAGAGTCTTTCTCTTGTTTAACCTTCGATGTTGTGGCTTGTTTGTTTAACTCGAGCGTTCCTTCGTGCTCAGAGTTTTTCTCTTCCTTGGTGTTCGCCGTCTTGATATAAGCACTAAGCTGTCCCCAATACTCGCCGAGGCTTGTGTTGGGTCAGAGTCTTCTTTTAACACTTACCAACCACGCGCTCTGCTACCATGTTGAATAAATTGAGCCGTGGTTGTAAAAAAAAAGAAATAGTTTATTTAAGATGAATAAGTATATGCAAGTATGATGTAGTGAACCTCATGCTCACGGCGCGAGGTGCTTGTCGCTTGGAGTCCAACGGTCGAGAGAGTTTGGCGCGAGTCAGCAGCTGCTGCTCGCGCACCGATCACGTGATGCGCACTGGAGAGGAGCACACGTACACTTACTTGTGTGAGTGCGCGTATACAATTCATACGCGAGCTTTCCTCTTATATTACGCAATATAGAATGTACAATATTTAACAAATATAGATAAATATTTCTTTAGCATACGTAAATAAATTTTGTTAACTTAAAGAAATGTTTAAATAGTAGTATTCTAATAAATAATTTATTAGATTTTAAGAAAATTTAGTTGATTTCAAGAAATATTTTTTTCAGTGCAGGAACAATAAATTGATCAATTTTTCTTTCTCCTATATTTAATAGAAATGATGCAAAATCTTTATTTTTAGTACGTATATTTATTTTTAGTTTAAAAATATTAAATAAAGGCCAAGGATATGAATGTTCAATGGATTCTTCTATAAGTCTATTTATAAATCTATTTTTTACTATTTTTAAGGAAAAAACGTCATCTACCAATACCTTATTTATTCGCAGTTTTGAACGTTTTAACCACTTTTTTTTTTCATTAGAAAAAATATAGTATTGTGGTATGTTTACATATTTTATTTTTTTCGTAAAATCATCATTTTTATTTAATTTAAACCATGCTCTTAATGTAATTTCCCATTTATTTAATACCTTTAATATATTTTTTTATCAAAAATAATCTTCTGTTGATTTTCTGTATTAATAAATAATCTTATAACTGTATGACTTCTACTACACAACGGAAATCGTTATAATTGCCATGCAGCTTCCATTGGACTTAAATATACCGTCAATGTATTGAGTAATCTCATCGTACTTTGTACTGAAGCACAATATTCGATATTTATATGACAATATATTTTGTTAATAAAAAACCGTTATAAAAAACTACCATAGAATTATCTACTGGAAAAATTTTATTACTTTTTTTAAAATGATATAGGTGGTTATCACAAATATTATTTATACGTTTCTATTCAGGATATTTATCTTCTTTTAATATTGTACTATCACAAAATGGTTTTGGAAACTTTTTTTAAATAAATGTTTGTCTTTGTTAAAACAAGGAGATTTTTCTGTATGCGGTTCATGTAACAATTTTTGATTACTAATTTCTATAATTTTGAAATTTTTGACGGTATTTCAGCTGAAATGTGTTTATCGATTGCATCTGAAGAGTATAATTTATGGTTGGGATGCAATGTTATAATAATATATGCATGAGGTAAACCTCTTTTTTGAAATTCTATAGAATATACGTAAGATGAAACAGGTTCAAACATATTTTATTTGTTATATCATTTAATGACATTTTGAATTTTGCATAAAACAAACGAATTCTTATATTAGGAATATCATTGGGTGTTGTTTGTTCTGGAAAATTCTGTAAAACTTCTTTAATCTCTTTCCATTTTAGATTACATGTCATAGTTATAAATCCCTTATATAAATTGAGCATTCGAGATAATCTATTTTGCCCTCGAACGATCTCGAAATCTCGAATAATCGAATCCGTCTCGAATCTCGAAAGGAGAGAAACAAGAGACGAAACATTGGCGCGCGTAGCGCGCTGATTAACGCTAGTAGATCAAGTTTTTCATCATTTCTCATGCTTGCCATTGCATCTTAATAATATTATTGCATATATCTTGGACTTTCAATATATGTAGATGGTAAGATATATAAGTTTTCTATTCTTTCTGATTTTTCGATATTTGTTGAATTATTTGATGCACTATATTTTACTTGATCAAGTAAACCCTGATAATATTCTATTCGTAATTCATTTTGATGATTCCTAAAATAATTCATTCTATTATTTTCAACGATAATATAAGCATGTAAAAAATATTGCTACTTTAATCTTCTAGCGAACAATAAAGGGTTAAATATTGTTTAATTAGATCTATATGATAATCGGTATAAATAATATTGGAGAGTCGTTAATTGGTCGTTTTTTCCAGTGTTTGGATGTTTGGTATATCTGATATTCCAACCTAAATCTCATGAATGAAATAATAATGGAAATATCCTCGGGTCTACATGATGTGATATTTTATTTAAAAATATGTGTTACTTCGTTGCCAGATTTATTTTTAGGATAAACACAAACATCATAATTTCCTGGAGTTCCACAGTTGGATATAATTATAGCACCACATTCGGAAGTTAATGGTTTATTATACCAGTGTTTCTGTTTATCATTTTCACGTATAAAATATAGTTTATGGTTAAGAAGATTCTGAAAACTACATATTTCATGTAGATATTTATAATGTTTAGCATATGGATTATTTGAGTTAATACCTTTATATGTTCGCTAGCTAATGCTTTATTATTTTTTAATCTTTTTTCAAATGCAGTAGCATCATTATATATATCTTACTATACTATATAGTTGTAAGCTGAATTGAGTCGTTAACCCTCCGCGTCCCTCCGCGTCCCTCCGCAACCATCCGCATCCCTCCGCGTCCCTCCGCGTCCCTCCGCAAAAAGGGTCTTGTCCCTCCGCGTCCCTCCGCGTCCCACCGCATTGTCCCTCCGCATTGTCCCTCCGCATTGTCCCTCTAATGATAACTATCTGTGATGCAGAAGACACTTCTGTCGACAACTTTTGCATCGCTCCGTTGTCAGTTCTTCACCTCGATACACAAATAACAGGCTGCTTTCTGAAAACAAACTATGCCACCCTCCTGCCATCAGCGCAAGAAGCGCGTTCGCGCATTTATTATAATGCGCGCCTTTTCTCCGCAATTAACGAGACCAATTAATTACAGAGCAACTTTTTGAAAGGAAACTTCTTAATTATTCAAATCAAGGATAACGCCAAACTCACGCGAGCGCAGCGCGGCGTATGCGCATTCATTTAACAGTTCAATTACAAGTCGAACGCTGTCCGTATTTTTTCTTCCCAAAGAAAAGTGCAGCAACTGCAATCAGAGCATGAGAAAACAGCGACAGACGGATTGAGTGCATTCGTTAGTTCTTTCTCTCCCCCTCTCTCTATCTCTCTCTTCTTCTCTCTCTTTCTCTTATATATATATATATATATATATATATATATATATATATATATATATATATATATATATATATATATATATATATATATATATATATATATATATATATATATATATATATAGTGTAGGAGAGGCGTTGCCGAGCTCGTCCTCGAACATCTCGCATCATCATCCTTTTCTACGTTAAAAGTAAATAAACAGAAATGTAGTAAAAATGAAAATTTTGAGTATAAATCATATTTTGGTAATATGAGTTATGTTTGTAAATTTTGTTCGGCAGTATATTGGAAAGAAGAAAATAATAAATCAATTTATTGTAGTAAGGGTAAAATAATTTTGTCTCCGCTAAGTATATATAATAAAACACTAAAGAATCTATTATTATATGATAACAATTTTCGAACTTTAATCAGATATTATAATAACTTATTTTGCTTGCTATATTTAGTGTAAACGTAAAATACGAAAAGAAAAAAGCTATTTATAATTTAAAAATTCAAAGACAAGTTTGCCATATAACGCCAAATACTTTATTACCAAAAAAAATGCAGAACCTTCGTGTGGTCAATTATATATATGATGACAATATTGCAATTAAAATGAAAATAAAGAGTCATAAAGATTTAACTCAAGAACATTTAAAATTATTGACAGAAGTTTTAAATAGTAATCCTTATGCTAAACAGTATAAATATTTACACGAAATAACTAATACAGAGAAACTTTCAAATTATAAATTATATTTTGTTCGTAAGAATAATAATCAAAAACATAATTATACTAAACCATTAACGTCGGAATATGCAGCTACAATTATTTCCAAATCAGGAATCCCTGATAATTATGATCTATGCGTTTATCCGAAAAATAGTTCTAATGGAAAAGAATACACATATTTAAGTAAATTATCACATCATGTTGACCCAATGGTATTTCCATTATTTTTTCCTTCAGGAGATTTAAGCTGGAGTATTGGTTATACTAAAAAACCATATGATTCAAAAGAAAACCTTCTAACAATATTACAGCACTATTCTTATAGATCAGCTTACAGACCAAATTTAGAAAATTTCAATCTACTTTTATTTGGTGGGAAACTAACCCAACAATTCTTTTTACATGCCTATATTATGATAGAAAACAATAGAATGAATTATTTTAGGCAGAAACAAAAAAAATTACGTACTGAATGTTATCAAGGTTTGAGGGATCATGTTATAAATAGTGCATTAAATATATCAGAAAATTTTGAAAAAAAAGAAAGACTAGGAAATATTTTTGTACTACCAGCAACTTATATAGGTAGTCCTAGATATATGCAGCAACATTATCAAGATGCAATGGCAATAGTAAGAAATATTGGTCGACCTGATTTAATTATAACTATGACGTGTAATCCTAAGTGGAAAGAATTAAAAAATGTATTAACGACATTTCCTATCGGAACTACGCCCAATGATATACCAAATATTACAGTTAGATTATTTTATACACAATTTAAGTGTTTACTTATAGATATAGAAAACCATCAAATTTTGGAAATGCTTTAGCTTATGTGTATACTATTGAATTTCAGAAAAGAGGATTACCGTATGCACATCTTGTAGTAACATTAGATCATACAAATAAATTAATGACACCAGAAGCTATTAATAAACACATTTCTGCTGAGATACCTTCTAATAATGATAAAAAATTACAAATATTAGTTATAAAACATATGTTACATGGACCACATAGTGAAAATTCTCCGTGTTACGATAAATGTAAAGACGTTTGTAAAATAAATTTCCTAAACCTTTTCAATCATCAACAACATTTTAAAAAAATGGTTATCCTCAATATAAACGAACAAATAATTCTTCTGATAATTACACATATCGACTTAAAAGAATTAAAAAAATTATTCCAGTAGATAATTCAATGGTAGTTTCTTACAATAAATTTTTTATTAATTATTAATGTTGAATATTGTGCTTCAATTCAAAGCATAAAATATATTTTTGATTATATACATAAAGGTAGTGATAGAAATTTTTGTACATTAAAAAAAAATGATGACAAAAGAAATGGAATATATGATGAAATTACTGAATATATTGATGACCGGTACTTGAGCTCAATGGAAGCAGCATGGCGGTTACAAAAATTTCCCTTATGTGGAAGGAGTCATACTGTTATCTGTTTAGCAGTTCATACAGAAAATCAACAAAAAATTGTTTTTGAAGAAAATTATGAAATAGATGCTGTTGATAATTGGAAAACAACTTTAGCAGCGTAGTTTGACTTGAATAAAAATGATAAATTTGCAAATAATATAAAATACGTTAATATACCGCATTATTATATATTTAACGCAAAAAAAGTTTGGGTAAAACGTGAACGTGAACAAAAACATTATGCTATTGGACGTTTAGATATAGTATCTCCAAAAGATTCTGAAAGATTCGCTTTAAAATTAATATTAAGTCGTATAAAAGGCGCTACTCCCTTTAAATATTTACGTACATATAAAAATGTAGCGTATAATACTCATAAAGAAGCTGCGACTGCAATGGATTTAATAGAAAACGATTTACAAATATTAAAAATTTTTGAAGAAGCATGTCGTAGCATGTATCATGTTACCTTTACAATTACGTAAATTTTTTACTTCGTTTCTACTAACAGAAAATATTCAAGCCAATATTATTTGGGAAAATTTTAAAAAATACTTTAGTAAAGATTTTCATGAAAATAGGAGGTTCGGATAAAACATTTTTATATAAAACTTTAATTTATTATTTTCTATCAAAAGGAAAAAATATTATATCAATGGCTTGGACTGGTATAGCGTCTATTCTATTACCCAAAGGAATGTCTACTCATAGAACCTTTAGATTACCATTAGATTTAAATAGTACTGAAAATTCTTTTTTAAAGTTAGAATCAGATAAAAAGAAATTAAGAGAAACAGAAGTCATAATCTGGGATGAAGCATCTATGATACCCAAAAAAGCTTTCGAAATTATTGACAGAACTTTAAGAGATTTATGTACAAACGATTTACCTTTTGGGGGAAAATTAATAATTTTAGGAGGTGATTTTCGAGAAATACTCCCAGTAATGAAAAACGGATTTAGAAGTGCTATAATTGAAGACACTATTAAATATTCTGAACTTTGGCATTTATTTAAAATTTTCAAATTAAAACACAATATTCGTTCTCAGAATAATGAATTCTCAAAATTATATTATTACAAATTGGAGACGGTAATATAAATCCTTTTATAATACCTAATAATTGAAGAACTAACGATGTTGGCTTACAAATTTATAAAAATATTAATAAAATAAATGATTATGATCGTGTTATTTTAGCACCTCATAATGAAGACATTAAATTTTTGAATAAAAAAATTTTAAATTTATTAAATGGTGATAAGAAGACTTATTATAGTACAGATTATGCGACTTATAAAGGTGTTGATCAAAGTGATGACAACATTCATCTACTTTTTCCAATAGAAACAATAAACAATGTTTATGAAGGTTTGCCACCTCATAAATTAGATTTAAAAGTTAATGCTATTGTTATGTTAATTAGAAATTTGAGTATACACGAAGGTTTGTGTAACGGTACTAGACTTAAAATAACCAAATTATTTAGATATAATATTGAAGCAGAAATATTAAAAGGAGAAAAAGTAGGTAATAGATTTTTTATTCCAAGAATTACATTAAATACAGGAGAATCTTCTTCATTACCGTTTATTCTTTATAAAAAACAGTTTCCATTAACATTAGCATTTTGCATGACCATTAATAAATCTCAGGGACAAAGTTTTGATTATGTAGGGTTATACATCAAAAGGCAATTATTCTCACACGGTCAATTATATGTTGCTTTACCAGGATGTAGAAATCCAGATAACATATATATACAAATAATTTAGAAAATTCATTAGAAATTGAAAATATTGTTTGGGAAGAAATTCTTGATAATTAAAAAAAACAATTAGTTATATAAGTAAATATGTATATATATTTATTGCATATATTTATTAAAAAATATGTTCATATATATTCAAAAACCAAATTTCTCAATATAAAATATACGCAATAAAAGTATAAAATAGAGGAGAAATTATTTGAATGATAAGAGATTTTAATAATTAGCTAAATCAAAATTGTATATAAAATTTAATTAAGTTTCGATTTGATCCATATAAAAATACAAATAAAATCAAAGAAAAGATTTTTAAATCAAAATTTTTAAAGTGATTATGCTTTTATATTTTCAAAAAACAAATTTCACAATATAAAATATACGCAATAATAGTATAAAATAAATGAGGAATTGTTTAAACCATATTATAAGAGATCTAAATCAATAGCTAAATGAAATCGGTATACGAAATTTATTTAAGTTTCAGTTTATACATAAAATAATAAAAATAAAATACAACAAAAGATTTTTAAATCAAAATTGATAGCGTAAATGTACTCTTATAGATTCAAAAAAGCACTACCTTGAAAATAAATAGGTTCAAAGTCTTCAAGGTCTTATTTTTCAAAGATGGGGGATTGACGAGCGGAGCGAGTAGGGGGCGCAGCCCCCCCTAGTATATATATATATATATATATATATGACCGAATCCATCTCAAATCAGACAGCCCGCGTATGCCTATTTCACCTATCATGTTGAAATAAAAATATTTATGTTCTACTCGAAAAAATATTTTACACGTGTTTTTTTATTTTTTTGTTTCATCAAAATTTCATGCGTTCAGCGATACCGAAAAATTCCGAGAAAATTCTTTCATTGAGAAAAAAAAATTTTCAATGTGATTTTCAGACTGCTATTGTTTCAGCAGTTTTTCAAGCTTTTAAACGTGTAACACATAATTTCACTCAGTTTTGAGCCCTCTTTAACGGCCTTAATGTCATTTTCAAAAAAAAATAAAAAATCCACGAGCTATGCACTTTTTACTGAAAAATTCATTTTTTAGAGAAGTGCCTTTTTCTCGAAAACCCCATGTTTTTTTGCACAATTTTTGTTGTCGTGATAGAGGACGGTAATGCCTAGCTAGACGTATTTGTGAGATTCGGTACTTTTTTCCTGGGATAGCGATCACTAATGAGATAACACACAAACAAATTTTTCACGCTTAACGCTTATATATAGTCAATGATATTAGAGTCAATGTAAAGGTATTTATCTTTGTGCGTATGTAATATACATGTACGTGCGCCTACTTATAGGAGTATATGTACTAGTACATTTGTCCGCTAGATGGATATGGTTTGACTTAACATTTACAAAGAAAAGTTCGGTTTCTGCTATATATCACACATCTCGTCTTATTTAAAACCATCATCTTTTGGAAAATTATTACATATTTACACCTTATCAACTCAACTACGATGTCTCAATATTACTCAACAGAGAGAATCAAATGTGCAGACTTTTAGACAAACACAAACAAATTATTTACAAATCTAGTTCCGTACGTTTAAAACAACTTGAGAATCTTGCTCATCCATTGAAGCACCTCTATCCTCATTTACCTTTGACACCTTCTACATATCTGTGTCAATATTGTTACAATCGTGCTTTAGAATTGGTGAGTAGTACTGACAATGAATTTATAACGGATAATGAAGTTACCGATAACGTAGTTGATAGAGATGAAGATTTTTTACTAAGTACTCCAGAACGCATTGAAGAATTTAATAATGAAATAAGTACATCTTTCTTAGGTTCTGTATCGCCTCTTAAAAGAAAAAATCTTATACATGAAAAATCAATTGAAAATTACGTAACAAAGAAGAAAAAAAAATACTTTCAACATTGTCTAATACCCTTGATGTGAAGTTGAACAATGTTTATGACGTTTCTATAACAGCAAATGAATCAACTGAATGCCATTGTACAGAATGGATACAAAATCTTGGTCTAGCCTTGCAAAAGTGTTCTACGGTATCAGAAAAAATAAAAATTCTGACTTTGCTACCTTCATCCTTTACAAAACATGAAATTTTATCTTTATTTCCAGAAATAACAATGTATATGATCAACAAATCGAGAAATCTTGTTAAAGAAAAAGGAATTTATTCAGAACCAGATGCATATTCAGGCCATCCGATTGATGAAAACATGGAAAAAATTGTTATGGAATATTATTTAAATGATGATTTTAATTGTTCAAGACAAAGTCCTAATAAATGTGACGTTGTTACAATTAAAGTTAACAATAAAAAAGAGAAAAAGTTAAGCGTTTTCTTACTCGAAGTTTAAAAGAGACGTATAAAGTATTTAAAAATGATTATCCAGAATTGAGAATTGGAAAATCGAAATTTTATAGTTTGCGACCAAAGTATGTCTTACTTAGCCCCATCAAAGAAGTTTGTCTCTGTATCTATTGCGCAAATTATGATTTATTTCTTACGAGCTTAATTAATTTTAGAGGGAGTAACGTCACAGAGTTGGATGAAAGTCGGTCACAAATAATAAATGCAACAATGTGTTCTGAGCCATCTGATTTATGTTATTTACAAGAATGTAAACTATGTCCAGGGATTAAGGGAATTACGTTTCATGTTTTAAAACTGCAAGATGTAGAAGGCACAGAAGAAATTACATATGCTTTGTGGGATAATGGAAACCTGATTAAAAAGACACTATCAATTTCTGCTTTTAAAGATGAACTTTCGGTTTGGACCATGAGGGTTAGTACTCACATGTATGTAAAAAATATACAACGCAAAGCTATAAAAACAGAAAGAGAAAGTCCTAAAAAGACTCACATCATTTAGTTCTTCAAATAGACTTCGCTGAAAACTGGGCTGTGATTCATAATAAAGCTGTTCAAGGAAATCATTGGGTTAATGATCAAATTTCTATTTTCACAGCAGTCTCTTATCAAGGGGATTCGACACAAAGTTTCGCAGTTATAAGTGATGACCGAAAACATGATTCAGCGTATGCTTTGCTAGCAGTACAAAAAATTATAAAATTCTTGAAAGAAAATTGTTGTGATTCAATTAAAAAAATTACCATCGTATCAGACGGCGCTGCGAGTCACTTTAAAAATCGCTTTCAATTAGATGAACTAAAACGAGCACCGTGTGATATAAAATGGTTGTTCTCTGCTACTGGGCACGGCAAAGGAGCTGTAGATGGTGTGGGTGGACTTATAAAGCATTATGCTACTTCGCATAATCTTCGAGAGCCCCTTGAAGAAGCTATTCAAAACGCAAATGATTTTGCAATACATGTTCAAAAATATACTGATGCTATTAAAATAATACATTTACAAGATGCTGAAATAGAACAATTCAGAAAAGAAAAAAATATTGATTGGCTTACAACTCCAAAGTATCCTGGAATTCAAAAAACTCATATATGGGTTAAAAAAACATGTGACGATAAAATACATTGTTTGACAGCAAAGACCGCTGATCGTCCGCTTACTGAATTAAGAACAATGAAGCAGAAAAACAAAGGTAGTAAAATAGGTATACAAATGAAAAAAAGGTATAAAAATAAAAAATCAAAAAGACGCAAATAACAAATAAATACATAGTTATGTGTACCTGTATATTACATACACACAAAGACAAATACCTTTACATTGACTCTAATATCATTGACTATATATAAGCATTAGGCGTGAAAAATTTGTTTGTGTGTTATCTCATTAGTGATCGCTATCCCAGGGAAAAAGTACCGAATCTCACAAATACGTCTAGCTAGGCATTACCGTCCTCTATCACGACAACAAAAATTGTGCAAAAAAAAACATGGGGTTTTCGAGAAAAAGGCACTTCCCTAAAAAATGAATTTTTCAGTAAAAAGTGCATAGCTCGTGGATTTTTTATTTTTTTGAAAATGACATTAAGGCCGTTAAAGAGGGCTCAAAACTGAGTGAAATTGTGTGTTACACGTTTAAAAGCTCGAAAAACTGCTGAAACAATAGCAGTCTGAAAATCACATTGAAAATTTTTTTTCTCAATGAAAGAATTTTCTCGGAATTTTTCGGCATCGCTGAACGCATGAAATTTTGATGAAACAAAAAAATAAAAAAACACGTGTAAAATATTTTTTCGAGTAGAACATAAATATTTTTATTTCAACATGATAGGTGAAATAGGCATACGCGGGCTGTCTGATTTGAGATGGATTCGGCCATATATCAAATGCAGCTTTTGAGTATCTATGTCAGCACGCATTCGATACTTTGAGGATTTTTCGGACTTTTGAGGACATCCTCAAAATTCCTTCGGTATGAAACGGTACTTTTGAGGATTTATATTAATACCTTCAACGCAGAGGGAGTTATTTCTGTAGTCAAGCATATACGGAATCTGGAGAAAAGAACTATAGATCCTCAAAAGTACCGGTTTCCGCAATGTATATATATATATATATTGTACATTTCACGAAAGGGGTTTATAAAGCCCGTTTTTTTATATATAGGGGTTTATCGAGCCCGATTTTGATTATGCAGCCAGGACTTCATAATATTTCTAAATATAGGGGTTTATGCGGCTCGACCTAGAGTTTATAACCCCAGGGTCCATTATTTCTTTAGTCAGTTGCCATAGGGAACTCTGGGCTGTAGGTACTAATATACAGTCTTGGGCTACATAAACCCCGATAAGTGTATATATATATATTATATATATATATATATATTTTTTTTTTTAATGTATATTAGTAATTACAACACGACCTCAGCCTGAGTTCGCCTACCAAAAATACGCAAGAGGGATCAACAAACTTTTAATTTAAGTGATACAAACTTTGGCAGTGAGATTGAAAATTTTAAAAAAGCTCTATTGCAAAAGTGTTAATAGGAAACATGAACTAAAAAATAAACTAAAAAATATATATAATAAACAAATGTATACATATTGTTTTACTTGCGTTAAGTTTTGAGAATTCTATTGACAATATTAAATGTTTAAGGTTTAAATATTTAATACTTAGTATATAAGCTTTAGTGTATAAGTATAGTCTTAAGTATTCATGTACCAGCCCTCGTACAGGTAGTTAATATCTATCTCTGAGGACTTTACTCTATGTAATTTTGTTCTGGTTTAATAAATAAATAAATAAATAAATTAATAATTAAATAAAAACTAAAAACTAAAAGTATTAACTAATATGATTAATTATTAATTCTCATTATTAATAATAATAATTTAATAATTATTCAATTTTTCTTAAATATATCGAATTCAAAATTATTTTAAACTGTTTGACACTGTTTAAAACTACTAGAAACTGTTTGAAACTGTGACAAACTATTATAATTAGAAAAAGTGTGTCCAAAATCCTACATATTGTAACATCTATAAACAGTTGTAAACAGTTCTAAATACTTTTAAATAATTTTTAATAATTATTAACTGTTATTAACATTTATAATTTACGACAGGGTTAGTATCCAAAATCCCATTAGAAATAATTGAGCTTCATGTTTTGATTTTGGCATAACGAGCTGAACTCTTGACTATTTTCTGAATCCTGAAACATTATAAAAGAAAAGACACAAAGTATCATTCTTTACACAATAAAACACTGTAAAAAAAAAACAAAATTATACGTATCTGATGGAGAATATTTATGAAGTTCTCTTAAGCTGTCCTTTTCAAGTTGGTTATAGACTTGAATCTTGCTGATCTGTCACACACACTGAAAACTTTTTTCTTTTTTGCTATTCTTTTATTGAAAAATGGCTTCATTCCATTGTTAAAAAATTATCTGTAAAACACAAAATAATTAGTTACTCACAAATAAAAAACCTCAAATGTCACCGATTACGAAATAAAGGTTTTTGTTGTCTGCTGTTATTATGTTCTGAAGGGGTTATAGGTAGTCTAATCGATTCGACTGTAGTCGATGTAAGAATCAATAGTGTACAGTTCAATTAAAAATGTAGAGATGGCACTACTTGAACGTGAACTGTGGATTCCATTGTAAAGAAGATTGGTATACTTATAGTAGGTTATGTGGATTATACCTTATGCTTCATCAAATCATATGATAATATGATTTGTTGACATTCTGTGCGATTCATTTTTTATAATTTTAAAATGAAAATAATTATTTTTGTTATTAAATTATGGACAATTCCAATAATCTTGAAATAATTAAAAAGAAACATTTTAATGCATTGCAGATTAGATAAAAATTAGATTAGTATTGGAAATTAGATATTTTTAATCATGTAGCAAATTCTTTTTAATTTCCTAAGCAGAAATTTTTTGAATTATTGTATTTATACATTGAAATCAACAAACAAAAAATTATTTTACATTAACATATAAAAAAATATAATAATGACTTACTTCATTATCATCAAATTGCCCATAATTTAAAAACAAAAATAAATTTTTTTCATTTTAAAATTATAAAAAATGAAACACACAGAATGTCAACAAATCATATTATCATATGTTTTGATGAAGTATAATGTATAATCCACATAACCTACTATAAGTATACCAACCTTCTTTACAATGGAATCCACAGTTGACGTTCAAGTAGTGCCATCTCTACACTTTTAATTGAATTATACACTATCGATTCCAGTGATGGGATTATCGGGAGAATTCTCCCGACCGTAATCACAGGCCGAAATGTTTGAATGTTGGCAGCAGCGCGACACGCGAGCGAGCCGCAACGTTCCGATTTCGGATTCCTCGTCTTATCGTCTGACTTTTCAAAACAGTGGGAAAGCGTATTAGGAGGTTAGAGTATTAATATTATTTTTGAATGTGAAAGTAATGATTCAACCAAAATTGACTGGAATTACTATTGTGAAGTGACTGTTGTTATCGAGTAAGTATTTTGATTTACTTTTTATATTTACATATTTACATTACACTAATTTTTTTTTTTCTTTTAGGAAAGTGCCACATTATTTTTTACTAATTTATACAAATTACAACACTGTAATTAAAGATGTGATAGTTGGTGTTCGTGATGTTTTTTTGGATGAAAGTGTGGCTGAGCAAGTAGTTCTTCGAGAGTTGAAGAGATTGATGTCGATGAAGACTATTGTAGTAAATCCTGATCCTCCAGAGGCACAACCACCTGTATTAAATACTTATGCGAGTACCTCATCCAACAAAGTGGCTTCAAAAGTAAGAGTTCATTTGTTGTTTATAGCCTTCGTCAGTTTCAATTTATAAAATAAATTACTCGCAATTTAATTTTATTATATAGGAAATATGAGTGCCAATGTTGCTAAAACACAAGCTGCATCAGGGGCGCAACAATAATTCCAAGAGCTTGTCTAGTGCTGCTTTGCCTCCAATACAACAGTAACAAGTGTCACAGCCAGCGATATACAACCTTCTCCAATTCATCATCAAGCCCAACTGCAACCTCAGCCTCAACCTCAACAAATGACGTATCTAATAAAATATGTTCAACACATGCAGAGTATATGCCAGTTCAACAACAAGTTTGGCAAATGCAACAGATTCAACAAGTTCAAAAAGTTGGCTGTATTGCTATGACACAAATACATTTATGGTAGAAAACGCTATAATACAACACAAGCCATGGAAATGAATTAACTCTTAGCTAGTCTGGGAAATACAACTTCTTCAACTGGAACATTAAGTCAAAAGTTATTATTAATGTGATGTTTTTGCAAAAATTTGGAGAAGGAGCATTAATTAGGTAAGAAATGTTTTTATTGTTTTTACCGCATTTGCATCTATCATTGCTATGATAAAATTATTCCTTAAAGTCTTCTATAATTTTATCAATTATAATTTAATATGCCAATTGACGTATAATTTATATGACAAACAGTATAGTAATTTTTGTAATGATCAAATGAGTAAATATTAACACGAATAAAAATGGATATTAAAAGTTTTTCATAAATTAATTTTCTTTTTACAGCAAAATTTTATAAAGCAGAATTACAGACTGGAAGTCAATATGTCAAAGCCATAAAAATGTCATGTAGCTGTTAAAAATGTATCCTTAGTCGAAGGATTAAGAGCTTGCCAGAATCCTAATGGATCTTTTACAGCTATGGTAACTGCTTGTGAGAGTGATACGAGGTTTGTTTATTGTGCCTGCTGTGTGTCAGCTATTCTGGATGACTGGTCTAGAGTATAGATAAGTATACAAGTTTTATATAAAAAAAGTACAAGTAAAGTTTAAGTATAGTTACTTTGTAAAAACTTTTATTTTTACAGCGCCGTCAAGAATTTATGGATTATTTCTTTTATTTTCAATCGTATTGTTTCCTGGCATCAAACAGAGACACTTAGTACCTTAAAAAAGATACTCGTGCCTTCCCATTGGATCTCATAGGCCCTAGGAGCTTCTGTATTCACCAAAATAAAAAGAAATTGCTATTTTCATCATAAACACTGATAAAAACAATGAAAAGTTTAAACGTATAAAAGGCAAAAGAGTAGTTCAGTTAAAGTTTAAAATAAGTAACAAAAACAGAATCTTATTCATAAATGTGCGAAATATAAAAATAAGTAAAAATAGATCAATGTGCAGTATTATCTACATGCAAGTGTACAAGTTAACGCGTGTCAACTTTAATATTCATATTAATCTGTTCGTAAATGATATTGTGATGATTATTGTGGATGGTGCTGCTTAAGCTATAAGTGTATTTTAGTTGAATAATTGTGGTGATTGTGTGTAAATGTAATAATAACTTTTAATTGAAGAACAATTAAAATATCGCCAAAACATGATATTGAAAATACTTTTTGCTAACAGTGTTGTATTCTTTCATAGTGTTATGGTATAAAGATTTATTTTCAATGTCTTCACAATTCTCACATATTAAAATTGATAGTTCACCATGGTGGAAGTTTAAGTTATGTGTTACATTTTGAAAAAATATAATCTGAACAGTTTGTTGGAGTTTTTACAATGTTTGGAAGTGTTTGATATGAAAATGAACAAATTAGGTGTATGTTTAAAATTGACAATTCAGCTTGTATTTTTCAAAATACAACACATGACTTAAACTGACACTATGGTGAACTGTCAATTTTAATATGTGAGGATTGTAAATGAATCATTGAAAATAAATCTTTATACCGTAGCACTATGGAAGAATACAACATCATTAACAACAAATATTTTCAATAACATGTTTTGCCTATATTTTAATTGTTCTTGAATAAAAAGTTATTATTACATTTACCTCAACTTAATATAAACACAAAACAGTTGTAATAATTAACATAAATAAACTAGTTTATGTTATTTCATAAAATAAGTAAAGAGTAATTAAAATTTTCATTGTGTTCATCAGTGTTTACGATAAAGTTTGCATTTTATACGTATAATGTAGCAGTGCTTATTTTGTGACTTATTTTGTAAATCTCTGATTGGCTGTTTTTTAGTGTACGTACCTTAATCTAAACAAAACAAAAATAGGGTGAGAATAGTTTTTGCTCGACAAATTTTTATCTGAATCCTTTTTCAAACCCTCTTGAAAATAATTATATTCATTTTTAAATATCAAGAGCCACAAATGATTTATATTTTTGAGAACCAGACGGCTTTGAAAACTTAATATTATTCATTCATCTCAAATTGTGGACCTAGTTACTGACCTTTGTCAAAGCATTAAAAATAGATTAAACATCAATATTCAACAGTTTTATGATAACACTTATACTTACATATCATATTTTATTTAAATATGATTCTAGTAATAAGTTTTTTCCTGCGTAATGGAATACACATTGCTAAACTGTCTGTCATAACATTGATTTTAACCCCATAGTACTAATTAATTCTTTAGGTTTTGTACACATAATAGTAGATTAATTATGAAATTCAATTTTTAGTAGCTTATAAAATATACGAATAGAGTGTATTAGCAGTGCGAGCAGCTCCCATTGAAAAGCTAGACATATAAGTGTTATCATAAAACTGTTGAATATAGAAGTTTAATCTATTTTCCATGCTTCGACGAAATTCAGTGACAAGGTCAATGCCATATATTAGATTCATGAATAATATTAATTTCTCAAATTCTCAAGTTTTCATTATTGGTGTCTCTTGATATTTAAAAATAAATAGAGGGTATTGTATAAACAGATTGTATAATTAAAAAAGCCAAGTCTGTGTATCGCTAAGAAAATTTAATAAATATAAATACTTCAAAAATGTATAAATTTAATACATGTTTTTTACTGCAAAGTCTCAGACAATTGATGAAAGAACCTCTTAGATTTAACATGGGTAAAAGTAAAATTAGATATAACACTATAATTTTTATTTATATATTCAATTCAAAATCCTTGATACATTAAGTATACAATACGGTAAATATATTTCTTTTTGTATTCTAAAGAATAATTATATTAATCTTGAAAATTTATGCCCTGATTAAAAAGGGAGGTATATTCAACTGTCCTTGATTCGCCTCACGATGACGAGCTTCATACGCGAGATCCTGCTTTTATAAATTAGAAAACTCAACAAATTAAATGTAGCCTAATCGTGATAGGAGTCAGCCTCTCGAAGACGAGCGACGTACGCCATCATTTCCTTTTTTAAAAAGTGAATACCCTGAACAAAAATAGAGGTATATTAAACTGTCCAGGAGTCGCCTATCGAAGACGAGCTACGTACGCGACTTAAAGCTTTTATAAAAAAAGAACCCTGCTCAAAATGAATGTAGCCTAATCGTGCCAGAAAAGTCGAGCTCTCGCAGAGGAGATTTGTAAGCGAGATTCTCATGCTTATATAAAATAGAACACTAAACAAATTGGATCTATCCTAATCGTGAAGGAGTCGGCCTCTCGAAGACGATCTTTGTACGTGAGCTTCTGCTTTTATAAAATAGAACACACAAGAAATTGTATGTAGTTTAATCGTGATAGGAGTCGGACCATCGAAGACGCGCTTCATACACGAGCAATTGCTATTTGAAAAAGTTGATTACCCCGATAAAAAATGAAGGTATATTAAACTGCCCAGGAGTCGCATCTCGAAGACGAGCTTGGTACGCGAGCTTGTACTTTTATAAAATAGAACACTTAACGTATTGAATGTATCTTAATCGTGATAATAGTCGGCCTCTCGAAGACGAGCTTCGTAAGCGAACTTTTGCTCTTTAAAAAAGGAAATACACTTTAAAAAATGGAGGTATATTTAACTGCCCAGGGGTCGTCTACCAAATACGAGCTTCGTGCGCGAGATAGTGCTTTTATAAAATAGAACACTGAACGTATTGAATGTACCCTAATGGTGATAGGAGTCAGCCTCTCGAAGAGCTTCGTTATAGGCGAGCTTTCGGTTTTTTAAAAACTGATTATAACGTGCACTGAAAAAAAATATTGGTAGTTTCAAGTAAATATTTAGTTGAAACAACTACATGATTTCATTAGAGCCTGCTAATTAAATATTATATTGAATCCGCTAATTTAGTTATTTAAAATAACAAAATATTTAGTTACATGAACTAAATATTTACTAAAAATAAAGAAATATTTTATGAAGTTAACTAAACGATTCATTGTATCAACTAACAGGTTATTTAGATTGATAAAATATTAAATGAATTCTATAAAATATTGTATTGAAATGACTAAATATTTAATTAAAGCAACAAAATAGTTTATAAAATTGACTAAACGATTCATTGCACAAACTAATTAGTTATTAAGAACAACGAAATACTTAATCAATTTGATAAAATATTTTATTCAAATTACAAAACATTTATCTGGAGCAACAAAATATTTTATGAAATTGACTAAATAATTCATTCCATCAACTAACGGGTTATTAAGAACAATGAAATACCTAATCAATTTGACTATAAATTTTCTTGAAATTACAAAATATTTTTCTGGTGCAACAAAATATTTTATGAAATTGACTAAACGATTCATTGGATGAACTAACAGATTATTAAGATCAATGAAATACTTAATCAATTTGACAAAACATTTTACTGAAATTACTAAGTATTTACCTGGAGCAATAAATAATTTTGTGAAACTGACTAAAGGATTCATTGTATTAACTAACAATTTATCTTGTTTGATAAATTATTCAATTATGTTGACTAAATACTTGTTTGTAATTACTAAACATTTAATTAAAACAGTGAAATATTTTATGATACTAACTAACCACTGCATTAGATTAACGAAATATTTAATAAATATGAATAAATGATTTGTTGAATCAACTGTTTAGTCAATTTTACAAAATATTTTGCTAATTATTTCAAAAAAATTATAAAAATTTTTTTTTTAATAATTTTGAAATAAAAGTTTTTTCTTCCTTGTAGCCTTTTCGTACAACCATCCGCATTGAAGTTGGTGATTTTTCCTGAACTCCTGTAACTTAATATGGATTCTGCATAGTTATTATATAGTAATTTTATTAATATTAAATCAAATTATTATTACATATTCGCATTAATTTATATTAATTATCGCTCGCAGTTTCGCATTTACATATTATCTAACAGAAAAAACGCAGAAAAAATTTTTGACCTAAGGTGGGATCGAACTCGGGACCCTCGGATTACAAGGCTAACGCTCTAACCGCTACGCTACGCAACGCTTGTACCCTACAAAATTTCAATTTTAACTAAGTATAGAGTTGCATGTAAATGTAAAATATCGCGCACATCAATCTAATAATTAATTATATTCTTATAATTAATATACATTCTTAATTACATTTTAATTAATGATTTATAAACTCAATAATATGTGTGTAACTCATCATTTGTAACTAACGATTTATTTGAAACTATGAAATATTTAGTAAACTTTAATATAAAAGGCCGTGTGAAGTACCGACACGATCTCTACCTTACCGGCATCAACATTTTAGATTGTAAAACCTGTTAGTTACAGTTACTAAATATCTTGTCGGCTTAATAAAATGTTTGTTTAAAAGAAGTAAACATTTAGTAAGAATGACAAAATATTTGGATACAAAGACATTGGCATTTCAAATAATTTATTAGTCAGACCTAACAAACATTTATTTAAGTTGACTAATTGTAACTTAGTAATCGCGAGACAAATTTTTTAACCAATATTTTGTTGGTGTGAGGAAATAGTTTTGTAGATAGAAGTACGCAGTTACTCGTTTTAATAAAGATTTATTTGAAATAAAGAAATATGTAGTCAAATTAACTACATTCTTTTATATTGTCATAGTGCTTGTTTAACTAAACATTTAGTTAAATCTAATTAATCTTTATTGTCGTCTAAGAAATATTTAGTCAAATCAGGGAAACGTTTGATTGACGAGAGAAGATAATTCATGAATCATTTTTGTTCAGATTGCAAAACCTGTTAGTTGCAGTTACTAAATATCCTGTCGGCTTAATAAAATGTTTATTTAAAACAAGTAAATATTTAATAAGAATGACAATATATTTGGATACAAAGACATTGGAATTTCAACTAATTTATTAGTCAGACCTAACAAACAGTTATTTGAGTTGACTAATTGTAACTTAGTAATCGCGAGACAAATTTTTTAACCAATATTTTGTTGGTGTGAGGAAATAGTTTTGTAGATAGAAGCACGCAATTACACCTTTTAACAAAAGATTTATTTGAAACCAAAAAATACGTAGTCAAATTAACTACATTCTTTTATATTGTCATAGTGCTTGTTTAACTAAACATTTAGTTAAATTTAATAGTTATTTATTGTAATCTAAGAAATATTTAGTCAAATTAAGGAAACGTTTGATTGACGAGAGAAGAAAATCGCGAATCATTTTCGTTCAGATCGCAAAACCTGTTACTTACAGTTACTAAATATCTTGTCGGCTTAATAAAATGTTTGTTTAAAACAAGTAAACATTTAGTAAGAATGACAACATATTTGGATACCAAGACATTTCAACTAATTTATTAGTTAGACCTAACAAACATTTATTTAAGTTGACTAATTGTAACTTAGAAATCGGGAGAGAAATTTTTTAACCAATATTTTGTTGGGGTAAGGAAATAGTTTTGTAGATAGAAGCACGCAATTACTCCTTTTAACAAAAGATTTATTTGAAACCAAGAAATATGTAGTCAAATTAACTACATTCTTTTATATTGTCATAGTGCTTATTTAACTAAACATTTAGTTAAATCTAATTAATATTTAGTATCTTCTAAAAAATATTTAGTCAAATCAAGGAAACGTTTGATTGACGAGAGAAGAAAATTATCGAATCACTTTCGTCCAGATTGCAAAACCGGTTAGTTGCAGTTACTAAATATCTTGTCGGTTTAATAAAATGTTTGTTTAAAACAACTAAGTATTTAGTAACAATGACAACATATTTGGACACAAAGACATTGGCATTTCAACTAATTTATTAGTCAGACCTAACAAACAGTTATTTAAGTTGACTAATTGTAACTTAGTAATCGCGAGACAAATTTTTTAACCAATATTTTGTTGGTGTGAGGAAATAGTTTTGTAGATAGAAGCACGCAATTACACCTTTTAACAAAAGATTTTTTTGAAACAAAGAGATATGTAGCCAAATCAACTACATACTTTTTTATTATCATAGTGCGGTTTTAACTAAACATTTAGTTAAATTTAATAGTTATTTATTGTAATCTACGAAATATTTAGTCAAATCAAGGAAACGATTGATTGATGAGGGAAGAAAATTGACGAATCATTTTTGTTCAGATTGCAAAACCTGTTAGTTGCCGTTACTAAATATCCTGTCGGCTTAATAAAATATTTGTTTAAAACAAGTAAACATTTAGTATGAATGACAGCATATTGGGTTACAAAGGCATTGGCATTTCAACTAATTTATTAGTCAAACCTAACAAACAGTTATTTAAGTTGACTAATTGTAACTTAGAAATCGGGAGAGAAATTTTTTAACCAATATTTTGTTGGGGTAAGGAAATAGTTTTGTAGATAGAAGCACGCAATTACTCCTTTTAACAAAAGATTTATTTGAAACCAAGAAATATGTAGTCAAATTAACTACATTCTTTTATATTGTCATAGTGCTTGTTTAACTAAACATTTAGTTAAATCTAATTAATATTTATTGTCGTCTAAGAAATATTTAGTCAAATCAAGGAAACGTTTGATTAACGAGGGAAGAAAATTGACGAATCATTTTTGTTCAGATTGCAAAACCTGTTAGTTGCAGTTACTAAATATCCTGTCGGCTTAATAAAATATTTGGTTAAAACAAGTAAACATTTAGTAAGAATGACAACATATTTGGATACAAAGACATTGGCATTTCAACTAATTTATTAGTTAGACCTAACAAACATTTATTTAAGTTGACTAATTGTAACTTAGAAATCGGGAGAGAAATTTTTTAACCAATATTTTGTTGGGGTGAGGAAATAGTTTTGTAGATAGAAGCACGCAATTACTCCTTTTAACAAAAGATTTATTTGAAACCAAGAAATATGTAGTCCAATTAACTACATTCTTTTATATTTTCATAGTGCTTGTTTAACTAAACATTTAGTTAAATCTAATTAATATTTATTGTCGTCTAAGAAATATTTAGTCAAATCAAGGAAACGTTTGATAGACGAGGGAAGAAAATTGACGAATCATTTTTGTTCAGATTGCAAAACCTGTTAGTTGCAGTTACTAAATATCTTGTCGGTTTAATAAAATGTTTGTTTAAAACAACTAAGTATTTAGTAAGAATGACAACGTATTTGGATACAAAGACACTGGCATTTTAACTAATTTTTTAGTCAGACCGAACAAACATTTATTCAAGTCAACTAATTGTAACTTAATAAGAGTAAGAGAAAGTTTTTAACTAAATTTTGGTTGGGGTAAGGAAATATTTTTGTAGATTGAAGTACGCAGTTTGTCCTTTTAACAAAAGGTTTATTTGAAACCAAGAAATATGTAGTCAAATTAACTACATACTTTTTTATTGTCATAGTGCTTATTTAACTAAACATTTAGTTAAATCTAATTAATATTTAGTATCTTCTAAGAAATATTTAGTCAAATCAAGGAAACGTTTGATTGACGAGAGAAGAAAATTATCGAATCACTTTTGTTCATATTGCAAAACCTGTTAGTTGCAGTTACTAAATATCTTGTCGGTTAAATAAAAGGTTTCTTCAAAACAAGTAAGTATTTAGTAAGAATGACAACATATTTGGATATACAGATATTGGCACTTCAACTAATTTATTTATTTGAATCTATGAAATAGTTAGTAGTAACAAGTAAAGATTTTGTAAATTAGGATTCGATTCTTTAATAAATCCTTTAGCTAGTTGAACAAAATCATGCTGTCGAAGTTACTAAATAAATAATTGAGTTAACAAAATATTTGTTAAAGGAATGAATGGTTTAGTTAATGCGTCGGAGATATTTCCTTGTTTTTAATTGTTTAAATCAACCAAATATGTAGTTGTTTCAAACAAACATTTATTTGTTTTTAGAGATTGGGTTCATCAATATTTCAGTTATTTGATTTAAGTAAATATTTCGTTAACTCTACCAATTGATTTTGCTAAAAACAATAAACATTTATTTGAAGTTATTTTCTTGTTTCAAGAAAACGAATTTAGTTCTTTCAATGAAACCTTTTAATTGAATCAACCATACCATATTTGAAATAAGTAAATGTTTAATTAAATTTACTAATTATTATTTTAACTAAATAATTTAGTTGATTTTACTCTTTATGAAGTTGTTTCAGAGAAATATTTAGTTGATTTAACTAAAGATAACTTTACTAAATATTTTACTAAATATTTAGTTGAAATAACAAATCTTTTTTTTCAGTGTGATAAATGGAGGTATATTAAACTGTCCAAGATTCGCCTATCGAAGAGGAGCTTTGTAGACGAGCATCTACTTTTATAAAAAAAGAACGCTGCTCTAAATGAATGTAGACTAATCGTGACAAAGGAGTCAATATCTCTAAGAGGAACTCCGTAAGGGAGGGTATCGAAAAGGCGAACGTTCACTTCGTATTTGCAGCAAAATATCAATTTTTGTTACTTCGAATTACGTTATTTCTTTATGACTTTTTTAAGGAATCCATATAATTAGAATGTTCAAATCATCGACTGGTCATGAAGAATAATAAAAATATGATCGATATAGTTGCATTCGAATCGTTATTGTCCAAAATATGAAAATTTTTTCTAACCATCAAGTAGAAAGTTCACAAGTGCGAAAAACATGAAGTATTTAGACTAACTACTATCGTTTTTCACCCTTATGAACCATCTACTTTAGAGCCAGAAAAAATTTTCATGTTTTAGACAATAACGATTCGAATGCAACTATATCGATCATATTTTCTTTATTCTACATGACTAGTCGACGATTCGAACATTCTATAATTACATGCATTCGTTAAAAAAGTCATGAGTAAATAACATAATTCGAAGTAACAAAATTTGATATTTTGCTGCAAATACGAAGTGAACGTTCGCCTTTTTCGGTACCCACCTCTCCGTAAGTGAGCTGTTGCTTTTTCAAAAAGGGAATACACTCGTCAAAAATGGAGGAATATTAAACTGCCCAGGAGTCGCATCTCGAAGACGAGCTTCGTACGCGAGCTTTTGCTTTTTTTAAAAGTGCATATACCCTGATAAAAAGTGGAGGTATATTAAATTGGCCAGGTGGCGCCTGTCAAAGACGAGTATCGTACGCGAGTTCAAGCTTTTATAAAAAAAAATGCTGCTCAAAATGAATGTAGCCTAATCGTGCCAGAGGAGTCGAGTTCTCGAAGAAGAGTTCCGTAGGCGAGCTTCGGGTTTTTAAAAAAGTAATTACCCTGATAAATAAAAAATGGAGCTATAATGAACGGTTCAGGAATCGCCTCTGGAAGACGAGCTTCGTGGGCAAGCTTTTGCTTTTTTTAAAAGTGAATATACCCTGATAAAAAGTGGAGGTATATTAAACTGTTCAGGAGCCACTTATCGAAGACGAGCTTCCTAGGCGCGAGCATCTACTTTTATAAAAAAAGAACGATGCTCGAAATGAATGGATACTATAATCGTACCAGAGGAGTCGAGCTCTCGAAGAGGAGCTTCGTAAGCGGGCTTTTGCTTATTCAAAAAGGAAATACACTCATAAAAAATGGAGGTATATTATAATGTCCAGAAGTCACCTCTCGAAGACAAGCTTCTGAAGCGAGATTCTGCTTATATAAAATAGAACACTTAACAAATTGGATCTATCATAATCGTGAAGGAGTCGGCCTCTCGAAGACGAGCTTCGTACGTGAGCTTCTGCTTTTATAAAATAGAACACACAACAAATTGTATGTAGTTTAATCGTAATAGGAGTCGGACCCTCGAAGACGCGCTTCATACACGAGCAATTGCTATTTTAAAAAGTGAATACCCCGATAAAAAAATGAAGGTATATTAAATTGTCCAGGAGGCGCCTATCGAAGACGAGCTTCGTACGCGAGTCTAAGTTTATATAAAAAAAAGAACGCTGCTCAAAATGAATTTAGCTTAATCGTGCCAGAGGAGTCGGTCCCTCAAAGACGAGCTTCTTTCGAGAACTTTTGCATTTTTTAAAAGTGAATACCCTGATAAAAAATGCAGGTATATTAAGCTGCCCAGTTGTCGCCTCTCGAAACCTCACTAGCTTCGTACGCGAGCTTTTCCTTTTTTAAAATGTGAATAGTCTGATCAAAAATGGAGGTACATTAAACTGTCCAGGAGTTGTCTATCGAAGACGAGCTCCGTAGGCCAGCATCAACTTTAATAGAAAAAGAACGATACACGAAATGAATGTAGACTAATCGTGCCAGAGAAGTGGAGCTCTCGAAGAGGAGCTTCCTAAGCGAGCGTTTGTTTTCTTAAAAAGAATAAAATACACTCATAAAACATGGAGGTATATTATAATGTCCAGAAGTCACCTCTCGAAGACAAGCTTCGTAATCGAGATTCTGCTGTTATAAAAGAGAACACTTTCCAAAATGAATGTATCCTAATCGTGATAGGAGTCGGCCTCTCGAAGACGAGCTTCGTAGACGAGCATCTACTTTTATAAAAAAAGAACGCTGCTCAAAATGAATGTAGACTAATCGTGCCAAAGGACTCGAGCTCTCGAAGAGGAGATTTGTAAGCGAGTTTTGGCTTTTTTAAAAAGTGAGTACACTCGTCAAGAATGGAGGTATATTAAACTGCCCAGGTGTCACCTGTTGAATACGAGCTTGGTACGCGAGCCTCTGCTTTTATAAAATAGAATCCTTACCAAAATGAATGTATTCTAATCGTGATAGGAGTGGGACTCTCGAAGACGAGCTTCGTACGCTAGATATTCCTTTTAAAAAATAGAACACTTAACAAATTAAATGTAGTCTAATCGTGATAGGAGTCGGCCTCTCGAAGACGACCTTCGTACGCGAGCTTTTCCTTTTTTAAAAAGTGAACACCCTGATAAAAAATGAAGGTACATTAAACTGTCCAGGTGTCGCCTATCGAAGACGAGCTTCGTACGCGAGATTCTGCTTTTATAAAATAGAACACTTAACGAATTATAAGCTCGTCTTCGAGAGGCCGACTATTATCACGATTAAGATACATTCAATACGTTAAGTGTTCTATTTTATAAAAGTACAAGCTCACGTACAAAGATCGTCTTCGATAGGCGACTCCTGGACAGTTTAATATACCTCTATTTTTGTTCAGGGTATTCACTTTTTAAAAAAGGAAATGATGGCGTACGTCGCTCGTCTTCGAGAGGCTGACTCCTATCACGATTAGGCTACATTTAATTTGTTGAGTTTTCTAATTTATAAAAGCAGGATCTCGCGTATGAAGCTCGTCATCGTGAGGCGAATCAAGGACAGTTGAACATACCTCCCTTTTTAATCAGGGCATAAATTTTCAAGATTAAATATAATTATTCTTTAGAATACAAAAAGAAATATATTTACCGTATTGTATACTTAATGTATCAAGGATTTTGAATTGAATATATAAATAAAAATTATAGTGTTATATCTAATTTTACTTTTACCCATGTTAAATCTAAGAGGTTCTTTCATCAATTGTCTGAGACTTTGCAGTAAAAAACATGTATTAAATTTATACATTTTTGAAGTATTTATATTTATTAAATTTTCTTAGCGATACACAGACTTGGCTTTTTTAATTATACAATCTGTTTATACAATACCCTCTATTTATTTTTAAATATCAAGAGACACCAATAATGAAAACTTGAGAATTTGAGAAATTAATATTATTCATGAATCTAATATATGGCATTGACCTTGTCACTGAATTTCGTCGAAGCATGGAAAATAGATTAAACTTCTATATTCAACAGTTTTATGATAACACTTATATGTCTAGCTTTTCAATGGGAGCTGCTCGCACTGCTAATACACTCTATTCGTATATTTTATAAGCTACTAAAAATTGAATTT
Organism: Torymus aiolomorphi; assembly: GCA_036365515.1. Lineage (NCBI taxonomy): Eukaryota > Metazoa > Arthropoda > Insecta > Hymenoptera > Torymidae > Torymus > Torymus aiolomorphi. The sequence continues at coordinate 158,692,635 of CM070874.1, read as the reverse complement.
CATAATTAATCTACTATTATGTGTACAAAACCTAAAGAATTAATTAGTACTATGGGGTTAAAATCAATGTTATGACAGACAGTTTAGCAATGTGTATTCCATTACGCAGGAAAAAACTTATTACTAGAATCATATTTAAATAAAATATGATATGTAAGTATAAGTGTTATCATAAAACTGTTGAATATTGATGTTTAATCTATTTTTAATGCTTTGACAAAGGTCAGTAACTAGGTCCACAATTTGAGATGAATGAATAATATTAAGTTTTCAAAGCCGTCTGGTTCTCAAAAATATAAATCATTTGTGGCTCTTGATATTTAAAAATGAATATAATTATTTTCAAGAGGGTTTGAAAAAGGATTCAGATAAAAATTTGTCGAGCAAAAACTATTCTCACCCTATTTTTGTTTTGTTTAGATTAAGGTACGTACACTAAAAAACAGCCAATCAGAGATTTACAAAATAAGTCACAAAATAAGCACTGCTACATTATACGTATAAAATGCAAACTTTATCGTAAACACTGATGAACACAATGAAAATTTTAATTACTCTTTACTTATTTTATGAAATAACATAAACTAGTTTATTTATGTTAATTATTACAACTGTTTTGTGTTTATATTAAGTTGAGGTAAATGTAATAATAACTTTTTATTCAAGAACAATTAAAATATAGGCAAAACATGTTATTGAAAATATTTGTTGTTAATGATGTTGTATTCTTCCATAGTGCTACGGTATAAAGATTTATTTTCAATGATTCATTTACAATCCTCACATATTAAAATTGACAGTTCACCATAGTGTCAGTTTAAGTCATGTGTTGTATTTTGAAAAATACAAGCTGAATTGTCAATTTTAAACATACACCTAATTTGTTCATTTTCATATCAAACACTTCCAAACATTGTAAAAACTCCAACAAACTGTTCAGATTATATTTTTTCAAAATGTAACACATAACTTAAACTTCCACCATGGTGAACTATCAATTTTAATATGTGAGAATTGTGAAGACATTGAAAATAAATCTTTATACCATAACACTATGAAAGAATACAACACTGTTAGCAAAAAGTATTTTCAATATCATGTTTTGGCGATATTTTAATTGTTCTTCAATTAAAAGTTATTATTACATTTACACACAATCACCACAATTATTCAACTAAAATACACTTATAGCTTAAGCAGCACCATCCACAATAATCATCACAATATCATTTACGAACAGATTAATATGAATATTAAAGTTGACACGCGTTAACTTGTACACTTGCATGAATGTAATACTGCACATTGATCTATTTTTACTTATTTTTATATTTCGCACATTTATGAATAAGATTCTGTTTTTGTTACTTATTTTAAACTTTAACTGAACTACTCTTTTGCCTTTTATACGTTTAAACTTTTCATTGTTTTTATCAGTGTTTATGATGAAAATAGCAATTTCTTTTTATTTTGGTGAATACAGAAGCTCCTAGGGCCTATGAGATCCAATGGGAAGGCACGAGTATCTTTTTTTAAGGTACTAAGTGTCTCTGTTTGATGCCAGGAAACAATACGATTGGAAATAAAAGAAATAATCCATAAATTCTTGACGGCGCTGTAAAAATAAAAGTTTTTACAAAGTAACTATACTTAAACTTTACTTGTACTTTTTTTATATAAAACTTGTATACTTATCTATACTCTAGACCAGTCATCCAGAATAGCTGACACACAGCAGGCACAATAAACAAACCTCGTATCACTCTCACAAGCAGTTACCATAGCTGTAAAAGATCCATTAGGATTCTGGCAAGCTCTTAATCCTTCGACTAAGGATACATTTTTAACAGCTACATGACATTTTTATGGCTTTGACATATTGACTTCCAGTCTGTAATTCTGCTTTATAAAATTTTGCTGTAAAAAGAAAATTAATTTATGAAAAACTTTTAATATCCATTTTTATTCGTGTTAATATTTACTCATTTGATCATTACAAAAATTACTATACTGTTTGTCATATAAATTATACGTCAATTGGCATATTAAATTATAATTGATAAAATTATAGAAGACTTTAAGGAATAATTTTATCATAGCAATGATAGATGCAAATGCGGTAAAAACAATAAAAACATTTCTTACCTAATTAATGCTCCTTCTCCAAATTTTTGCAAAAACATCACATTAATAATAACTTTTGACTTAATGTTCCAGTTGAAGAAGTTGTATTTCCCAGACTAGCTAAGAGTTAATTCATTTCCATGGCTTGTGTTGTATTATAGCGTTTTCACCATAAATGTATTTGTGTCATAGCAATACAGCCAACTTTTTGAACTTGTTGAATCTGTTGCATTTGCCAAACTTGTTGTTGAACTGGCATATACTCTGCATGTGTTGAACATATTTTATTAGATACGTCATTTGTTGAGGTTGAGGCTGAGGTTGCAGTTGGGCTTGATGATGAATTGGAGAAGGTTGTATATCGCTGGCTGTGACACTTGTTACTGTTGTATTGGAGGCAAAGCAGCACTAGACAAGCTCTTGGAATTATTGTTGCGCCCCTGATGCAGCTTGTGTTTTAGCAACATTGGCACTCATATTTCCTATATAATAAAATTAAATTGCGAGTAATTTATTTTATAAATTGAAACTGACGAAGGCTATAAACAACAAATGAACTCTTACTTTTGAAGCCACTTTGTTGGATGAGGTACTCGCATAAGTATTTAATACAGGTGGTTGTGCCTCTGGAGGATCAGGATTTACTACAATAGTCTTCATCGACATCAATCTCTTCAACTCTCGAAGAACTACTTGCTCAGCCACACTTTCATCCAAAAAAAACATCACGAACACCAACTATCACATCTTTAATTACAGTGTTGTAATTTGTATAAATTAGTAAAAAATAATGTGGCACTTTCCTAAAAGAAAAAAAAAATTAGTTTAATGTAAATATGTAAATATAAAAAGTAAATCAAAATACTTACTCGATAACAACAGTCACTTCACAATAGTAATTCCAGTCAATTTTGGTTGAATCATTACTTTCACATTCAAAAATAATATTAATACTCTAACCTCCTAATACGCTTTCCCACTGTTTTGAAAAGTCAGACGATAAGACGAGGAATCCGAAATCGGAACGTTGCGGCTCGCTCGCGTGTCGCGCTGCTGCCAACATTCAAACATTTCGGCCTGTGATTACGGTCGGGAGAATTCTCCCGATAATCCCATCACTGATCGATTCTTACATCGACTACAGTCGAATTGATTAGTCTATACCTATAACCCCTTCAGAACATAATAACCCCTTCAGAACATAATACCAGCAGACAACAAAAAGCTTTATTTCGTAATCGGTGACAGTAGACGTTTTTTATTTGTGACTGAAAAATTGTTTTGTGTTTTACAGATAATTTTTTAACAATGGAATGGAGCCATTCCTCGATAAAAGACTAGCAAAAAAGGAAAAAAGTTTTCAGTGGTTGTGTGAAAGATCAGCCAGATTCACGCCTATGACTAACTTGAAATGGACAGCTTAAGAGAATTTCATAAATATTCCTCATCAAATATGTATAATTTTGTTTTTTACAGTGTTTCATTGTGTAAAGAATGATACTTTGTGTCTTTTTTTTATAATGTTTCAGGATTCAGAAGATAGGCAAGATAGTTCAGATACTTCAGTTATGCCAAAATCAAAACATAATTCGCATCAATTATTTCTAATGGGATTTTGGATATTAAAGACTAATTGATGAATATAATTATTAAATATTCTTCCCATTGGACTTCAAATTAAATAAGTTTAATCAATAAACCATGCTTCCTAGTCGACAATTGGTTTCATTCTGATTAAACACGGAATATTGGCATAAATTGCATTTTATTTATTGAATAAGGTAAGATAAAATAATATAAAATACCAATAGACATTTTTGTTAAAAATTGTAATATATTTTACTAAAATGTGTCATATTTTAAAAAATAAAAAGCTTTGTGGTTCGTTTACAGGTATAAAAGCAAGGTTTAGCCACCAAATGAGTGATTTGAGGTGAAAAAATCACTTAATTTTCAAAAAATTCAATCTCTTATAACTAAAAATGATGAATGCGTTAGGGTCTGAGATTGTACAGCCTTTCATTTTTATATGTAAGAAGTCATATTCTACAACCTCGAGTGAATCCATTACCCGGATCTGGTATACACTCCTTGTAAGTTAAATAAAGTGTATTTGTATTCGTAAAATTGTAGCTTGTATCTATTTTAAACATTTTACTTGTAAACTTGTAATTTCAGTAGACTCATATTAAAACAGATTTACAATTATTAGTAAATTATTTTTCAAATAAGGTATTTTAACGTAAACTACAAAATAAAAAAGTTTTTGTCAATTATTAATAATTTTATTATTATTTATCTTTGTTACTTAGATTTCATGTAATAAATCGTTATAAAAATTAGTAATGTTACCCAAATAACAATATACTGTAATGATCTGCGAAATTTATTTGTTTGCAATTTATTTTCATTTTCGAAAATGGTTAAGGGATGTGTTTTTTCCAAATGTTGGAAAAACCAGTTTGTTATTGTTAGATTCTTCGAGCGGACATTGCACAGAAGCAGTAGAAAGAAAAAAACCTGATGATAAAAACAATAAACTTTTCACGATTCTTAAAAGTACAACTGGAAAAATACAATCACTGAATGTGTTTGGCTTTCGTATATGAAAAAATTTTGTAAGACACTTTTCCGATAGTGTAATTTTGTTGGATAAAGATATAAGTTTGCACGTACGAAATGATGTAATTAAATTTCAATCTCTGGTGCACAATCAGTTCTCTTCTTCTCGATACGTAAATCTGTTTAACCTTTAGAGGCCCGGGATTTTGAGAGGGAAATTCACCTTAAAAAATTGGGACAAAAGGTATCTTATATCATTGATTGAACGTAGACAAAGTGCCGATAAGGGTGTGTGCCATTTTAGTGGTTAAATACTCTTGGTACAAAAGCGGCTATATCCATAATAAACCAAATGAATTTGTAAATCCGGTGGACTTTAGCTTTAGTAGATACCAAGCTCATTGTGAGGTACCAGGATATAAAAATAATGCTATTATAAAATGTTCATGGTGCCAGAAATAACTCTGCTTAAAACATTTTTTTGAAGATTTTCATTACTGTTCAACCTATAATACTTAAACAAAATTAATTGTGATAAGGAACAAACTGTAAGCTCGTTTGTATATTTCATCGAATCTTTTTTGACAATTTGTGGAAATATACTTCTATTTTACTTTTAATAAAAAGTAATTATATAATAATAACAATTAGCTTCTATTGATTAGATCAGCCAATCATTTAACTCACCCATTCTTTTCCTAGTTCCATACTTTTTATTTACCTATAAGTACGTGCAAAATACTCGAATTTAAATTGCACAATAAGTATAAGAGGTTATAAATGACTTCATGAATTACGTTATTTCGATAAAAGAAATTGACACGAACAGAAACTAAATATATGTTATATACCTCAAAATATTTATTTCAATGGTACTAATTGTAAGTATTCCACGTCCAAGGGGCTTCTAACCCCCGATAACTCTGTTATTAGAAAAAACCTGAAGCAAATCAACTTAGATTTTTTATTTTAACAATAATTATTTAATTTTATTGCAAATATTATATACAAAAATAATTTAAAAAAACTAAAGTTTTTCCGAAATAAAATATAAGGGTTGCTACTCCATAGGATGAAACAACCATTGCTAATTTCGCATTTCAAAGAGAAATATTTTCCATTTTGTTTCATTCCAAAACATTAATTAGAACTTAAATAAGATATTATTAACCATTTTCGGGGGTAAACTTTAAGGGCCGTTGTCATCCCTTTAATAAGGGATTGGGCCGATAAAAAAAAACCGCTGCCAATTCATTGGCACGTAGCTTCCTCAAACTTAATTTATTGATCCCTTTAATTAATTTTTACTTCTAATATTTAAAATTTAATACTTTATCTTGTACAGTTAGACTAACTAGGAGAGGATCATGGGTCCGGATTCAGCTTAAACTGTACGTTATATCTTTTTCGTAATGAACCGATTTTTTTGGGCAACGAACTTGATCTGAAGATATATAAAAGCTACATCTGTGCCAAATGTCAGGACGATTGGGTAATTTTTGCTCTTGTTATCGTGCGACAACGAAAACGCAAATTTTTTCTAAAATAATTTTTTTCTAAAAAACAAATGAAGATCTCCTGAAATCTTAACCAAATATAGTCTTCTATAAATTTAATAAGTGGTTAAAATTTTAAGTCGATAAATCAAGTATTTTTTGAGAAAACGCGATTCGAAATTTAAAAAAAAAATTTTTTACCTCAAATATCTTTTTTCGTAATGGACCGATTTTTTTGGGCAACGAACTCGATCTGAAGATATATAAAAGCTACATGTGTTATATTGAATGCGTTATGTGGAAAGGCTGTTATAATGTGAGGGGATGTATTTTAAAAAATTTGATAGACAGATTTTTTTTTCATTTTTCAATTTTTCAAGTTTTACATTTTTGTTAATAATAAAAAACCGTGATAACTAAAAAATTTTTCTTTTTAGAAAATATAAATATTTTAATTCTCTTTCAAATGCTACCCATCCCATTCAGATACACAGAGCCATCCTCAAGAAATACATTTTAAAAATGTCTAGAAAAATTTTAACCTCAAATATCTCTGAAATTTATGAACTAATCATTTTGCCAAAAGAACTCATCCGAGAACTATCAATAGTATACCTCTACAATGAATTTTGAAGCGAATAAGACAATTTTACTCTTGTAATAGTTGAACATATAAAACTCATTTTTTTTCATTTTTCAATTTTTACGTTTTTGTTAATAACAAAAGAACCGTGACAGCTAGAGAATTAATTTTTTTTAGAAAATATAGGTAATTTAATTCTCTTTCGAATGCCACCCACCCCATTTAGATACATAGAGCCGTTCTCGAGAAATTACGAGTTAAAAAAAAATTGAAAAAAATTTTAACCTCAAATATCTCCGAAATTTATGGATCAATCCTTTTGCCCAAAGAACTCACTCGATTGGTATACAAAATCTACCCCTACAAAGAATTTCAAAGTGATTAAGCCAATTTTACTATAGTTATTGAACGACAAAAAAAAATCACTTTTTTTTATAAATTATTTTTTTTCTCAAAAAATAATGAATAAAAAAACCTAAAAATTTAGTAAGTTATGGTACTTAATATCCTTTATAACCAAAAAAATATTCATGTTAATATCTTTTTTTAATTTCGAAATATAACCTATTTACAAAAAATTACGTTTTCATCAATAACTTATGACGAAATATAGCTACCGACTTTTTTTTTTTTAAATTGTAGATAATTTTATCCTACATACAGAGAATTCATGATATATAAACAATATTTGTTCTAAATATTTAAAAAATCGAAAATAAAAATTTTGAAAATTAAAAAATGGCTATAAAAAAAAAAATTAAATTTTACAAAAATAGAATATTGACCCCAATTGTGGAAGCAAAATTTAAAAAAATGATCACTCTCCCGTTAAAATCGGTCGAGTAGATCATGAGATATCAGCGTATACGGACACACACACACACACACACACACACACACACACACACACATCCATACGGACATTTTCTAAAAATAGTGTATTTCGATTCCAAATTTGCTAAATAACATTTCTAACACATTATCTCATAAACTTTTTTTTTACTATCACAAAGCTTCCTCTAGAAGGAAGCAATACGTGTCTCTTATTTTTCGATCCTCTACAACATATTAAAAATTCAGGAAAATCGGAGGCGGAGATCTAGTTACCTTGTAAGTATAATGAATGAAGAGCAGCTGCCTCTACATATGTCTCATCACCGGTAGCGCCAGCAAAGGGAGGGGGGAATTTAATAAAAGAGCGACTGAATATCCCACACTCTGCTAACAGACCTCAGCATAAGCCAAAATAAGAGTTATTTAATAGAGACCATTAAGAAATATTAATGAAATTAAATCAATAACAAGGCGGCAAAATAATCATGAATTAAATAAGTCAAAATTGATTGAGATGGAGATTAATCTGTGACAAAGAAATTGGATATAGATTTATCGACCTCTGTTTACAGAAAAACAAAGCGAAAATCAGGCTCAAGGATGGGTCAATTGAATGAAAAATGTAAATAAATAAGTAGTGTTTATTAAATACAGTTAACTAATTAATTCCTCACTATACACGACAGGATATAAATTTGAAATTTCCAATATCCCTGTAGACTAAAACATATTCTATAAATCTGTAAAACGTGCAAACGTCCAAATGATCGATTCTAACCAAAACTGGACTAGACTAAATTTAAGGCGCGTCACATAAAAAAGTCGACCAATTTCAGCGTCCAATATCTAATGTAAATATTTAGGAAATGTTAAATTTCTATAACAATACTGGAACAACCAAACTTAATATAAACTAATAGTTGTATGAAATATGCGCATAACTAAAGGCACTTACGAACGTTCTATAAATATGAGTAAAATGAAGAGATGTGTATAAATAAGAATTTATGATGAAAATTGATTGAGATAGAAAATTACCCAAATTTATAATATCACAGCATTTACAAACGAAATAATTTATGCATTAAATATTTCGATTTAGAATTCTTAGCATCTACAAATTCGAAGCGAGAACCAAACTCAAAACACGAGTCACCTCTTAGTAAAATATAAAAACAATAAATGTTATTGTGTACATACCTAATCTATAATACAGAAAATATTCGAGATAAATAATATCCGAGAAAATAAATTTCAAAAATGCAAATAATACGTTATACTTTCTAATCCTTGTTTGGCGCGGAGAAATAATCCCAACTAACAGGTTGAGAACTTCCCGGATTGATAGAGAATTGATGAGTAGTTGTGGTAGATGTGGATTCCGTCCTGACACTCCTATCCAGGCAGTAAGGTAGCGAGACCAAAAGGAGGGAGCTGCGATGAGAGTCGATTGCTCGCGTCGAAGTCTGAACTCGGAATCCAGTTGTCTTGTAGTGTTGTTTCTAGGTTGTACATCAAGTCGACACCAAGTCATGACGCCACCTCTTGATTTTTAGAAGAACTATAGAATCGATTGTAATTGTAGATTTAGGTTTTTCGTTTGGTTTAGTTATTTGTTTACTTAATTTTTTTTCCAATATTACAGTAGAAGTTATTCATGATATTTGAAATTTATGTTTTGTCTTTTACTTTACTTCCATTATATTGTATATTTTTGATTTTGATATCTACTTTTTTTTATTTTTTCCAATTTTTTCGTTTATTATTTTCCATAGTTTTTTTGAATCATTTGAAATATCGTTAATCCAATTTTTTTCGTACTTAACCTTCGCATATTTAATTACTCTATTTAGCATCTTAACATAGTCCATGTATTCTTTTTTTAACGTTGTAGATTCTTTATTCTTTTTCCACAAGGTATACAGTAATTCTTTCTTTTTACACGAAACAATTATTGCTTTAGTGATCCATTTTTTTCTTGGTGTACAATTTCTATCACTTCTTTTTTGCTTAATAACTATATTTGCATTCTCAACGCATTGCTTTATTGTCGTTATAATTTCATCTGTTGCATAATTAGGTTCTTGTATTGTTAACATTCTGTTCCAATCCACACCTTTAGCAATATTTATTAATTTGCCATAGTTGACTTTTTTCTTATTGCTTTCTCGTTAAATGACATTCTTACATTATTAAATTGTACGAATAGTGGAAAGTGATCATTAAAAGGGGTTGTAATTTTGTATGACTTTACAGTTATTGTGTTTAATTTTATAAAGAAATTATCAATACATGTACCTCCTTGTCCAATAGATGAACGTCTGGTTACATCATGGAAACATGGAATATATTCGTATACTAAGAAATTGTTTAGAAATTTTTTATTAATGTTGTTATCATAGTTCTGTGTGTACATTATATCTATGTTAAAATCTCCAATTATACAGTGATTTTTAACATTTCTATTTTCTATCATGAATTTTTTGGTTGAAAGTACAAATTCAGTCTTAGGTATATCATGAGATTTATATATTGCTGATATTCTGAAGTTTTCATTGTTATTAATATTTAAATCTGTAACTAAAAACTTTGTTCTGTCAATTTCAATTATTTTGGTATCCTGATTTATATCATTTCTTATAAATAATACGACGCCGTCTGATTTATTGATTTTACTATTATTATAAAAAATTTTGTATCTCGGTAGTTGGAAAAGTTCAATGTGGTGAATTTTCCACGTTTCGGAACATACAATTAATGACGGTTTATTATTCAAACTTTTTACAAAAACTTCCAATTTATTTAGATTTTCATTCAGACTTCTGACGTTGACATTTAATATTATAAAATTTTTACTTCCTAATTTTTTGTTTAATTCTGTAGTATCATTGAATTCATTTTCTTTTTGTATTATTTCATCAAAATTTATCGGATCGTTGTCTATTATTTCTTTGTTGGACTTATTGTTTTTCCCTTCAATGAATTCCCTCTTGGACTTGTTATTGTTTCATTTAATGAATTCAATGATTCTACAGATAGACACGAATGTCGCGCCGACATTGGCTTGTTAAGGTAGTTACCTACTTTACCTATGTCTCTGAGTATTAAAGATCTGGCGCTGTAGTCCATTGAATCTATATACTTTCTTATCATGGTTTTGAATACTTCGTATCTTTCATAATCTGTTGCTTCATGGTCGATGTTGTATTTTGTCTTGTATTTGTTATTACTATATACACAGTTTGCACATTTCATGATGTTTGCATCACATTCACTTGCTCTGTGCATATTTAATGCACATGAGACATGTGGAATGCATACATTTTTTCCCTTTGTATCCATATCTGCCACATATATAACACGGCTTAATATTTATAACATCATATGCTATACACTTTTGATGCCCCACATATATTTTATTATTGTTTTCTCAAATGTGTTTATGTATATCTGCAGTTGTTTCTATTAAAACAGTTTGTGTTCTTTTTTTCTTTATTAAATATGTGTGCAAAATCTTGCATTCTTGATTTTGATAATTGGAGAAATTTCTTTCATTTATATCTTCTTGTAGTTGCATGTCGTCCATATTTTAAAAATTATTCATGCCTACGATCTTCATTTTCGGTTTATTTTTCTCTTCAATAGTTACCTTTCCCTGCACTTTGTTTTTAATAATTCTACTGCTTTCACTACACTTTGTTCATCACTGCACGTTATGATTCTTTCTTCTGCGTTTTTCCTTTCCGTAATCATCTTTGTTTGTATAGCGTTATTCTGTATTAAATGGTGACTTACTGTCTGTGTGCGTTTTTGCAGCGTTTCATTTTCGTTAGTTTTCTTTATCACAATTCTTGGAGGTCTTTTAGCTTTTTGTATTTTCCCTGTTGCGACGTCCGCATAACTTGCTTTATTAATGTTTCTTAGACTCTCTTTATCTTTTAGCATTTGCTTCAGCATTTCATTTTTTTCTTTTAATTCGATGTTATTGTCTTTTAGTTGAAAGTTCATGTCTTTCAAGTATTGGTTCTCTTTTCAAGCATTCCGTATCAGCTATATTAAAACATTCTTCATCGTGAATGGTTTGGTTAAATTCTGGTTGCTGTTTATTTATTCTTTGTAATTGTAGCAGTAATATTCCTTCTTGCTCCAATTGTTGTATTAATTTTTCATGCTCTTTTATCGTTTCATTCAGTTTCAATATTTTATTTTCACACAAATTATTTATTTCTTTAAATTTATCTTCACATCTCTGTTCATTTATTGCTATTTCATATCTTGCATGATTCTTAACCTGTGCTAATAATTCTACCATATCACTTGTCAACACGCGATCTTGTCCAATTGAGGTTATATTTGTTGAGGTTATGTCTCCACTAGTTAAGGTTATATTCAGCAGCGTCAGCAGCTCTGTATGACTTTTGCATATCGCTAGTGCCTCACCTATTATTAATCCTCTATTTCTTCTCTTAAAGTCGTTTGTATGATATACATCTTCACATACTATACAGAACACTGACTCATACTTTGTATCACTGTGGCATTTATAAACTTTCCACCCCGGGCGATGGGGAGTCATGTAGACATCAAAAAATATGCAAAAAGATTATTTAAATAATTTTAAAACCCAAGTAGCCGGACGATGCGAGGTCCATGCATATAAGGGAGTCAAGTAAACATGAAAAAATAAGCAAGACCATTATATAAATAATTTTTAAACCCGGGTACACGGGGGAAGCGAGGTTCACGCATATAAGGAATTTCGTAGACGTGCAACAATATACAAGACAATTATTTAAACAATTTTGAACCGAAGTAGGAGGGGGATATGAGGTCCACGTATATAAGGGAGTCATGTAGACATGAAAAAATAAGCCAAAATATTATTTAAATAATTTTAAACTCAAGTAGGCTGAGGATATGAGGTCCACGCATATAAGATAGTCATCTAGACATGAACAAATAAGCAAAAATGTTATTTAAATAATTTTTAAATCCAAGTAGCCGGGGGATGCGAGGTCCGCGCACATTAGAGAATTCCGCAGGTGTGCAACAATAAGCACGACAATTATTTAAATAATATTCAAGCGCATTTAGGTCAGAGATATGAGGTACACGCTTATAAGGGAGACATGTACACATGAAGAATAGACCAGAAAATTATTTAAATAATTTTTAAACCGAAATAGGAAGGGGATATAAGGTGCACGCATAAAGGTGTTCATGTAGGAATAAAAAAATAAGCAAACGATTATTTAAATAATTTTAAAACCCAACTAGCCTGGGGACACGAGGTCCACGCATATAAGTAAGTCATATAGACATGAAATAATAAGCAAAACGATTATTTAAATAATTGTTAAACCCAAGTAGATGAGGGATATGACTTCAAAGCATATAAGCGAGTCAGGTAGACATGAAAAATGAGCATAACGATTATTTGAATAATTTTTAAACCCAGGTAGTCGAGGGATGCGAGGTCCACGCACATTAGGGAATTTCGTAGGCGTCCAACAGTATGCAAAACATTTATTTAAACAATTTTAAAAACCAACTAGGCTGTGGATATGTGGTGCCAGCATATAAGGGAGCCATGTAGACATGACAAAAAAAAACAAAACGGTTATTTAAATAATTTTAAAACCCAAATAGCCGGAGAACGCGAGGTCCACGCATATGAGGGAGACATGTAGACATGAAAAAATAAGCAAAACGATTATTTAAATAATGGTTAAGCCCAAGTAGGAGGGGGATATGAGGTCCATGTATAAAAGTGAGTCCTGTAGACATGAAAAAATAAGCCAAAATATTATTTAAATAATTTTAAACCCAAGTAGGCTGAGGATATGAGGGCCACGAATATAAGCGAGTTATGTAGACATGAAAAAATGAGCAAAACGATTATTTAAATAATTTTTTAACCCAATTAGATTGGAGATATGAGGTCCACGCATATAAGGCATTCATCTATACATGAACAAATAAGCAAAAATGTTATTTAAAAAATTTTTAAATCCAAGTAGCCGGGGGACGCGAGGTCCGCGCACGTTAGAGAATTCCGCAGATGTGCAACAATAAGCAAGACAACAATTTAAATAATTTTTAAACCCAATTAGGCCGGGGATATGAGGTCCACGCATATAAGGAAGACATATAGAGATAAAAAAATAAGCAAAACGATTAGTTAAACAATTGTTATACCAAAATGGATGAGGGATACGACGTCACCGAATATAAGTCATGTAGAAATGAAAAAATGAGCAGAACGATTATTTAAGTAATTTTTAAACCCAGGTAGCCGGGGTCGCGCGATCCACGCATATTAGTGAATTTCGTAGGCGTTCAACAATATGCAAGACAGTTATTTAAACAATTTTTAAAACCAACTAGGCGGTGGATATGAGTCAACGCATATAATGGAGTCATGTATATATGAAGAAATAAGCCATATATTATTTAAATAATATTTAAACCCAAATATAAATCCAAAAAACAATTCAAGATGGCGTCGGAAGGCGGGCTGCCTTCCGGAGAGCCTCCTGATAAAAATCTAGAATTAGTGTATAAATGCCACCCAAAAAGGAAAGTGTCAATTGTAGTTTGCATAGTGTGCGAAAACGTGTACCATAAAAGTGATTATGAAAAGTGTAAAGACAAAAAATATATAAGTGTAACGGGAGGCCTGGGGAAATCTTTTGTAATTCCGCGAACCGAACCCTAGAACACGGTGCCGTCGAGTGCTACTTCTACGCTGAGCACTCGGGGTTGATGTTCTCTGGATCCCTGTTTACAAATGTCGAGTTCACGATTGAACTCGACTTTTCCGTGTGCCGGAAAGGGTTAATACTCGCGCTAGCTAGACGCGAGGCGCGGCCACTCAGAATGATCGTCGTCTTGGTTCGACGATCCCGCGGAGGCGGCGGTATCCGGGAGAAGGTTAGGTGAAGGTTAATAAATAACGAGTGGTCTTGGTTACATTCAAAACTATAACAAGATCTATTCTCAGTTATACTATACAAAATACGCGTCGCGTTGCGTGTTGACAAGAAGGCGGAGATCCGCCGCTCGGCGCGGGCGGATCGAGGTGATTGTTTTTCGCTGGGCCGGCGATCAAGACACCGGCCGCTCGCCGCTGCGAGCCGAAAATACAAATCAATCGCTGCGCGGAAAATAGGCGAAGAGTCTTACCGGGAGGGGAGTGCACTCCCCTCGTCGCTCGCTCACGAATCCGCTCCTGCGTCAGGCCTTATCCTCCGGTCGACTTCGGAGTGTTCAGGCCGAGTCCTAACGTCCAGCGTTCACCTACAGACGCTTCGGACCCCAGGAGTGGCTCGGATTGCTCAAGTGCGCTGCTCTTCGTGGTCGGTACGTGTACGGGCGCTGCTCTGCACCGGCGAGGACGCACGATACCGTTTTCTTCGCGGACGATCAAATTAACTCGCGTACGCGCGGTTTGACAGCCCGAGAGAATCTGATTCAAAAAGAATCGGGCGCGACTTAGCAACGGTCAAAGTCGCGCCTGCCCCGCGCGTAGCTAACACGAATACATCGTCCGAGCGATGTCAATACTCGCTCGAGATATACGAATTCGCGGGAACGAGAGCCTAACGGGTTCGATAGAATACGGAGGACCGAGATGCTTATCTTCTCCGTATTTTATCTTGGAACCTCGTTATATAAGTAATCTATTAGTGATATGTCCAGACCACGTGGAGCTTAATATAATCTTAAAAAATCAAGAAACTAAACTCTGTTGTAAAGCAGCTAAAATATTAATTGCGCAAATTAAAAGTGAAAAGGAAGAACAAATAAAACATAAAATATTAAATAAAATATCTATTATCTCTGATAGTGTACATAAATCAGTAGATAATGAAAAACTACTAAACATTACGATGCTAACTGAAAATGCTGGACTGGAAAATCAACATCAAATGGAAATTCAACTACTAAGACAATTAAATCAAGAACTAATGGAAAAAAACAACATATTGAAGCAATTAATAGAAAAGGATAAAAATGACCAGGAGATGGAAATAAAGCAACATAACCAAAAAACATATGCAGAAGTAGCAACTAACAAACTAGAAATTAAAAACAAAAGAATACCGAAAATAATTGTGAAAAATCTTAAAAAGGACATTAAAAATCCACATGACTTTAAGAAAAAGGTATGTGGCGTTTTAATAAAAGAAAAAGATATACAGATGAAGCAACTAAAAGTAGTGAACGACAATGAAATTGAGATTAAAAGTATGAATGAAAAAGTTCTAAAGTAACAATTGAATTACTCTCAAAAAAACTGTCTAACAATTATAAAACATTTATTGAAAAAATTGAATCCCCGAAGATGAAAATAGTCGGTGTAGACAACTATACTAATATGAATATAGAAGAGCTGGAAGAGGACTTAAATAAAAGAAATTTTATTGGATATCAAGATAAGTGTAAGATACTAAATATAGAAAAAAATAAGATTACAAACAAGACAACCATAATAATTGAAGTTCCAAGAGAGCTATATAAACATATTAGTGATAATCAAAATAGAATCTTCATTGGATATCAAAGCTGTAAGGTATGGGATTTAATAAAGCCCTGCTTAGACTGTGGAAGATTTGGACATAACACATTGAAATGCAAAAACACTCTATGCTGCTTAAAATGTGCAGGTCCGCATAAGACTTTGCAATGTGATAATAACTCATCCAACATTACATGTGTCAATTGTTTTTACAGCAACTCGAAATATAACACAAATTTCGAGGTTAAACATATGCCAATGACACAGAGAAATGTACAATATTTAAGAATAAGCTCAATAGATATATGGATATGACTGATTATCCGATAAGACCTACTATACCAAGATACTTAGATAAAGTAGGAAACAGCAATCAAGCCACTACGATGACCAGCTCGACTAGCGCAACTATGCTGACTTCGCCGTCTAGAGACAACCGGACTAGCGTAACTTTGCTGACTTCGCCGTTTAGAGCCAGCACCGCATCTCTAACACATACGACACCAAGGAAACAGCAAACTACATAATGGAGCAACACGTCGATCTCATTGAAGAATTGCAAAAAGAAGTAATACAAGAAGAAACGTCATTTCTTGATCGTAAAACTCTCAATAAAAATATAAATAAAAAAGATAGTTTGATATTACAGGTCAATATTAGAAGTCTAAATCACAACTATACGAAATTGAATATTCTTATTAAGAGCTTGAAGATCAAACCATATATAATTGTATGTACAGAAACATGGAATTTATCCAATCCTCACTTTTTTGCAATACAGGGATATAAATTGTATTACAATAACGGTAACTTAAATCAAAATGATGGTGTCGTTGTTATAAAAGATTGTGTATTAGAAATTACTGAAATAATCGAAATTGGTAGACTCAAAGTATTAAACTCACGAATAAGTCTAAATAACAACAGTAATCTTGAAATTTCCGCATTATATCGATGTCATGATTTACCGCGCCTTGAATTTATTTTGAATGTAAAATCATTTATCAATAGCAAAAAAAATATAAAAAACCATCTGATTATTGGTGATTTTAACATCGATATTATGAAAGAAGATGAATATAGCTTAGAATTATTAGACAACATGATGGAAAAGGGTTTCTTCCCGGGTTTTATACATACAACTAGACCAAATGATAGTGGCAGAAGCGGTACATGCATTGACAACATGTACATAAAAGCTACATCTATAGACACTAAAACTTTTAAGCTCTCGATTCCTTTTACTGATCATTATCCACTTTTCTTGAAACTGAATAAGCCACCAAAATTAAAACAACAAAATATCCAGTACCACTATAATTACTATAAACTTTCAAGTATAGCCATCACAAAAAATGGGAATGTTATAGAGGCAATGCATGATCCCGATGAAGCTACCGCATTCTTGATAACTGAAATACAAGACTGCTTAGAAAAATCTAAAGAAGCGCATAAAACAAAAAATAACAAGAGATATCCAAGGAAGGATGGATATCTAAAGCAATAATGATCTCGTGTGAAAAGAAAGAACAACTATATATTAAAATGCGCAATGAACCAAATAATAATCTAATAAAATTAGAATATAAGAATTACACAAAGAGGCTGGACAGAGTTATTAATGAGGCAAAAATAAAACATGAAAGAAATTTAATTAAGAACAGTATCAATAATACCAAGCAACTTTGGAAATACATAAACAAAAAATGGGAACCAACTTGAAAAAGAATAACACAATAAATAAGATCATTTTAAATAACAATTGCACAATAAAGGATCAGACGCAAATTGCCAATCATATGAATTCGTACTTCTGTAGAATTGGAAAAGATCTAACTAACACCATTGTAAAACCCCAGGGTAAGCATTTACAATTACCAGCAATGAACATGAATACAATTTACATTAAACCGACTAATAACGAGGAAATTCTTCAAATAATTGATAATATGAAAATAAAAAATGGTGGGGTAGATAACATTAATACTAAAACACTAAAAATACTATCATATCAAATTGTTAATGCACTAACACATATCTTTAATCTTTGTATTAAAAAATCAACATGGCCTCAAGCGCTTAAAACAGCTGAGGTAGTTTCTATTTTTAAATCGGGTAGTAAAATGGATACATCAAACTATAGACCGATATCTCTAATTTCTAACGTAGCAAAGATATTTGAAAAAATTGTATATGTTTGTTTACAATCATTTTTGGACAGTAATAATTTGTTAGCGCAGAATCAATTTGGATTTATAAAAAAGAAAGGTACCAAAGATGGTCTTAGTTACTTAATGAACATAATCTATAAGAAATTAGACAAAAGTAAACCAATAGCTATTGCATTTTTAGATCTAGCAAAAGATTTTGATACTGTCAACCATGCTATTGTTTTCGACAAATTATATAATTATGGAATAAGAGGTAAAGCGCATGCACTTATATCTAACTATCTTAGTAACAGAAAACAAAAAGTAAGAATAGGAACAACTGAAAGCTATTATGAAACGATAACTACAGGTGTGCCGCAAGGTACTATACTAGGGCCACACTTATTCATAATTTACGTAAACGATTTACTAACAAACAGAACAGATAGTACCATCTCATATGCGGATGATACAGCTATTATTTTAACAGATGATAACTGGGAGAAAGATAAAAATAAAATGAACAAGTACTTAGAAGATATAAATATCTGGCTAGCACTTAACAAACTATCACTAAATATAAAGAAAACTGTGTACATAACTTTTGGTAACTATTGTGATAGTGTCCCCGAAGATATGAACATACGCATACAGGCCACTAAATTGAGCAGGGTAGAATACTGTAAATATCTAGGTATAATTATTGATTATAGGCTAAAGTGGGATAAACATATTGAATATATAATAAAAAAAACTAAATATATAATATATATACTGTACGAATTATCAACATATATGCAATCTGAAACACTTAAGATAATATATTATACATTTTTTTAAAAACAACTTAAAATTACTACAAAACATCCAAAATAGGATTTTAAAAATTATAAACAAAAATATTTTCAATCGAGACAACCCCCTGAATCTAAAACAAATTTTTGCTTACGAATGTGTAACGTATCGTTATAATGAACTTAAGAATTTATACTTAACATCGACTAGCAAAACTAGAAATAAACTTATAATACCACCAAAGTGTTCGAAAACTGTTAGTGATAAAGATAACTATCGTATGTCAGAGCGATACAAGTATTTAATTGTCTTCCGAAATCTAATCAAAATCTTAAAGTTCTAGATATCGCAAAAAAATATAATAAGAAAAAGCTAAAAATTTGGATTGGTACTAATATATTCTAGAATTTAAACAAAAAATAAATAAATAAATAAATAAAAATTTAACTTTCCAGTATGGGTGAGATAATCAATGTGGACCAAATATATTATTTATAGTGGAATCTTTGATTCCATGCCTAGTTTGTAAGTTACTTAAGTGCTTTTAGTTTTAAGTACACCGGACCAATGTACAGGTAGCTATGTCTACCTCTATAGGATGTTTGCTGCTTCAGACATATAACTATGTCCTGAAGTAAGCAATAACATGTAATACAACATGTACTACTCTGGTTTAAATAAATAAATAAATAAATAAATAAATAAATAAATAAATAAATAAATAAATAAATAAATAGCCGAGGAACGCGAGGTCCACGCATATAAAGGAGTCATGTAGATATAAAAAAATAAGCAAAACGATTATTTAAATAATTTTCAAACCCAGGTATCCGCGGGAGGCGAAGTCCACGCATATTATGGAATTTCGTAGGCGTGTAACAATAATCACTACAATTATTTAAATAAATTTTAAACGCAATTAGGCCGGGGATATATGGTCCACGCATATAAGGGAGACATGTACACTAGAAGAATAGGCCAGTAGGTTATTTAAATAATTTTTAAACCGAAATAGGCGGGGGATATAAGGTACACGCATAAAGGTGGTCATGTAGTCATGAAAGAATAAGCAAAACGATTATTTAAATAATTTAAAAACCCAAGTAGTCTGGGGATACGTGGTCCACGCATATAACGAAGTCAAGTAGATATGAAAAAATAAGCAAAACGATTATTTGAATAATTTTAAAACAAAAGTAGCGGGAGACGTGAGTCCCACGCATATAAGGGAGTCATGTAGACATGAAAATAATAAGCAAAAAGATTACTTAAATAATTTTAAAACCAAAGTAGCCGGGGGACATAAGGTACACGCATATATCGTGGTCATGTAGACATGAAAAAATAAGCAAAACGGTTATTTAAATAATTTTAAAACAAAAGTAGCGGGGGACGTGAGTCCCACGCATATAATAAGGCAGTCATGTAGACATGAAAATAATAAGCAAAAAGATTATTTAAATAATTTTAAAACCAAAGTAGCCGGGGGATGCGAGGTCCACGCATATGTAGGAGACATGTAAATATGAGAATGTAAGAAAAAGATTATTTAAAAAAAATTTAATTCCAAGTAAATGGGGAGTATGAGGTTCAGTCATATAAGAGAGTAACGTAGACATCCCAAAAAAAGCCAAAAGATTATTTAAACAATTTTTAAACTCAAGTAAGCGGGGGATATGAGGTCTACGCATATAACGGAGTCATGTAGACATGAAAAATAATCCAACAGATTATTTAAATAATTTTTAAACCCAAGTAGCCGAGGGACGAAAGAGGTCCACGCATTCAAAGGAGTCATGTAGGCATGAAAAAATAAGCAAAACGATTATTTAAATAATTTTTAAACCCAAGTAGGAGGGGGATATGTGATTCACGTATATATGGAAGTCATGTAGACATGAAAAAATAAGCCAAAAGATTATTTAAATAATTTTAAGCCCAACTAAACGGAGGACATGAGGTCCATGCATATAAGGTAGTCGTGTAGTCATGAAGAAATAAGCAAAAATGTTATTTCTGTAATTTTAAAACCCAAATTGCCCGGCAATGCGAGGTTCAAGCATATAAGGGAGTCATGTAAACGTGAAAAAATAAGCAAAACGATTATTTAAATAATTTGTAAACCCAAATAGTCGGGGGATATGAGGTCCGCGTATATAAGCAATTCATGTAGACATGACAAAATGAGGATAATGATTATTTAAATAATTTTTAATTCAAGTAGCCGGGGGACGTGAGGTCCATGCAAATTAAAGAATTTTGTAGACGTGCAACAATAAGCAAGACAATTATTTAAACAATTTTTAAAACCAAGTAGTTGAAGGATATGAGGCCCACGCTTATAAGGGAGTCATTTAGAGACGAAAAAATAAGTCAAAATATTATTTAAATAATATTTAAACCCAACTCGGCGTTGAATATGAGGTGCACGCATATAAGGGAGTCATGTAATCATAAAAAATAAGCAAAACGTTTATTTAAATAATTTTTAAACCCTTGTAGACGGGGGACGCGAGGTCCGCGATTACAGGGGAGTCATGTAAAGATGAAAAAAAAGTAAAACGATTATTTAAATCATTTTTAATCCCAGGTAGGCTGGGGATATGAGATCCACGGATATATGCATGTCATGTAGCCATGAAAAAATGAGCATAACGGTTATTTAAATAAGTTTTAAACCCAGGTGGCCGGGGGACGCAAGCCCCACGCATATTAAGGAATTTCGTAGGCATGCAACAATATGCAAGACAATTATTTAAACAAATTTTAAACACACTTACACGGGGGATATGAATCAACGCATATAATGGAGTCATGTATATATGAAGATATAAGCCAAAAGATTATTTAAATAATATTTAAACCGAAATAGCCGAGGAACGCGAGGTCCACGCATATAAAGGAGTCATGTAGAGATAACAAAATAAGCAAACCGATTATTTAAATAATTTTTAAATGCATCTAGGCGGAGGATATGAGATACACGCATATAAGGGAGTCATGTAGATATTAAAAGAATAAGCAAAATATGATTCAAATAGTTGTTAAACCCATAGCAGCTGAGTCATGTAGATATGTAAAAATAAGAAAAACTATTATTTAAATAGTTTTCAAATCCAAGTAGGAGGAGGATGTGTGGTCGACGTATGTGAGGGAGTCATGCAGACATGAAAAAATGAGCAAAACGATTATTTAAATAATTTTTTAAACCAATTAGATTGGGGATATGAGGTCCACGCATATAAGGCATTCATCTATACATGAAGAAATAAGCCAAATTGTTATTTAAATAATTTTTAAATCCAACTAGCCGGGGGACGCGAGTCCGCGCACATTAGAGAATTCCGCAGATGTGCAACAATAAGCAAGACAACTATTTAAATAATTTTTAAACCCAATTAGGCCGGAGATATGAGGTCCACGAATATAAGGAAGACATGTACACATGAAGAATAGGCCAGAAGATTATTCAAATAATTTTTAAACCGAAATAGGCGGGGGATATAAGGTGCACGCATTAATGTGGTCACGTAGTCATGAAAAAATAAGCAAAACGATTATTTAAATCATTTTAAAACGCAAGTAGCCTGGGGACACGAGGTTCATGCATATAAGGAAGTCATATAGAGATGAAAAAATAAGCAAAACGATTATTTAAATAATTGTTATACCCAAATAGATGAGGGATACGACGTCACCGCATATAAGGGAGTCATATAGAAATGAAAAAATGAGCAGAACGATTATTTAAATAATTTTTAAACCGAGGTGGCCGAGGGACGCGAGCTCCACGCATATTAAGGAATTTCGTAGGCAGGCCACAATATGCAAGACAATTATTTAAACAAATTTTAAACCCACGTACATGGGGATATGAGTCAACGCATATAATGGAATCATGTATATATGAAGAAATAACCCAAAAGATTATAGAATTTGTAGCTAATGGCCGTACTACCAAGGTGTTTTTATAAGTAAAACAATTATTTACAACGTTTCGGACATTTTATTACGTCCCTCTTCAGGTTCTAAATACAACAATTATACAATTATTTTTTACAATTCACAATAACTTAATATCGCATTAATAAATAAAACTTACATTTAAAACGTATTGTCAGATTCTTTTACGGAAAGTAATCCGTTCGTCACTGCTTACAATTCGGATTTTTCGTCGTATTTATACAGATGTTACGCATATATGTGTGTGTATAAGACGCGCGTACAGTGGTGGGGATGCAATAGACGATTTTCGAAACGACACAGCGGGTGTGCTATCAGGAGAGTATGCCTAAGTAGAGGGGGACCCCAACCAATGTTTCAAAATTTTGACAACGAGCAATCCTACGACAACGTAGGCGTGCGTGGTAACTCTACCTCAGCATGTTCTCCTGTTCTCCTTCACTTGCTGCTTTCAGTATTTTCCTCTTATAAGCACATAAATTGACAATTATTTATTAGAGTGGTATATTCTTTTGGTAAACTATTAATTTCGAATTGTTTATTCATATATCTTGATTGTGTGTGTATGAATACAGCTTCCGAAAATAATCTTTTTCCTCTATTAATTTCTGTATCTAGAATTTGTACATTATTGAAATCTATTTTATGATTATTGTTTTTTGTGTGTAGATATAATGATGAATTATCATCTTTCCTAGTGTATTTTTTAGAGTGTTCCTTAATTCGTACATTTAAACGTCTACCTGTCTGGCCAACGTACGAAGCCTCACAATCTTCGCAATTAATTTTATAAACAACATTCGTTTTATCACAGATTTTAGTATTATCTTTACCTAATTTAATAATATTATTGAGTTTATTAAATATTATTAAATTAGGTAAAGATAATACTAAAATCTGTGATAAAACGAATGTTGTTTATAAAATTAATTGCGAAGATTGTGAGGCTTCGTACGTTGGCCAGACAGGTAGACGTTTAAATGTACGAATTAAGGAACACTCTAAAAAATACACTAGGAAAGATGATAATTCATCATTATATCTACACACAAAAAACAATAATCATAAAATAGATTTCAATAATGTACAAATTCTAGATACAGAAATTAATAGAGGAAAAAGATTATTTTCGGAAGCTGTATTCATACACACACAATCAAGATATATGAATAAACAATTCGAAATTAATAGTTTACCAAAAGAATATACCACTCTAATAAATAATTGTCAATTTATGTGCTTATAAGAGGAAAATACTGAAAGCAGCAAGTGAAGGAGAACAGGAGAACATGCTGAGGTAGAGTTACCACGCACGCCTACGTTGTCGTAGGATTGCTCGTTGTCAAAATTTTGAAACATTGGTTGGGGTCCCCCTCTACTTAGGCATACTCTCCTGATAGCACACCCGCTGTGTCGTTTCGAAAATCGTCTATTGCATCCCCACCACTGTACGCGCGTCTTATACACACACATATATGCGTAACATCTGTATAAATACGACGAAAAATCCGAATTGTAAGCAGTGACGAACGGATTACTTTCCGTAAAAGAATCTGACAATACGTTTTAAATGTAAGTTTTATTTATTAATGCGATATTAAGTTATTGTGAATTGTAAAAAATAATTGTATAATTGTTGTATTTAGAACCTGAAGAGGGACGTAATAAAATGTCCGAAACGTTGTAAATAATTGTTTTACTTATAAAAACACCTTGGTAGTACGGCCATTAGCTACAAATTCTATAACTACACCAAAAACCTACCATTGGCTACATTTAACCAACCCAAAAGATTATTTAAATAATATTTAAACCCAAATAGCCGAGGTACGCGAGGTCCACGCATGTAAAGGAGTCATGTAGAGATAAAAAAATTAGCAAAACGATTATTTAAATAATTTTTAAATGCAACTAGCCGAAGGATATGAGATACACGCATATAAGGGAGTCATGTAGATATTAAAAGAATAAGCAAAATATGATTCAAATAGTTGTTAAACCCATAGTAGCTGAGGGACACGAGGTCTACGCATACAATGGAGTCATGTAGATATGTAAAAATAAGAAAAACTTATTTAAATAGTTTTCAAATCCAAGTAGGAGGGGGATATGTGGTCTACGTATATAAGGGAGTCATGTAGACTTGAAAAAATAAGCCAAAAGATTATTTAAATAATTTAAAACCCAACTAAGCGGAGGATATGAGGCCCACTAATATAAGGTAGTCGTGTAGCGGGAGGGACGCGAGATCTGAAAAATAAACCAAAATATTATTTAAATAATATTTAAATTCAATCAGCCGGGGGTGCGAGGTCAACGCTTATAAGGGAGTCATGTAGACATGAAATAATGAGCATAACGATTATTTAAATAATTTTTAAACCCAGGTAGCCGGGGGACGCGAGGTCCACACACATTCGAGAATTCCACAGATGTGCAACAATAAGGAAGACAATTATTTAACCAATTTTTAAACCGAAGTAAATGAGGGATTTGGCGTCCGCGCATATAAGGGAGTTATGTAGACACGAAAAAATAAGCCAAAATATTATTTAAATAATATTTAAACCAAAGTACCCGAGGGATGCGAGGTCCACGCAATAAGGGAGTCATGTCGATATCAAAATGAAGCTAAAAGATTATTGAAATAATTTTTAAAGCAGTGTAGCCGGGGGAAGCGGGGACCACGCATATAAGGGAGTCATGTAAACATGAAAAAGTGAGCATAACTATTATTTATATAATCTCTAAACCGTGGTAGCCAGGGGCGTGAGGTTCACGCATATTAGGGAATATAATAGGCGTTCAACAATATGAAATACAATTATTTAAACAATTTTTAAACCCAATTAGACGGGGGATATGAGGTTCACGCATATAAGGGAGTCATGTAGATATGAAAAATAAGCCAAAATATTATTTAAATAATATTTAAAACCAACTAGGCGGTGTATATGAAGTTCCCGCATATAAGACAGTTGTATAGACATAAAAAATAAGCAAAAGGATTATTCAAATAATTTTAAAACCCAAATAGCCGGGGGACGCGAAGTCCACGCATATAAGGAGAGTCATGGAGACATGAAAGTAAGCAAAAGATTATTTAAATAATTTTTAAACCCAAATAGCGGGGGAAAGCGAGGTCCACGCATATAAAGGAGTCATGCAGTAGACATGAAAAAATAAGCAAAACGATTATTTAAATAATTTTTGAACCTAAGTAGGCAGGGGTATGAGGTCTACGCATGTAAGCGAGTCATGTAGACATGAAAAAATGAGTAAAGCAATTATTTAAATAATTTTTAAACCCAAGTATCCGCGGGTCGAGATTCCACACATATTAGGGAATTTCGTATACGTGCAACAATAAGCACGACAATAATTTAAATATTTTTTGAACCCAAGTAGGCGGTGATATGGGAACCACGCATATAAGGGAGTCATATAGACATGAAAAATAAGCCAAATGATTATTAATATAATTTTTAAACCGAACTAGGCGGCGGATATGAAGTACACGCATATAGGGTGGTCATGTAGACATGAAAAAATAAGCAAAACGATTATTTAAATAATTTTAAAACCCTGTGACGCCGGTTATGGCATCTCATTCGGAGAATCGAAAAGTGAAAAGGTCTCGCGCGACCGACGGCAGACGAAAAATATGCCCCGGGCACTGCGCTGCGTACACACACAACACACGTATACGTAACTCATACCTACTTTCACTCGTCAAGGTACGGAGCCAAGCAGGAAGCGACACCAACAACACGCACACCCACGATATCCCAAGCCAGGGTATTGACGACGACGGCGTCGACGATCTGGGCTGCGAGAGAGAGAGAGAGACGACAGAAGAGAGTCGAGCCGCGTGCTCGCCCACTCACCGACGACACACATGTAAAGCACACTGTGCGTCGAATGTGTGCGTACCTATGCGTACTCGGCCGCCATGCCGCTGCTAGCCGACGACGACGGAGAAACGCATCAGTCCCGAAGCTGCCACACACGAGCACTATGAAGCGGACAATATAGCTACCCGGTGACCACGCGGTCGGCAGCATACACCAGTAGACCGGCGCGGCGATTACTAGCAGTGCGCAACCGTCTGCGCACTGCACACGGAGGAGAGAGAGACCGAGTGACCGCGCGAGCACTAGAGTGAGAGAGACAGAACGACCGCGCGCACACAACAGGGAGAGAGAGAGAGATAGACCCGGCGTCGAGCAGCCGTAGCTCGCGAACTGCAGCCGCCACCGTACATGAGAGCGAGTGTGATACAGCGCCGCTGTGCCGTGCGCACAAGAGAGAGTGAGAGAGAGAGAACACCTGTGCGAGCAGACCGTAAGCTGCAGCAGGTCTATGTATAAGCGTGAGAGTATGCGAGAGAGTACATGTATGTATGCATTAGCGGCACCCTCTAGCAGCCGCCCGTGTAGCAATGTATGCTTAGGAGAGAGAGAGGGGGGGGGAGATCTAGCCGATAGCAGATAATGCACTGCCATGCGAACGCCCGCGTATGTGTGAGGGAGAGGCGTTGTCTGTAGTAGTCGCCCGTGTATGTGTGGGAGAGATGGAGAGAGAGAGAGAGAGAGAGAGAGAGAGAGAGAGAGAGAGAGAGAGAGAGAGAGAGAGAGAGAGCGGAGCCAGCCAGCCTGCGAGCTGTAAACAGCCAGAGTGATAGGCGCGTGAGGGGAAGGGAAGAATAGTGATAGCTGCACTGCGTCGGAGAGGGAGTACGGGGGAAAGGGGGAGATGCAAGATAAAGCGACTGACCGTGTGGGGAGTGGAGGCGCCGAAATGACTAAAGGTGCGCCGCCATGCGCGCTAAGAAATAGTAAGGTGGATTTTCCAAACTTGCGCGCGCAACAGGTGGCACCAGGGTAGACCAAAATCGCCTCGAGTTGCGCATCACGTGACACCGTCTGAGCAGAATCGACAATGAGAGTGAGGGAGAAGAAGATAGTAAAATCGGTGAAGAAGACGGAACTCGAGAAAAGTAATTTCCGTCTTCTTATTTCGGCAAGTAGCCATTGATGAGTGCAGCCCGAACGTTTGGTAGGAAGTAGTTCTGGAGAGATAGGAACGATAGGGAGATAGAGAAAAGTTCGTTGTGTAGGGAAAGTATAGTGTCGAGAGTCCGGGAACAAATAGGAGTGCAAAGAAGGTAAAGTCGCCAGCGAAATCCACCGACGAAGATAGATGAGAGGGACTTGAGCGTCAGGAGAAGATCCGCCGAAATCACCGCCTGTGTGACGGTAAGAAATCTGTTGCTATCGTCGGGCGGCAAATTTCTTTCTCCGCCCCCGACCCTCCAATATCATATCCTGTAAATCTGCGAGCGTTGTTCCGCGCGTGGAACCGAAGATTGTGTGCGAACTCTTTCTCGTGTGCGCGATAAATGTACGGCCAGCGCGGCCATTTTGAGTGCGTTACGAGACGCTAACACCGCGAGTACTAGGAGAAGGTGTTGTAGAGCAAGAAGCCGAAATTAAAGATCGATAATAACATACTGATTTTCTTTTTTCTTTTTTTCGTATTAGTGTTTGTGGTATTGTGTGCCGACCGGCAGAAATCGTGAAATATCAGCGTGCAACCACACGGGCAGCGTCGTTGTCGCTGAGTTGTCGCCGAGGGTTGCGGCTGCCTCCAGGTCGTCTAATCGTTGATCCATCGCCTTTGAGGAGGGAGTCTCAGAGCAGCCACAGAAAAAGAGCGAAAACCAATTCACGTGGCCTGGCGACCATATTAAACTAAATTCGGTCACGCGAGTAAATCATAGAGTACGGGTGGATTGGAATTCGATAAACTGTGGGACGCGAGATTCAGCCCTCTGGGCGAGCTTAACGTGGTGAATAAGGGGGTTATAAATTTGCCGCGTTACAACCCAAATAGTCGGGGGAGGCGTGGTCCACGGATATAATGGAGTTATGTAACCATGAAAGAATAAGCAAAAAGATTATTTAAATAATTTTTAAGGCCTAGTATCCGCGGGACGCGAGGTCAACGTATATTAGGGAATATCGTAGGAGTGCAACAATAAGCACGACAATTACTTAAATAATTTTTAAACCCATGTAGGCCGGGGATATGAAATTCACGCATATAAGGGAGTCATGTAGACATGAAAAATAGGCCAGAAGATTATTTAAATAATTTTTAAACTGAAATAGGCGGGGGATACGAGGTACACACATAAAGGTGGTCATGTAGTCATGAAAAAAGAAGCAAAACGATAATTTAAATAATTTTAAAACCTGTTACGTGATGACTGCTATAGGTCGTCACGTAATCTAATGTTTCTTTCTGGTTGAATCCCCTAAGAATATTCATTTATTCTTACCTTTATTGGAACCTCATCGATATCTTCGTCACCCCTACACACCCATACGTGTAGGGCTGCGCTAAACCTCACCTTTTTCAAGGTTCAATTAGTCAATAAATCCTTACCCGGAACGCTAGGTAGAAATAAACCGTACAATCGCTTATACCGCCAAAAAAAACACAATTTATTTGATATCATTATTCTTCTAATACATTAAACAGGAGATTACAATCTTTGGTCAAACGCATAAATATAGATTTAATCCCTAATTCGCTAAACTAACTGAACGGTTCATGCGCGTGGAGCCCGCAAGCTTCGTGCTCCTAGGTCATTGGTAAGCTAAAGTCCCGGGGAAACGTTTGAAAGGTCTAATGGGCCGATGTAAAATATCTCTGATCTTCGTGGCCTCCCCTAGGGGCTGTAGGACCTTGTCGCGTACCATGCGGGTGACCTACCTTGGTGGGGAACTCGGGTGGAACAGGGCCTGGAGGAGATTACAGGGCTGCTGACGGGGGTAATGAGGGGCTGCATAGCCCTTGGATATACACCCAGGCAGTGGCTTAAAACAAAAGTCATCTTCATCCCCAAACCGGGGAAGAAGAGTTACACGGAAGTGAAAGATTACCGGCCCATTAGCCTCACGTCATTACTTCTGAAGGCGCTGGAAAGGCTGGTAGACGGATATCTTAAGGAAGGATCTCTGAAGATCTGGCCGCTTCATGAGGAACAACACGCGTATCGCACGGGCAGGTCAGTGGAAACAGCGCTCCTTTCGGTGGTCAACTTCGTTGAAGACCAGCTTGAGCTGAAAGGAGTATGCATAGGAGCCTTTCTGGACGTCGAAGGAGCGTTCAATCAGACCTCTAGAGAGGCGATCCGGAAGGGAGCGGAAGAACATGGGATCGCTAAGAGCATCATTGACTGGATCATGAGCTCCTTGGAGGGAAGAGAGCTGACGACCTCCTGGATGGGATACTCAATTGGTGGGCGCGTATCCGAAGGCTGTCTCCAGGGTGGGGTGTTGTCCCCCCTGCTATGGAGCCTGGTGGTAGACAGCCTACTACGAGTACTCAACGGGACGGGAGTCAAGGCGGTAGGATATGCGGACGATATAGCTATCCTAGCCAGGGGGGCTTATGAAGACGTCCTTAGGGACGTAGTACAAAGAGCCCTCAAGGCAACGGAGGAGTGGTGCAGTAGCAAAGCATTGCGAATCCAAGGGGATAAATCGGTAGCCCTTATCTTCACAAAGCGCTATAAAACTAGGAAGCTGAGGAAGATGAAGGCGGGGAAGTTAGAGATACCGTTCGCGGAGGAAACCAAATATCTGGGAGTTATCCTTGATAGTAAGTTACTCTGGCATAGGCACCTCGAGGAGAAATGTAGAAAAGCCATTTCTACTTTCTGGCAATGCAGAGGAGCGTTGGGTGCAAGGTGGGGAGTGGGTCCACGGCAAATGTACTGGATATACTCCGCCATCATTGTGCCGAGGATAACATTTGCCTCTATAGTTTGGTGGAGCAGAACACTGCTGAGTACGGCTTGTGGGAAGCTGGACCAGGTACAGGCGCTTTTCCTAAGGGGCATAACTGCCACTAGGAGGAGTACGCCCTGTGCCGCCATGAGGACCATGCTGAACCTGCCGTCTCTGGCACTGCACATCAAATCTGTGGCAATGAATACGGCATACCGGCTAGGATGCGTCGGTATGTGGAAAACGGACAGCAGGAGGCATAAACAGCTGTTCGGGGTAACACTGAGGGAACTCTGGGAAGAACCCCAGGATAGAATACCACCTCGACCGCTAAGGAATGCGAGATACAAAATCCGCTTTCCAGAGAGGGAGAGGTGGGAGGAATGTAGACCCAAAAACGGTGAAATCTGGTACACGGACGGGTCTAAGGCAAAAGAGGGAGTGGGAGCTGGTTTCTGTGGTCCCAGGCAGCAGGAGAGCTTCTACTTCAGGATGGCAAGCTACAACACGGTTTTCCAGGCCGAGGTACTCGCGATTAAGCTATGCGCGGAGGAACTAACAAGGGCCGGCAAGACGGGCAAGACCATCTGGATCTGCTCGGACAGCCAGGCGGCATTGAGAGCTATCGAGAAGACCGTTACTTGCTCTAAGTTGATAATGGAAACGAAGGCCTCGTTGAATGCACTGGGTATGGTCAACCTTCTCAACCTAACCTGGATCCCGGGTCACTCCGGCTGGAAAGGAAACGAAAGGGCGGATACTCTTGCTAAACAAGGGAGCCGCACCCACGGCCCCATTAAACAGCAAGCTGGCATGCCGGCGCAAGAAGGCCGTAACAGGATAGCTGTGCACATCAAGAGTCTATGCGAGGCGGAGTGGCTCGCGACCGCGGGTTGCAGCAAAGCCAAGGACTTGTGGGGAGTAACGGGTGACCGATGGGGGGAGGAACTGCTCTCCCTCGGTAGGTGGCAACACAGAAGGACAGTGGAACTGATAACGGGGCACTGCGACCTGAGGGGGTTCCAATATAAAATAGGCAAGGCAAGCTCCCCATACTGCTCTAGGTGCGGGGAAGATTGTGAGGAAACGCCAATTCATGTGATCTGTGAGTGCCCTGCAATGGCGGACTCCAGAAAGAAGTGGTTTGGCAGGGCGGTAGCCATACCAGAAGAGATTAGGGAGCATAGCATTAGAAGAGTCCTTAAATACTGCTCTGCAGTTGGCCTCCCCTAATGTGGTTCCCCAGATAGGTGGGGAATAGCGTACAAAGGCTCGCAAGCTAAGGGCGCTACACCGGAATGGTCCCCGCGAGTTCTCAATCTAATCTACGTGATGACTGCTATAGGTCGTCACGTAATCTAATGTTTCTTTCTGGTTGAATCCCCTCAGAATATTCATTTATTCTTACCTTTATTGGAAACTCATCGATATCTTCGTCACCCCTACACACCCATACGTGTAGGGCTGCGCTAAACCTCACCTTTTTCAAGGTTCAATTAGTCAATAAATCCTTACCCGGAACGCTAGGTAGAAATAAACCGTACAATCGCTTATATCGCCAAAAAAACCACAATTTATTTGATATCATTATTCTTCTAATACATTAAACAGGAGATTACAATCTTTGGTCAAACGCATAAATATAGATTTAATCCCTAATTCGCTAAACTAACTGAACGGTTCATGTGCGTGGAGCCCGCAAGCTTCGTGCTCCTAGGTCATTGGTAAGCTAAAATCCCGGGGAAACGTTTGAAAGGTCTAATGAGCCGATGTAAAATATCTCTGATCTTCGTGGCATCAGTCTGATTTGCGATTTATGCAAGCGCTCCTGCGCCCTTACGGCCTTTTAGAAGGGAAGGGAGGAATTGGAAAACGGTGTGACGGTAATGCGTTAAAAAGGGAAGAAAATATCACCCGCGTAAACGAGGGAGTGTGTCGTGGACCGGTGTATTAACGCCTTTCCTTGGCTTTTCTCTCT
The DNA here is from genome assembly GCA_036365515.1 of Torymus aiolomorphi. NCBI lineage: Eukaryota > Metazoa > Arthropoda > Insecta > Hymenoptera > Torymidae > Torymus > Torymus aiolomorphi. Next base: position 158,659,830 of record CM070874.1, on the reverse strand, counting down.
TCGATTCGTCCGTCTTCTTCCGCAATCCTGTTGTAAATGGGATTAGAGACTCTTGAAGAAGAAAGCTGCGTCTCTTGACGATGGGGATATTGGAGGGATGGTCGAGTCCTTGGCGGTAGGCGGGGAAACTCCTTCCTCCAATCGCGTAGACCAGGGAGCAGTAATTCCCTTCCGTACTGATAAGGGAAAAACCACGGAGTTGAATGATAGTAGCGAAATGGCCTGGAACTGTACTGGCCGCCCCACCACTGCGCGCTTCTCCGTTCATGCACAGCGGGTGCGAAGACTCGCACAAAAGGGACGAGCCGATGACTGTATGTTCGAGGCGAGATGTAAGTGCGGATCGCCGTTTGATGCGGAGAGCCCGAAAGCTTCGTGCCCGCTCCTCACTCGAACGCGGTAACAGCAAATACTCGCACAAAAGGGAAGAGCCGATAACTGTATACTTGATCATCCCTCTCTGGCACAAATGGGGAGAGAAGAGATGTATGAACTGTGCAAGTAATTTTCCTTAATCCGTCAAATAAAAATCTGAATAATTGCATATTCGTTAGTAAGTTTAGCAATTGTCTTTAAAAAAATTGTGGGTTATTCCGTTTTTCGAAAAAAAAATAATTTATGTTCAAGCAGCGAGTAATGAGAAAAATACTAATTTCTGAATATATTAACATCATTTAAACTTTTAATTGACGCTAATCGTTTGCAATTTTTTTTCGGATCACGTACATAATTGCGCAATTAATAAATTCGCTATAATAAATAAATAATTGAGTACCTTATTATTTTGGATATCGTTAGTCGGTATAACGGTATTCGAGCACGCGCATGATCGCGCCCAAGGCGCGCGAGCGGCACGAGCCTGCACGATAGTGCTAGGGACATTTTTCTTCTACACTACGGTACGGCGCGAAAGTGTTTGTTGTGATCGAACGGCGCACAACTCCCGGCGACGACAATGTTTTACTTCCTGGTGTAAGTATGCCCAGAAGACTGTCTTGTCCGACAACGGCTATTTGGAGTAAGCCAGAATGGTGATCCGGTAAGAGGTTAGCTGCGACGAGGGATCTTCAAAAGAATTTCTTCGAGGTTATGTGATTACAGACCTACCGCTGCTTTTTCCATGCCTCTGTATACTTGTTCTTCAGTTCTGGATGAGATCAGCTTACTTCAGTTTATTCTTATTCATGAACCATTCACCCGGTTAACGGTATTTTTGCAAGGGAAAAACAATGGTTTTCTTATTAACCTAAATGCACAAGAACTTTTCTGAAAATTATTAACCAGTTTCGAGTCAAAAAAATTCTTGACACTGTTGGATGTTTGCTTCAGATGATTTAATAAAAATAGTAATCAGAACTATTTAAATGGCAACTATTTAAGTGACAAACTTGCCTCACATGTTCAGAGGCCAATTCCATTGCGGGGAAGTGTTGCATTGAAGCATCAAGTATCTAATGCAGATATTTCTTGTGACTGAGTACAGAAAGGTAACTAAATGCGTCACATCCTACTAAGATGTTATAAGAAGCTAAGAATGATTGAAAATCAAAAAGATGTTGTTGAATGGAAAAACCTATATCTTTTTACAATATTACAAACTAGCTTTTTGTGTACGCTCAGTATGTCACTTCAAGTTTCCTCTTTGCCATCTTTACCACCAACTTAGTAATAAATGATATTAATTGGATAGCGGAGGATTTTTAGCATTTTAATTACTGTTACATATAAAACCTACATGACAGCTGCACTAGCGAGTTCATTTAATAGGTAATACGTTGAAAATTTAAATGTAATGAAATTTCTTACAAATGAAAGGGATTTTACTAAATTAATAATTTGTATTTCAGAGTTACTAGGGATACCATTGAACCATTAGAAAGAGGTTTTGTACGTGTTGGAAGTTGGAGCGATGAAGCTAAAGATTTCTTTGTAAATTCTTCTAATGCATATTTATAAAAATTCAATCACCCGTCTATATTTTTACTATTTATGAAAAAATGCTCTAATGGTGAGTTACTACAATATAAGTATTTATGACAAGGCTAGCTAGATTTAAAAAAGTATATTAAATATTTATGTATTAAATATTAAATTATTTTGAATTTTATTATTTCATTGTTATAAAGTTGAAAGAATAACTTAAGATCTTTTTTTTTCATATAGTAATTCTGTGCAATTAAATTCATTGTCACAGTTATAATGTATACATTAAATCTAAAACTGTAATAATTATACTTGAAATAAATCAAATATCAAATGAATAACATACTTTTTCGTGTTTTCAGCACACTACTTACAGTAGCCACGATCACTGTACTTAAACAGCAGTAATAGACAAACCTTAGGTAGCCGACTATATTTCAATCCAACAATAGTTAATAATACATTCGTTTAGTACCTGATGGGAGTTGGAGCGATGAAGCTAAAGAGTTCTTTATAAATTCTTTTAATGTATATTCACAAAAATTCAATCACCGGTATATGGTTACTGTTGATGAAAAGATGCTCTTCTGGTGAGTTACCACAGTATAAACATTGAAGACAAGACTAAAAACTATGTTACATATTTATGTATTGAAGTTGAAATAATGCTTAAGGTGGTCTTACACCTATAGGCCTTTCTGGCCAAAATTATCTAAAAAAATGATAGAAAATATTATTATAATAAAATAATCAAAATACGCTGTAAATATAATTTATTTTTAATACAATAAGCCAATGCAGAGGTCCTTAAACTCAATTTATCCTCAGCTATAGCATTTTCAAAAAAAAAAGTTTGTCGTAACCTTTCTCTGAGACCGCATGATGGATTTTGATGGGACCAAGTGCAAATTGTTCCTAATTTATGTAGTTATGGGTTGTAACGTAGCAAATTGCCAGTTACGTAAGGAACGCGCGAAACAGAGAATGTACGGCAGTCGTAGTGAGCGACGACTCGGCACGCGACATCGTACGCACAAACACGCGAGCGCCCGTCTCTCCGCGCTGCCTTCTCCGCGCACTAGTCCCTCCCCTCTCGTATCCAGCAGGCCAGGAGACGGAGGAACCATCAGCAGCTACAGCGAGGACAAGCTGTAGCTGGAGCATGAGCGAGCTCGCACTCCCAGGCCACTGACAGGAGCAGCCGACGCGCAAGAGAGAGAGAGAGAGAGAGAGAGAGAGAGAGCGAGAAGGACTGTGCCGTAGCGCCGTCGGCTATCCATGAGATACACCGCGCGCGAGCAGCAGGAGTCATGTGGACTGCTCGCTCGCGCTGCGGTGAAGAAGACGGCCGACCGGCGAACGGGAGCGGCGGAGCAGCGTGAGCACACCAGCCGGCATTATGCATTCTGTCGCCTACCGCCGTGCCGCGTGCCGCAGTCATGCTTGGCATTGAAACCCCTCGCGGGAAGTGTGCCACTGGACAGCGGTGTCATCCCCAAGAGAGGAAGCTGCCACGTCGGTCGACGTCGTGGGTCTGCAGAGCGAGAGAGATCGAGAGGAAGCTAACAGCAGCAGCCGAATCCTGGCCTAGGTTTGTCCCGTTGTTGTATCCCCTTCGGTGTTCCTCTGTGGGTGTGGGTGCGCGTTCGTGCCGAGAGTCGCGAGACAAAGCGAATCCGCGTAGATGTTGCAGCTCGAGCTGTAGCTGTAGGATAGGAGTATTAGGATTTTTGCATTGCTCCCGGCTGAAGCTAGCCAGCGAAGGCATACGATCGGCGCAAGTGACGCGTGCACCTGGCGCCCTTAGAATTGTACCGTAAAATTAGATTTATGGTTTAATAAAGTACTTAGAGTTTTACTGGGTTGTGGTTTTATGTAGTTACCCGCGAACCTCTGCCTTGATCCCCGGCAGAGCGGTACAGGGTCTAAGAGTTGCAATTTTAAGGTTTTCATGTCTACCTTTTCCATGTTAAAAACCCTAAAAATTCAAAAAAAGGCAAAAAATTATTGCAAAAAAATCAGTTTTTGCCATGAAAAAGATTCTTATACATAAAAACCTTAAAATTGCAACACTTAGGCCCATAACTACATAAATTAGGAACAATTTGCACTTTGTCCCATGAAAATCCATCATGCGGTCTCAGAGAAAGTTTACGACAAATTGTTTTTCTTGAAAATGCTACATCTGAGGATAAAATGAGTTTAAGGACTTCTGTTTTGGCTCATTTTATTCAAAATACGTTATATTTACAATATATTTTCATGAATTTATTATTTATTATAATAATATTTTTTATAATTTTTTTAAGTAATTTTGGTCCGAAAGGCCTATAGTTGTAAGACCGTCTTAAGATTCTATTTTATTTTTTTATAATAAAGTATCTAAAATGTAAATTACTTTGCTATTAAACTCATTGTCAGAGTTATAATTTATACATTACAACTAAAGCTGCAATAATTATAATTCAAATAAATTAAATGAATAACACTCTTTTTAATTTTTTCAGCAAATCACTTACTACAGTCCGATGTAAAAAAGAACAGTCTATACATAAATTATGTATAATGCTCTGTTTATAGATGATGTATAGAATCAAGTGTGCATAATTCATACATAATTTGTAAATGGCATAACTAACATTTGTGATTTTGGTACGTGCCTTTTACCATTCTGATAACCAAAAAATGTAGTGACGATGAAAATATTTTGAAGTCTATATAAACAACTTGAAGCTAATCCATATTCTGTGGTATGAATATATACAATAGTTATATATAATTTCATGTTGTTCGGACTATAAAATATTTTTATCTCCCTACATATTTTGGTTATGAATTTCTTTCGGCATACATGTACAGAGTATAGTTAATAAAATTTTCCACAAAGAACTTCGAAGGAGAGCATTGCAAAAATCATCAAATAAGTCGAAATTTTTAATAAAATATTTCTATATTATGTAAGCGATGCTTCGTAAAATATTGTAATTACAGTTTGGGGTTTCAATCATCGGTGACGACGGCGACGACAACGGTGACGATGCTGGCAACAGTGAAAACGATAACGCCAGCAACAACGGTGCATCCCGCGTGCATTATTAACGTGCATCTTAACGGATATGCCTCGAGAATAACGCACTCCGTGGATCTACCTGGGACTGTCTGTCCCGATTGTACTCTATGTATTTCTCCGCAAATGTACCTCCAACTTCAAGTATCGTCCTGATTAAAGAGATTGCAAGGACGAATCGGGGTATGGTCGGGGGAAGCCCGAACAAAAATCACATTTAAAAACCTATATTAATTATTTATGTTTTAAATTTTAAAGTATTTTGATTTTTATTATTTTATTGTTACAAAGTTGAAATAATGACTATAATAATCTTAATAGATCCTATTTTATTTTTTCATAATCAAGTATCTAAAATGTGAATTACTGTAATCCATATTAGTGAAACCATTACAGCTACTTTTTTTCGACAGTTTCGTACATCCCCAGGCTGCCGCCTGCGTGGCACACTAATATGGATTACATGACTTGTTTTCTAGATTACATTGAAGATTTTACACAGTCTCGTTTATGTGCCTCGCAGGCAATGCTAATCACAGAAATAAATAATTTAAAAAATATATTTCGCAATAGTTAAAAGTATTTGGATTTGCCTATACATTACAACTAAAACTGCAATAATTATAATTTAAATAAATCAAAGATCAAATGAATAACATACTTTTTAATTTTTTCAGCATACCATTTGCTTTAGTAACCATGATCACTATTCTTGGATAGCAGTAATAAAGAAACCGTAAGCAGTATAGAAGATCAAGTTTTAATCCAGTGGTTGTTAATCATACACTCGAAAAATCAGCACTGATGGCTTCGTTAATATTTTTCTACACACTAGTCCCAACGATAGTAGCAATGGAGAAGCGGACAAAAATACAGAGGAACATCAGCACCGACATAACGACGGTCATGGCTGAAATAAAGGAAGCGGTAGAAATTGCATGGACCGAACGTGGCCGCCTTGATAACCTTCTGGACTACGCCCGAAAGACCGAGACAGAGAGCCTTAAACGCAAAAGGAACCCGACCGGAACCAGCCCCGAGCAGCCCGCGGCCTTTCAAAGAGTCGCGGACGGTCCGGGTTGGAACAAGATGGTTTCCAAAAAGGCAAAAAAGGCAAAAAAACGGACGGCAATGACAAAAACGACGGAGGTACTGACTCCGAAACGGGACCACATCACCAGCCTGCCCCGCAGGATCAAACTAAACGAACGGACAGACGCAGGACGGGTCCGGGTCCCAACGTCATCCTCATCCGACCAGCCGACGGAAAGACGTACGCAGACACCCTCAGGCAACTGAGGACGGAGGTCGATCCTGAAGATTCAAAGGTAAGAATCTCAGGATATAGATCGACAAAGGACGGAGGACTCCTTCTGCGCTTCCGCAGCGGCGCAGAGGAAAAAATCAACTTCCAGGAGAAGCTAAGGCAGACACTGGGAGTTGGCGAGACGATACGGGACATGACACAAGGACAGACCCTAAAGATCCTAGACCTGGACTGTGTCACGGAAGTAAACGAGATCAGAACAGCAGACACGAGAGACGGGACAGGATGTGGATTTCAAGATCCACATTTTTGGACCGAACAAGACAGACATATGCAAGGCAATATTCGAGGTAGACCGAAACGCAGCACAGAAGTTGCTCAAAAAGGAACGGATCAAGATCGGTTGGGTCAACCACCGGGTCAGACATAGACTCATGATTCCAAGGTGCTACCGGTGCCTTGGATTTGGATACAGACGGACGGACTGCAAAGGACAGGACAGAGTTCTGTGCTGCTGGAAGTGCGGCGAGCCCGGCCATCTCGGCAAGGCCTGCCCCACCAAACAGCCGACATGTTTTCTGTACTCCGCAGCACAGTTTGGGACGGTGGCATACATGCCGGGCTCCGGGACGCGCAAAATCTACCGAAACGCGTTGGAGGAGCGCAGGAAATAGACCCAGAAATGATGATACTACAGGGTAACCTAAACAGATGTGAAGCAGCCCAAAAGTTGCTACCGCAAATTGCGAAAGAACAAAACGCGAACATTTAAATACTAAGCGAGCAGTGCAGTAACTTACGGACACGACACGGCTGGTATTCGAACACCTTGGGCACGTCAGCCATATGGGCTAGGGGCGGCCCGGCGAGTGGGGTTCAATCGACTTCATGCGGGGAAGATTACGTGTGGGTGAGGGAGGACGATGTGACCTATGTCAGTGTCTACCTGACCCCCAATTGCACGGCACTGGATTTCGAGGAGAAAGTCGGCAAGTTAGAGGACGCTGTCCGAGATTTGCCGGGAGACCTCGTCGTCGCGGGCGATCTAAACTCGAGGGCGATCGAGTGGAGCATGACAACAATGAACAAGCGAGGAAGGTTGCTGTTAGAGATGGCCGCAAGGCTTGACCTGACAGTGGCGAACCTCGGGACGACACCGACTTACAGAAGACCAGGTTTCGAGAATTCTATTCCCGACATTACCATGACTTCAGACAGAATCTCATCACGAATAAGTCAGTGGCGGGTGATCGAGGACCTCACGGCCAGCGATCACCAATACATCGTCTTCGATCTGACGGGCGACGGAACGATTTACAGTAACGGACCAACGAAAGACCGGACCCCCAAGTACTGGAACTTACGAAAATTAGACAAAACCCGGTTCAGACAACTGCTACAGGAGGCGTCGCCACCCGCCCAAACCACCACAGCGGGACTCCAGGGACGCGAACGGGCGCACTAGATCATCGACAATACGATGGAACTGATAACGCGACTGTGTGAAGCAGCAATGCAACGACGGAAGAGTAGACCTGACAGGAAAGAGATGTACTGGTGGACGAACGAGATCAGCCTCCTCCGTAAGGAGTGCATCGCCTGGCGTAGGAGAGCATACCGTGCGCGACAAAGGGGAAAACCCGACGCAGACAGACTGGCGACGACCTACAAGACGGCACGAAAAGAACTGAGTTCGGCAATCAAATACAGCAAAAACCGATGCTGGAGACAACTGTGTGAGGAAGTGGAACGAGATCCCTGGGGACTCGGTTACAAGATTGTGACCAGGAAGCTAGGCGTTTTCGGTCCTTCCGAACTCAAAGACAGGGACACCGCGAAGACGATAATCGACGGACTCTTCCCGAACCACCGGGTGGCGGGCGACCGTGTTGACGACAGCGACCTGCCTGTACCTGTGTTCACCAAGGCAAAGCTCTCCCGAGCGGATTGCAGTTGCACGTCCAGGTCTACTCCTGAACATGTATAATGCAAGCCTGCGGACTGGCGTCTTTCCAACAAGATGGAAGACGGCAAGACTGGTTCTCCTATACAAAGGAAAAGGTGAACCGAATGTTCCTTCTTCATACAGGCCCCTGAGTCTTTTAGACACAGCGGGCAAATTGTACGAAGCACTACTGAAACCGAGACTCGCAGATGCCATATCAGCAAACGGAGGACTAGCAGACAACCAGCACGGTTTTCGCAGGGGACACTCGATAATAGGTGCAATACGGGAAGTTACGGATGCTTATATGCGGGTAAAACGTATCTGCTATGGGGCGCGGCCACTAGTACTTCTAGCGACACTGGACGTCAGAAACGCCTTCAACTCCGCCGGGTGGGGGGATATCCTTGAGGCTCTACAAACCTTCGGGACGCCTCCTTACCTAATGCGGGTTGTAAGAGACTACCTACGAGATAGATGGATTACGTACGAGACATCCGACGGACCGAAAACGAGACGAATCACCGCGGGTGTCGCCCAAGGATCTATCTTAGGCCCAGACTTCTGGAACGTGGTGTATGATGGACTATTGAGACTGCCAATGCCGACGGGAGTTCAGCTTGTTGCTTACGCCGACGACGTGGTTGTCGTGATAATTGCACGAAACCCGGAATTGGCACAGCTACTGCTGAACCGTGCGATGTTACGGATTAACAGATGGATGACTAGACACGGACTGAGCCTAGCCCTGGCCAAGACTGAACTGATACTTCTGACCGGAAGCAGGATTAACACCGTTATTCCGATGTCAGTAGGTGAGATACAGACGGGTACCAGACCGACGGTCAAGTACTTGGGGGTGACCCTAGACACGAAACTGACTTACTGGCCACACATAGACGGGTCAGCTAACAGAGCTTCTGAGAAAGTCTCTCTCAGCCGTCTGATAGCAAACACGTTCGGCCGAGACAGTGGAAGAGGCGATTATTAATGTCAACGGCTCACTCGATCATGCTTTACGGGGCAGAGGTATGGGCTGACGCGCTGCAGGTAAAGAAGTACAGCAAACGACTGACGAACGTACAAAGACAAGGGGCAATGAGGATTGCGTCCGGCTACAGAACGGTCTCCGCTGAGGCTGTTCTGGTTGTGGCGGGCGTAATTCCGATAGACCTGCTTGCTAGGGAACGGAAACGAGTATACGAACGGGATCGCGACACAAGGAGAACCGAAGCCGCTGCTGCGGAGCGGAACAGGATGATGACAGACTGGAACGAACGATGGAGGACAGGTTTGACTGCCAAATGGACAAGACGACTGATCGATGACCTGAAGCCGTGGATGGAGCGGGAATTTGGAGAGGTAAATTTTTACCTTACCCAGTTCCTGACCGGCCATGGATACTTCAGACAATACTTGCACGAACGGGACAAGGTAAACAGCGCGGACTGCAAATACTGCAGACACGAACGAGACAACGCGGAGCACACATTTTACGAGTGCAGCCACTGGGACACGGACAGACGAGAACTAGAGTCAAAAGTAGGCGGCATCACACTCGGCAATACAGTGACGAAGATGCTACGAGACAAAGACAGTTGGAATACGATCGCGACTTTTGCGGAGATCGTCCTGAGGGGGAAGAAGGCGGACGGATGTCTGAAAGATGGGTAAATGCCTAAAGTATGAACGAGAGAGCGAATGGGCGTAAATGATTGAATGAATGAGTTGCACTCAGACGACTAAGACAAATACGAAACAAACGAACGTTTGGACAGGACCTATAACGGTGAAGTAATATGAAAGTGGTACCACGTTGTAGGATGGACAGAAGGTGGATTTCCATGTCGGGAGTCGCACGCGTGATCTGGTCATGGCGGGTTAGACGGTCCCCCCGATCGCCTGATGCCCCAGCTCCATCTGCATCCGCACGTGAGGCTGAGGCTGAGGGTGTGTTGAGGAACCCGTCACACCGGCGAACTCAGCTTCGTTGATGGTCTGGCTTAGGCAGATTCCCCGTTTTTTTATCACCCCATAAAAAAAAAAAAAAAAAAAATAAATAAATAAATAAACTTCCAGAAATTAATCTCGTAAACCTATTTTGTTCTCTATCTAAAATTTTTACATTTTCAAAATTAAAACTATGACAAAAATTATTTACATGTGTAGGAATAGGTAACAATTTATCTGACGGGTTTTTTTTGTGTTCATCTATCCTCTTTTTTAGATTTCTCTTCGTTTGACCCACATAGGCAGCATTACAATCATTACATTGAATTTCATATACAACATTCATCTCATTCCATTTGTCAAGCTTATCTTTACCTAGCTTAATGATACTACTTAGCTTTTTTGTCATAAGAGGTACAACTGTGAAACCGTATTTTTTAAAGGTTGACTTACATGTAAAAAATAATTTTTCTTGAAAAGGGATCGAAATAATATTATTAACTGTAGACTTATTATTTTTAGTTCTCAAATTGCCAAATGTGTGATATCTAACACAATGACGTACACACCTATCGATAAATTTCTCCGGATAACTATTTTCGCCAAGTATTTTTTTAACTATAAACAAATTCTCGGTATGAAACTTTTCATGCGAAAGAAGAAGAGCTCTATCTACTAGATTATAAATAATATTGCGTTTTAATTGTGTTGTGTGATTAGAATTGAAATTCAAAACTCTATTAGAGTTAGTGAGTTTTTGGTACCAATTTGTGATAATACTATTATTGTCTATTGATAATGCCACATCTAGAAATGGGATCATATTATTGTTTTGTAACTCATGTGTGAACTGTAGGTGTCTATCATAACTATTAAATTTGCTTAAAACAATATCTAACTCATCCTTCTTAATACATAGAATTGTATCATCAACGTATCTAAAATAGAACAACGGAAGACAATTATGATTATGTTTTAAATCACTGAGGACTGTAGTCTCTAAATCTTCCATAACTATATCTGTAAACAAGGGAGAAATCGGAGAGCCCATAGGTGTGCCAAAGATTTGATTGTAAATTGTATTGTCAAAAAGTAAATAAGTGTTATCAAATAAGAATTTAACTATGTCTATAATACTAACAAACGGAATTTTTGATGAACTTTGGATTTTATGAAAACGTTTATCTAAACTACGTAACACTAACTCTAACGGAATATTTGTAAAAAGTGAAATTACATCCAGAGAGACTAAAATATAACCATGAGGAATAAATATATCTGCTAATTTTTCTTTTAGAACGAAACTATTATCAATATGTGAAGCAGGACTTTTAAGGCAGTGTCTAAGAGTATTATCAATAATTTTGGCTAAAAAATGTGTAGGACTATTAATAGTAGAAATTATTGGCCTGAGAGGCACATTTTTTTTATGAATCTTTGGCAATCCATAAGCTCTGGGTAACTCAGTATTTGTTTGGGTTAACTTAAATTTGTCATATCTACAGTCCAAAACATCTTTATCATTTAAGTCTGACGGAATAATATAAACTTTTTTTTTGTAAAGAGACTAGAGGATTCCTTTTTACAATTTTATATGTTTTTTTATCACTTAATAAATTAACCATTTTTAACTTGTAGTCATCGTAGTTTAGACACACCGTAACACTACCTTTGTCATCACGAGTAAAAAATAACGACGGATTGTTAGTACAGAATTCTTTGATTACTAATACTTTCTGGTAAAATTCTTTTTCAAATTTATTATATGATATACCATTATTAAACGCTGATTCTATATTCTTAATAAGTATATCCCTAAGTAAACATGCATCTTTCGCATCTAATTTACAAATACTGCTTTCAAAATTTTTTATAGACGAAACAATATCTTTTTTATTAAAATTGCTTTTAGTGTTAAAATTGTGATCCATAGAAACAACGTCCATAACCTCAGAAGGAAGATCAATGTTCCAGAGGTTTATCACGCATTTTTTATTATTATTGACTGCCTTGATACTTTTAGACTTTTTACCTTTGATTAAATTATTAAATTTCTTATCAAGGGATTTTTCTAACTGGAAATAAATGTTGGAACATTTTTCTTCTGTTAATTTTAGAAACATATCAAGCATGTTAACCTCAAAATGTAGTGTACGTAATGAAGTAGATATCGCATTAAGTTGTTTTTTCAAAAATTCTATGTGTACAAATATATCATTGATTTCTAATTTTAACAGTCTTAAGCTCTGAGATTCATTGATATATTTAAATTTTTGTTGACACGAATTACTTTTAAAAATATACGCACGTTGACAATTCTTAGAAATATGTAATGGTATCACACTAGCTTTTTTGCATTTCATTAAAAAGGTTAATCTAGCATTAGACTTTGCTAAGTCACGTCGAAAATTAGACCATGTCTTTAAAATATTGCACTTATGATTTCCATATTTTGTATAAATGTATCCATAGAAACTCAACCTAGTTTGAGTCTGGTCATTCTTCCTTTCTAGACCGTTTATATAAGTGTATGAATTCCTCTCCATATTGTAAAAAGTAATAGGAATAATTCAAAAGTGGGAGGACAACCCTGGCTTCACAACAACAAAAAACTCAAATATTAACAAACATCGGCGACGTTTCATCCTTTGTGAGGACCTTTTCAAGCTTTTATTAAAACAAAAAATACAAAAATATTTATATATAAATATGTGAATCATAACAGTTTTTTGTCTATTACAATAAAATAAAAACGATGGTCATACCATAATTATTATAAAAATAATCTCACAATGAGAGACAAGTACGTTTCTAGTCACATGTTACGTCAGTCTAAAAACCCCGTCAGATAAATTGTTACCTATTCCTACACATGTAAATAATTTTTGTCATAGTTTTAATTTTGAAAATGTAAAAATTTTAGATAGAAAAAAAAATAGGTTTAAGAGATTAATTTCTGAAAGTTTATTTATTAATATTAATAACAATAATATCAATAAACAGAGAAGATTTTAATGTAATTAGCAAATAGTATTATAAATTAAACAGATATTTAAACAATGGTGATTTTCAAGATTTGTAAGCTCTCTCTTCTTTTTTAGATTTTTCCATATAGAGTATGGGTTTGATCAGTGTGAGTGAATAAGTGAGCTCGGGTATTTCCGTAGATATTCGGGAGCACTCGCAGTATATGTATCGCATCATCTAGAATTTTCATAGAATGACGTAACATGTAACTAGAGACGTACTTGTCTCTTATTGTGAGATTATTTTTATAATAATTATGGTATGACCATCGTTTTTATTTTATTGTAATAGACACAAAACTGTTATGATTCACATATTTATATATAAATATTTTTGTATTTTTTGTTTTAATAAAGGCTTGAAGAGGTCCTCACCAAGGACAAAACGTCGCCGATGTTTGTTAATATTTGAGTTTTTTGTTGTTGTGAAGCCAGGGTTGTTCTTCCACTTTTGAATTATTCCTATTACTTTTTACAACATGGAGAGGAATTCATACACTTATCTTTTTCTAATTTTATTTTTTTTTTTTTTGTATATATTAATGTACGATTTACTTAAATGTTCATATAAACTTTATAAACGTATCAAGTTCACGAATTCGACCTAAAAAATATTAATAATGTACATTTTTTATAAACTCCGAATTCAATATTAATACTTTACTGTGTTATCCAATAAGAATTAAGGGGATGTAAGTACCGACGTTATTTTTCTAACGAGTACATCTCACGAAAATACCAATAGAATCATAAAAAAAAAAATCCGAGTATAGTATTTACATATACGGAGGGCTCGACAAACGTGTTTTTCCAAAAAAATGATCAGAATTTATTTAGTTAAATAAAAACCGTACTGTCACCAAGTAGGAATCGGCAATTGACCTACTTTTCAAACGAGCATAGCTAACGAAGATGCTAATAGAATCATTCAAAAAAATTGCTGAATATAGTGTTTATGTGTATGAAGCGCTTGATAATCATCTTTTTCCAAATAAACGTTTGAATGTTGATTTAAAAAATATTGAAATTAGGGTTTCACATCACCTTAAAAAATCTGTACACGCCTACTTTAAGCTATTCATAGCAGCCGTCGCTGGGTCATAGAAAGACAATTATTATGAAATGTTATATGTTTGAAACATTTTTTTATTTTTTTTAGAATTTTATACATACATAAATACTCCATATAGTTATCTTTATATTTGTCAATGACTTACTTATCAAAATTGGTTTTAAAATAATTTTATTGTTTGTGATCTACGTCGAGTATAGAATAATAGAGCTGGTCTTATTTCCTTTGTACTATTCTTGTTGTAATGGACTATTTCATTCTGTAAATTATCTCGTTTTTCCCACTCACCGTTTGGCAGTTTTATGAATGAATAATAGTGCATTCATTTGTGATCACTTTTTGGAGATTTAAATGCAATAACGCCTATAAGAATGTATACTTCTTCTGATAAGGTCATCTCTGTTGGTATATCTTTCAATTTTGTTTTTAAATTTAAATTAAATAAATAATTAGTTTCCAGTTCAATACAGAAATATTCTTCTATGTTGTAAGAAACTGTAGCTGTTGATTTACACGGATAACATTTTTTTTCTTTAATAAAAATAGATTTTAAATAATCTTGTAAGTGGCATAATGCCTCATCATTGTTAGTAAAATCCGTATATATTAATTGCAGACTATACCGCTTAACATTTTGATATTGACTACACTGAGAGGCAGAAAGCGCTGCTACTAGCCTTACCCTATGCTAGTAGCGGCTCCCCAAAGAGCGTGGTGGCTACGCCTTTTGAGAGCGCTGGCTGTGCTCTTTCATGTCACGTGACCTTCGCGCGGACACAAACAAAAATAAAGGTACGCTGGCCATACCCCAAGGCGCGCTGGCTGCGCCACAGGGCTCAGCTACTACGCCTTTTCCGAGCTAAACTACCATGTCAACATTCTGCGTCCTAGCTATTCTCGCGGTCTGGTAGCTGTTCTTTCTGCTTCTCAGTGTATGATTGCAATAAGTGGTTCTACAAACTGAATGTATTTCTTTCATTAATTTTTCAAAAAGACTCACAATCTTATCTTTGCAATCATTTAACGTAAATTCTGACGTTATATCTATTTTGTATAATTCTTTACAATAATTAATTCTCTTATTGTCGTAAAGTTTCCTTGAAAATTCATGAGTGTAATCCATCAGCATTTCGAATATTGGTGGAACTGTTGCTAATTTTTTGATCATTTTCATTATCATTCCAGCTAAAGCATTCGAAAAACACCATCCAGCCGTAAAAATTTCAAAAATACTGTCGATAGGGCAGGTGTTAATAAGTTGTACACGCTCGTCCGAAGCAGTTACTATCGGTGGCAAGATTAAGCCATTTTGTATTAAATTGCGCTGTTCTGCGTTCATGTGTATATTGTACAGGCATGATTCCGATGACTAACACAACTCATCAACCCAACATCTTTTTGTATAACATTCGTCATTTTCTTCTTCACGAGTTCTTGAATGATCTTGAATTTGATTTACGCTGTTTCCTTCTACACCATTTAATGATGAATTTCGAATGACTTTGTAATCGATTGATAAATCAATACTGTCGTTGTTATTCGTAGCCGTGCTTTTATTATAATCCAACTTATGTGATAAAATTTGTTTCACTTCGTCCTTTGTATTTGGTTCCATTTTGTCTAGGGATAATGTCGCCAAAGGTTTGTTAATTGTTGTTTCAAACACAATATAAATTAATAAACCAGCGTTTACAATAACGTTTTTTACTTTTGGAGGCTTACTGACTGAACTAGCATCGCCATATTTTGTCCAGCATCCTTGTACACTTCTACAATATGCAACATAATGACGTACAGTATTGGTTCCTGTCGGTTCCTCAAATGCTATCAGACCAATAAGGACTAACGCTTTCTTTGCAATTAATAATTTTGGTCTTAGATCGCCTATATTAATCTGTGAATTTTTCGATCCAGTTTTGTCATCTTCGACATCTAAACTAAGAACATTAGTAACTTTCAGATTATTTAATAATTTATTGTGTTTATAAGTCTGAAAGATTATCCCTGATTGCATTTTTGTAGAAATTAAACTGTCTAAGTCTTCAACTTTTATATCTTCCATTATTAATTTAATGCGACCAAAATATTGGTATGATGTATCTTTACAATTTGGACATGCAAATTTCACAAAAATGTTTGGGGGGAAAACTTTTTCAAAAAACTCATCAACTGTTTTCGTCCATGTGAATTTTTTTCTTTTATCTGTATTGCAAACATCGTCTAATAATTTTATTCTTTCATTGTACAATTTGGTCAAATTGAAATTATTCACATAATCATGAAGGATTTGAAAAAACGTTTTCTTTTTTCGTCAAACACATTATTATCATTATTCACAAAATCTTGAAACTTCTTTATCGTAAAATAAGCTGATATTAATATTTCTATAATGCTATCATAATAGCTTGATTATCACCGTTATTTTAATTTCATTAACTACTTTTGGCTTTAACAAATTGCAATTTTTTATTATCTTTCATAAACGGGGTTTTTTAATGGGGATTTGTTCGAGTAAATCTATTTCTGCACACGGTTCTGGGAATTTTCCTCTACAAACTTTTAGCCTTCCTTGATCTTTGTTTGTTAATTCTAAATAGTCAAAATTTGAATTATATAATTCTATTTGAAAAACGGTGTTAATTGAATCAATTTCGCGACTCTTTTCGACTATGTCACTAACACTTTGACAAATAGATTCTACTATATCTGTGTTATTGTTTAAAAATTCAAATTTTTCATCGCTAGTATCACTACTGCTGGAACTACTTTCAGTGATGGCTTTGATATTTTCACTTGCAGATGTATCACTGTTATTATGTAAGTCGTGATGGTTCAATCCTTTCCAATTCTCTTCATGCAAAATATAATTCATTTCTTTTTTGTTTCGTTTTTTGCTAGGTTTTAATTCATCTCTAAATTGTATCGCAATTTGTGATTTAAGATCAGTCTGCTCAATAATTTTTAATAAATATTCATCTACATCTGGTGGAGATTGAAAAGGTGATAAACATTCCTGAATATCCTTTTGATAATTCAAAATCATTTTACAGAAATTTTCGCCAATATTACAATCAATTACTGTTGACATGACTCGTGACCATAGCATAAATTGTATGGAAAGTTGAATAAGTAATTTACCAAATTGTGTATTATAATAGACATTTCTATCCTCTTTAGTTTCATTACTTTTATTAGCATTTGTGTATGCCTCGTTAGCAATCTTTTTAATAAAATTCAAAATATCATTACACTTTGTATAATCTACTGACATATCACCATGTTGATAACTACTATTTACAAATTCTTCTTTTAGGTCCATGATATGTTCTTTATTGTAGAGTGAATCGATTTTATGCTACTTCATTTTTTATTTGAGGAACAAAAATATCTCATGAGTAAGACAATTTCGATATTCACTATATGTTTGGGAAATATCAATGTTTTGAATTTCCCGCGGTTGCGCGACTGAGGGATGACTCAGCAGGCGGCCGCGCGACCGCAGCACTCATCAGCTGCTCTCTGCGGAACAGCTGAATCGCTACACTGATTAGCCGAGTATGGCAAAAATCATACTGTCTCTCTCACGTTTACACGTGTAAATGAGAGAGACGCTGATTTGACTCACTTCTCGGTAACAACGAGGCGAGGAAGAAGACGGAAGTGCTCATTCATTTCAGTCTAGTTGGTCGGGATGGCGTGCTCGGCACGAGGCCGTATGGCCGACTCACACGGCATTCTCGCGCAGTCGAGTAAAACTCGGTCTAGTTAGTCAGGACGGCATGCTCGCCACGAGGCCGCATGACCAACTCACACGACATTCTCACTCTACTCAAAATCCATCCATGTTACGGTCTGCCACGTGGAGAAAGTCACACCTTCCGCAATTCTCATGGTGGATCAACTCACGTGGTCGGTCTCTCTCTCTTTCAGCATGGACATCTCATACAGCGTCGTCTCGCGCGGCATGTTCTCATGCAGCAGTGTCTCTCACACGATATAGCCGGCAACATGGAAACTTCTCGTACGGCAGAGCTACTCGAACGGCATCTTCTCACCGGCGCTCGATGCCTTGAGCGCACCACGAGGCAACTATAAATAAGTGTAAAAATTTTTTGCAATATATTTTCAAAGTCTTTTAAGTAGCCTTTAAACTTAATAACACAATACAGTAAAGATAAAAATTCTTTATGGAATTCGCATTAATTTATGAAATGCATTCTGACTGTAATACTTTAATCAGTAAAAATCGTACATTAACTGTAATAATGTAGATTGGCAGTTGCGCAATCGTTTTGATCAAATAGGAAAAACACATCATTAAATACTCTTATATGGAAATATTGATATTAAATATTGCATTAGCAGCTGCATAATGATTATAATCAAAGTCTGTTATAAATACTCTTGGTGTGGTTAAACCACTTCTTAAACATTCTCTGAAAAATCTCTTAATCAATGCGTTGCCATTTTCTGCAGATGATAGTTGACACACAGTAATGAGGTTATCATTTATTTCTACTCCTAAAGTATACAAAGTGATAATACCACTTTTTGAATCATCAGGTGTTACAAAATCTTTACAAAAATTACCGATACGTGCAAATATAAATTGACTATACTTCGGCAAGTCTTTAGTAAAATCAACGGCTTCTATACTCCAGTGAAATAGAGAAAAAGGATAAATGCATATTTCTCGTAAGATTGATTGATATAGCACATTGCTTTTTATAGAAAGTAGTGTTTTCTCTGGGTGGGAATCTTGTGCCAGAGTTTCTACTTTGTCGACACTGATAAAAGCGGTTTCGATTCTGTTTTCCTTAGTTCTTTTAGAACATTATTTCGATTTTGCGCTACATACATTTGCAAACTTCGTGGTGTAATAATTTTTGACGGATGTTCTTCACTAATTTTGTTGCATATAAATATCCACATTGGATCAGATTCTTTTCTCACGCGTCCATTTTCATTAAAAACGTTATGTTCTTTTAACTCGTTTAGTCTTTCTTCTTGACTAACTTCGTGGCTTCCGTCATCTTTTATTCATGTTCACATGTCACTAAAACATTCACACCGGATAGGAAATGAATTTCAAGTATATTTTCTTCACGTATTTTTTATTCTTCGCATCTTAACTTTGAACTCTTGCTTCTTTTGCTGTTGAGAAGCGAAGCCAAGTTGCAACGAAACCGGGTATTTTCATTTCTGAAAGTTAAAGTTGTGTTCTCAACAAACTATTTCTTGATATCAACCGAGTTACCGACCGAGTACAATTTTATATTGAGCCTCATTGTGCACGTGACAATCTGACAACACCGCACCAATGTATTATGATGCTGTGCCATTGTTGACGGTGTTTCAACATCTTTATCTTTTTGAAATGCTTCCATGTGGCATTGCCATATTTTAGAATAGGGCCAGAATAAACAAAAGTTGAAAGTTCACATGCAGGCAAAAAACTTTGAGTCCTTGGTAAAAGAGAAAGTGCAAGATAAATTAGCAAGTGCAAATAACTCGTGTTTTCAGTATGCCACGAGTGAGTAAAGTGTCACCAGATTATCTTTTGGCAAAATTAATGCCAATTAATGGTCAGTTAATGGTCAGTTTTTCATCAAAATAATTCATTAAAATGTGAAAAAGATTGTATATGGGAAGAGATTAAAAAATCTCTGAATTTGAAAATGACTGCTAAGTCACTATTCTTATAAGTATTTCAAAATAGACATAACTGTAGAAGTGAATTAGAAAATTTATTGAATATACCCTTTCAAAGCAAGACAAATGTTACTGAAAAAGATGAAGATTATTCCGCACATGTAAACCTCACAAATCCTTACAATTGTGAATTTGTAAATATTGAAATTACTCTGCCTACAACTAAGATAATAGATACACAGATGAAAAAGAAGAAAGAAGGATGGACAGATCAAGTAGCATCTGAAATTTGGAAAACACAAGGATTGCCATGTGTTTATAACTTCAAAAATAGTTATATAACTAAAACTAAACTGAAATTTAATGGATGTTGTTCCGATTGTGGAAGCGCTATCATTGGAGAATGTATTTTGGAAGAAAAAACTTTGAAATTTCATATAAAAACATGTGCTACTCATCAGATACCTCACAGAAAAAAAAGGGAACTTGCTGGTCATCGAAGAAAAGTAGTGAAAGAAATCTTGAGTCACAAGACTGCCATGGAATACCGTGAGGACCAATTGGAAATCATGCAAAGTAAATTTGAACCACCAGATTTATACACTACTCAAACATTAGCAAATGAAAGAGAAGAAATTCTTAATGAGAAACCTGATTTTAAGGAATTTGAAGGAAAATCTATCTCCAATAAAAACTTTTTGAGTTTTTGTAGCGTACAAAGATTGTGTTTAGGTCCATTTTACTTAATGTACTGGTTGGAAGAGCAGCTCGAGTTATGGAATATATTGAGAGATAGGAACTTACCTCTGTCTTTTGATTCCACTGGCAGTGTTGTGAAATATTATAGTAGCTTTAAGTCTAAATATTTATTTTATTATTGTATAATAATAGCATTAAAAAAAAATCATACCAGTGGTACAAGCTATTTTGTCCATTCATAGTGTACCTATAATTACAAACATTTCAGATACATGGCAAGAATGTGGAGCTAAGGTACCATAAGAGATTGTTACCGATGGATCTCTTGCACTGCAAAATGCAGTGTGTTTATCATTTGATGGAATGACATTCCAAGCATACAATTTAATTTGTTATGAAATATTAATAGGGACAAATACAAAGGTACCGGTATGCTATTATAGACATGACATAGCACAATTGACCAAGACTGTCAGAAAGTGGAAATGCTTTAAAAATAAAAATGTTAATATTGTCAATTTTTATTCAAGATGTATAGGATGCCTTAGCCAAACCGAAAGTCTCAAGGAGTTAGAGAAGATAATTAGAGCTATTTTTATAATCTCCAATAGTGAAGTAGCAGATGAGAACTCTGAATGTTAAAAAAAAAAAAAAAAACTAATACATTTGTTTAAAACTTACAATCCTGATATGTTGGATGACCATGCAGTGTCAAATGATCAAGTGAAATATTCTGATAATATAGCAATGGAGACTGAAAAAAATGAAGAAACTCAATTAAACTTAAATGCATTAACATGTTTTATCGATAAGTTGATGAGTGATCCAACCATAATGCAAAATGATAAAAATGAAACAATAACTGATCAAATCAATTATTATTATTGTCCGGAGTTCACAAAAAATTTTAAAGATTTATATTATACATTTCCATCATGGACAAATGTTATGAGAAGCTATTTTAAATCGCCTAATATAGCTGCTACATCCGCGAGATCAGAAACATATTTTAGGATCATAAAATCAAAAACACCGCATCCAATATCTGTACAAAAATTTGTTTTAAAAGATCGGAAAAAAATTGGATCATTAGTAAAATATGCATTATCTAAAATTCAAAATGAATGAGACAAATCATATTATTCTCTAGCCGTCAGCTAGATCATTAGTAAAATATGCATTATCTAAAATTCAAAATGAATGAGACAAATCATATTATTCTCTAGCCGTCAGCGCTTTACACCAATTTTGATAAGTCATTGACAAATGTATATTGCCAAAGATCAGATTACTATAAAGAGTATTAATGTATGTATAAAATTGTAAGAGAAATAAAAAATGTTTCGTACATAGTTGGTCGTTTTATTTATACTGAAAACCAAAACATTTGTTTATAATAATAAGAATATTTTCAATATTCATATAACGTTTCACGATTTGTCTTCATACGACCCAGCGACGGCTGCTATGAATAGCTTGCATTATTAATATTTTTTAGGCCGAATTCGTAAACTTGATACGTTTAAAAAGTTTATATGAACATTCAAGTAAATCTTACATTAATATATACAAAAAAAGATAATTAAAATTAGAAAAAGATGTCTAACACAAAAGTATTTTGTTCCTGATCACGTTCATTAACATGAGTAATTCCTACATCAAAAAAATACATTAAGATGACTCGCGCCACCTACTACATATATACTATAATAAAAATTAGTTATAATAGATGCAAACAACGCTGAATTGAATGCACATATGCACAGATCTCTGCTCACATTACGTTGATATTTTATGGATTTTCGAACTCGGAAAATCTTTAATAGGCTTGTTATTAATTATAAACTCGGCAGACTTTCGCATCCCTCTTTATACATTCTCTTAAAATATTAGGAATACGTTTGCTAACAAAGTTCCGTAACACTAAATTCGGATTAGCTTATTGCCGAACGCGTTAACTCAAAGAAATGGGCATAATTTCGTTGGAATCGCAGCCGCTACTCGAACTATTTTGTAGCAGTACTATCAATTTCTCGCGATGACTGCTCACTGTGCTGTATAGTGACAAAAGCCTAGAAAATAAAAAAAATGTATAAAAATTTCGGAGTAGACGTATTACGAACTTATTAGCTGCAGGTAGTGTCTGGTAATAGAAGCCAATCTTCAAATCATATCGTGGCCGATCGCGTCGACGTCGGTTCTTATTTACTTCTTCGCGTAGTCGTGCGCTGCGTTGAACTTGTTCATGTTCTTCAGAAGAATCAGCATGAAGCGCTGCTTCAGAAGTGTATCCGTACAGGACGGATGCTTGGGAAGATAGATGTCAGGTATGAAGTGGAGAAAATCCTCGAGGCGCTCCTGCGCCACCTCCTTTGTTGACACGTCCTCAACAGAGAGGCTCATTATCTTACATTTAAGAACGTGCCTGACAAGTGCCTTCGGCGGTCGTGTTCGTGGGCGCTAAGCCCGGATAATAATTTAGCGCGGCGTGGACTACTGGCCTGTACATGACGTCATCCGCCTCGTGATCGTTTTTCCAGAGCACCAGCGACGAGGTCCCAAACCAGTGATGTCCGATCAGGCAGGCGAGATCGAATGGGTGTGGCAGCAGATCCAACACCTTCAGGCAGGACTTGCCGTCGCCGCAACTCTGCCTCTGCAAGAAAATAATGCTTTCGAACGTAGAAGCCTGCTTAACGACGAGATCGTTGCGCACGCGCGCCTGTGGATTCTGTGTGCGATTGCTCAAGCGCGGCCATAATATGAGAAATGGGTGTTCTGTCGAGGATTTTTTTTTCGAGCTTCCGCATCGGTACCGAAGACATCGTGTCCAGGAAATTATGTTTCACCTTCATCGAGGGAAAAAAAACATGTAAAATGTTGAACTCAAGAGGAGTTCTGTTTTGCTAATCGGCGTAAAGCGTAGTGATTCTTTAATTGTTCGGTAAGTACTTCAGAAGGGTAACTGTCTGCTCCATATTGTGACTTCCGGAGGGAAAATTCTGGAACAGAATTTCGTAGAATCTTGATGAAAACTCGTGGTTTACACAGCAGATGATTTCGCGCGTGCTTCAGAAAGTGCTTCGTCTTAGTGCTACTTTTTCGGGTACTGATAGTGAGCTATTGATAGTGAGAGAAGCCTGAAAAAAAATTTTCTTAAACAAAGTGTATACAAATTTTTATATCAACCTATAATTTTTATAACATAAATTTATTATCTTAGGTTCACAGCATTTGCTCCACCAAACATCGTGAGGCTAGTGTGTAGAAAAATATTAACGAAGCCATCAGAGCTGACTTTTCGAGTGTATGATTAACAACCACTGGATTAAAACTTGAGCTTCTATACTGCTTACGGTTTCTTTATTACTGCTATCCAAGAACAGTGATCATGGTTACTAAAGCAAATGGTATGCTGAAAAAATTAAAAAGTATGTTATTCATTTGATATTTGATTTATTTAAATTATAATTATTGCAGTTTTAGTTGTAATGTATGGGCCAATCCATAATACTTTTAACTATTGTGAAATATATTTTTTAAATTATTTATTTCTGCGATTAGCATGGCCTGCGAGGCACATAAACGAGACTATGTGTAATATCTTCAACGTAATCTAGAAAACAAGTCATGTAATCCATATTAGTGTGCCACGCAGGCCGCAGCCTGGGGATGTACTAAACTGTTGAAAAAAAGTAGCTGTAATGGTTTCACTAATATGGATTACAGTAATTCACATTTTAGATACTTTATTATGAAAAAATAAAATAGGATCTATTAAGATCAAGGAGCGCAGGAGCGCTCCGAAGGCAGTATAAAGTATAGAAGAAGCCTAAAGGAGCGACCGTGCTACTCATACACTGAAATGGGTGTGCACGAAATCAATGCGCCTATATATTGTATATATACGTTTTGCTTTAGTTTTTTTAACATTACTCTGAATCGAAAGTTCATTGTTCTACTTAAAACAGAAGATTTTATTTAAAAAGTTTATCTCGTTCAAAAGATATAAAGAACTGAATTTTTTTATGTCGGCTTTCAGATTCTTAACTTTCTTCATGGGATTCAGCCTCACATCCGGTTTTTCCGACTTCCTGTGACGTTATATATATATATATATATATATATATATATATATATATATTTTATGGTATGCGCATTCCTGTTGGACGAACTGTCTGATACTCTATATATATTATACACATATATTATATACATATATATATATATATATATATATATATATATATATATATATATATATATATATATATATATATATATATTATCTATTTATATTAATTAAGTATATACATCGTCATAAGATGAAAATTTTTTATCATTGACAAGTAGATCATGATGATAGTTGGTGTATAAATTATTATTTCATTTTGAATTTTGGAGTTAATTTGGAAAAATATAACCTATATAAGCAGCTGTGACAATCAATGGGCAATAGCAATATTATAATCAGATAAGTAGTAAACTTTTATTATAAAGTTATAAATCTCAATAATATTTATAAGTATTGTTACTTTGTGAAATCTTGTTTTTATTTATAACATAATATAAGTAGCAAACTTTTATTAGAAAATAAATATTGTGAGTTAGTTTGAAATTATTAGTTAATTAATATAAATTTCATAGATCTCAACCAGTTAACTGGTGATAAGAAGAATTCATCTATTCATGTTTCAATCAACGGAGGAATAACTTTTATTAGATAAGTACTTACTGGCTAAATGTTAAATTGCTAAAATCATCTTTTAAAAATTGATACTTTGTGTGATTTTTTACTTTTACAGATACAAATATTACACAAGAAGAGTTATGAAGACATTTTGGAGATATAGCCAATAATTTTTTGGATATCTAATTTTTACAGATATTACATAAGAAGATTATTTGGATTTATTTTGGAGATATAGCCAATAATGTTAAGAGGACGTCGTAGTCGTTCGCAAACAATAAGCAGTTCCCAGCGCCACAGTTTTGTAATGGTGAAAAAGCGCGGCTACAATAATCTGCCTTATCGACAGTGTTGGGCAAACGATTATTTGAGTTGGCACCACGCAGCCAACTTCAGAGCGTTCCGTGACCGCACGTTTAGCGGCGCCATCTGTAAATACCTTGCGGAGGACCGTAGAACTATTTCCTCCGAATATTCTTATGGGCCCGCCGCACGGTATTTGCCCGTTGCATGATTCATTGTTTCACAAAATTCAACAAATGTTTATAAATAATTTTGATATTTGTATTTAGAAATATTTACGAATATTTTTGACTTTATAAATAAGTGTGAAAGAACACGCAGCGGGCAACGCACACTCGCACTTCGCAATGCGCTTATGGGGACTCAGGCCCGAATTTATAGTCGTCACTTGGCACTTAGCTCTTGGAATTCAATATATACAGATATACAATTAACATTGTCATCATATTGAATTTCCAAGTGCTGAGTGCCAAGTGACGACTATATAGTCGGGCCTCAGCCTTGCAGATTGCACGCTAAGCGTGAATCGCAATCGCAGATTGAAACCTCCAAGACTGGCTACACGGTGCAGTTATATCTCATTACGCTCTTGAAGAAGTGGTGCGGTGTGCTCATTGAAAAAATCGAACACAATGTAATTTACAAGGAGCGCCCATTAGACATTAAAAACTTAGGACTAATTGGAACATGGTGGCCCGTTGAAATTTTGTATTATTAATTTTACGAAATATTTCATAAAAGCTGAAATAACATAATGAATTTTTTACATTTCTACTTTTATACTTATTTTGTAAACTTTGAAAATGGAATATCTACACACGGACACGTATAAACATATATATAAATGTACAAGTGTACATGTAATTGTGTTTATATTTGCGTATCAATTATATACGAAACAATTAAATTTTTATAGTTTTTCACCAGAACATGAATTTTGCTGTAATAATTCGCACTTCAATAAAAGCGTTCGCAATCAAAGAAGCACTTCATATATTTTTAATTATATAACTTGTATACATTCAACGCGCTTCATTCGTATTATTATCATTACTATTATTAATTTTGCAGTTATAAATATAGTTAGATTAGTTACTTTTAACTTCGAAGTTTGTTTTAATTTGTTTAAATCATACAATAATGTCATGTTGATAAATAAATGATGTAATAATTCTTTTTCTATTTTACAATTATTCAGTTTTAAATACTCAACTTAAGAATTGTATTTCCAAAATTCAAACATTAAATTTTTGGGGTCCATTGTATCTAGACTAATGAAATGAATTAACAACAACCAATCTAAACAGTCTTATTATGATGAAAGATTATATCTATCAACTTTTAAAAAGAGGATATTTACTTATTATTATTATTATTATTTCTATATGCTATACGTTTATAGACGTAGAGTCTACGTATTTATTGATTGATACCATGTTTTTCCTATGTGCTGTCTATACGTTTATCGACTTAGAGTCTACGTATGTGACCGACTGACACACACATGGTTTGCCCTCAGAACAATAATATGATATATGTATTAATATACGAAATGTATACAAATTTTAAAATAATCTTGTTAATTATTATTACTTTTTTTTATTGTAAGATATGTTACTTTATATTTTTCATTCAATTTTTCATATAATTTTTCAGTTTTTTTACTACAATCAGTTATCAAAGAAAGTGATATATTTTTTATCATTATTATTGTTATTATTATTATTTCTATGTGCTAGTCAATACGTTTAGACTTAGGATCTACGTATTTACTGACGAATGCACATACGGGCTTGTCAATACGTTTATTGACTTAGAGTCTACGTATGTGACCGACTGACACACACATGGTTTGCCCTCAGAACAATAATATGATATATGTATTAATATACTAAACTCTTTAAAAAATTATTTTACAAAAGTAAAAACTTATTGGCAAGAATAAGTTTGGTTACTGTTCTACATAGTTTGTACTTAACAAACATTATTTACTTAACTCTCCCACCCTCTCTTCCCCCTCACTCTCTCCCTCTGTACCAAAAACTTTAATGAGAGCTTAAATATTTTTTCAAAACAATCAACACGTTCTTTAAAAAACTAATTTTTTAAATATATTCTATCCACACCATTTGTCTATAGTCCTTTTATTTATTCTGATCTCATATATTCAATAACCACTCTCTACAAATGGTAAGAATTTTTTTCATGACTGTACAAATAATTTTTATTTATTCGAATCTCATTTATTCAATAAGAACTCTGCAAATGGTAATAATTTTTTTCATGACTGTACCAATAATAATATTGTTAATATAAAACTTTCCACGAAAGTATAAAATAAGGCAAGTATAGACGTTTTTTCTGTATAATCTATAAAATAATAATATTTATGTTTTTTTAAAAGAAATCAAGTAAATACCAGTGAAAAAGTCTTTTACTTCTTTGAGTCATTGTATGCTGAACAAATTATATGTAAGTAAGTACATTCAAATTGTTCATTGCAAATCAGACAAATGAAAGTTGTGAAATCAATTATCGATAGTCAAGTAATGCAAACAACTCTCGAAAACAACTGCATGACTATTCTCAGAAGTGTACTAAAATTTTTTCATCCTTCTATACAAATTAAAGACAAGAAAGTACTGAAATCAATTTATTGTAGTCAAGTACCCATAAGTTAACTTGACTGAATAATACAACTTTTCGTAACTACTTAAAAATATTCAGTCAGCGGGCATAAAGTACTACTTAACGCCTAACAGGCGTAATAGCTCCCATACTCCTACCAAACTTTATAGAACCTACGCACTTTACGCCCGTGTGGGCGAAAATTATTTTAATTATATAACTACTATGCCTTCTTTTTATTTCTAAAATTCATAAGAATTTTATCAGATATTTACGAAAAGTCAAAGCCTATATAAAAAAAATTACATAGTTACCACCACATCTCCATTTTTCATTGATCTTTCTCAATTTTGAAATTTCTATAATATTACGCATCTTGGGAGGACAATAGAAGTCTATAGAGCTGCTCTAGCAGGGGTGGTCCTCCAATCTCCCATGTATACTTGGCGGGCCCGACGGTTTGTAGTTTAAGGTCTAGACATGGTCATTTTCATATAAATATTCATATATTTAAAGATCAGATAAAATGTATAAATGGGGTGTTTCTACATATTAAGTAGGGCTCAGTATTGAATTTATTACTCTGTTTTTGAATAGAAAGTGCAAACCCGCATGAAAATATCATATGAGATCTCATATGAGAATATTGGAGATCAGATCTCATTTGGGAATATCGGACATCAGATCTCATAGAGAATATCGGGCATCAGATCTCATTTGAGATCCCATAATATGCAAAATTGCAGATGACATCACACATATGATATCTCATATGAGATCTCATATGATTTTTACACGACGGAAAAGAATAAAAAATAGGTAGCTGACAAAATGGTTAATAAAACCTAAAGCACTTTTGAGTAGACAATAAATTTATATGCATTTTTTATCTCATTCCCGTTTAAAAAAGACGGACACAAGGAAAAATATTTTCGGTAATGAAAGTAAATCATGAGATTCTGCACATGTAGGGATATTATATTTAAACGGTATCAATTAAAAATTAGAGCCAATGTAATTATTTATAAATGGGCTTATAGGTATAAACATTGTTAATGAATTTATGTAAAAATTTAATATTCTACATTTACAAAGCCCACCAGTAAACTGGGAACCGTCGGGCCCGCCAAGTATGTATGGGAGATTGGAGGACCACCCCTGCTAGAGCAGCTCTATAGACTTCTATTGTCCTCCCAAGATGCGTAATATTATAGAAATTTCAAAATTGAGAAAGATCAATGAAAAATGGAGATGTGGTGGTAACTATGTAATTTTTTTTATATATGCTTTGACTTTTCGTAAATATCTGATAAAATTCTTATGAATTTTAGAAATAAAAAGAAGGCATAGTAGTTATATAATTATAACTAAAGGGCGTAAAGTGCGTAGGTTCTATAAAGTTTGGTAGGAGTATGGGAGATATTACGCCTGTTAGGCGTTAAGTAGTACTTTATGCCCGCTGACTGAATATTTTTAAGTAGTTACGAAAAGTTGTATTATTCAGTCAAGTTAACTTATGGGTACTTGACTACAATAAATTGATTTCAGTACTTTCTTGTGTTTAATTTGTATAGAAGGATGAAAAAATTTTAGTACATTTCTGAGAATAGTCATACAGTTGTTTCCGAGAGTTGTTTGCATTACTTGACTATCGATAATTGATTTCACAACTTTCATTTGTTTGATTTGCAATGAACAATTTGAATGTACTTACATATAATTTGTTCAGCATACAATGACTCAAAGAAGTAAAAGACTTTTTCACTGGTATTTATTTGATTTCTTTTAAAAAAAACATAAATATTATTATTTTATAGATTATACAGAAAAAACGTCTATACTTGCCTTCTTTTATACTTTCGTAGAAAGTTTTATATTAACAATATTATTATTGGTACAGTCATGAAAAAAATTATTACCATTTGCAGAGTTCTTATTGAATAAATGAGAATCGAATAAATAAAAGTTATTTGTACAGTCATGAAAAAATTTCTTACCATTTGTAGAGAGTGGTTATTGAGTATATGAGATCAGAATAAATAAAAGGACTATAGACAAATGGTGTGGATAGAATATATTTAAAAAATTAGTTTTTTAAAGAACGTGTTGATTGTTTTGAAAAAATATTTAAACTCTCATTAAAGTTTTTGGTACAGAGGGAGAGAGTGAGGGGAAAGAGTGGGTGGGAGAGTTTAGTAAATAATGTTTGTTAAGTACAAACTATGTAGAATAGTAACCAAACTTATTCTTGCCTATAAGTTTTTACTTTTGTAAAATAATTTTTTAAAGAGATTTCACAACTTTTTATGAGTAAAACTACATTGTTAATAATGTCTGTTAAGTATAAAACTACACTTTAATTGATTTCACAACTTTTTTGGGTTTGGCTTTCAGTATCCGCGTGAAAGAAATTTATTTCGACTTTAGAACGAAAACATTTATTATTTATTCGTAGAATTCATTTTCATAAAATAAAACGTAAATAATTTTTTAGGATATTGTATAGGTTTCGGAAAATAATTCTTATGGTTTACGAAAAAATTCTTATCGTTTGTAAAAGTTTTTGTAAAGCGATTGTAAAGGTTTTGGAAAAGAATTTCTCGTTGCTTGCAAAAGTTTGTAAAGGATTGTAGAAGTTTTGTAAAATAATTTATTAATTGATTTTTTAAAAGATATAGAAATGGACCATTTTTTGAGATATTTTGTAGAGAAAATATAATAATGAATAACTTACAGATAGAAAATACTTTAAAAAATAGTTTTTAAAGTGTTTATTATAATTGTTTCAAAAAAACATTTAAGCTTTCAGTCAAGTTCTTTGTAGAGAGTTGGGCAGTTGTTGAGAGCAAGATTGTTTGGAAAACTTTTATTAGTATTTCGACAGAGAATTTAAAGTTGTTAAAAACGATAACAATAATATATTTTTTCTTTGTAGCTATCGCAAGGAATAAAAGAAAAAAGTACAAGTTCTCAGAGTTACAGTTCAAATCTCTATATCACCTGATTCTCTTGCTTTTATAAAACTTGAAGCTCAAAGTTGGCTGAGAAGTTGAGTTCTCATGTCAACTGCCATTTCCATAGCAGCAGGCGGTACAAAGTTTTTTAAAAACTATTCTTTCGCATCTATTTCTCTGAAATCACCTAATCCTCTAGCCTTTACAAAATGCGAAGCTCAAA
Source organism: Torymus aiolomorphi (assembly GCA_036365515.1). Lineage (NCBI taxonomy): Eukaryota > Metazoa > Arthropoda > Insecta > Hymenoptera > Torymidae > Torymus > Torymus aiolomorphi. Next base: position 158,628,431 of record CM070874.1, on the reverse strand, counting down.
GTTTGCCAAGTTAACTACCCTTACGTAACAGAACCTGATACTAAGTTTTTTTACAAAACACTCTTATGCATCCATTTGCTTTTGTTTTTTTGACAAATTATTATTACATTATTAAACTTGTGCTAAAATTTACCTTTAGCCTTTTATTGCACATTCTAAAACTGGAACTCATTTCATTATTTTGATATCCACATATTTCTTTTTCATAATATTTTATCAAAGACTTGCAAGGGTACTAGATCTAATAATCATACTATTGCATCACAATCAGCTAGCAAATTAAAATGTTGGTTGCAGATTCAAAAAGTAGCCATTACAGTAATTTATATTATGGTTTCATGCACTGTATATTCACAGAACAAATGGCTCCTCTGAATCATTTGGTGCCCCTCACCATAAGCCAATCATTAATTACATTATTTTCAACACTTGGATTCGTTGAAGTTTTCACTAGAAACCACTTGAATTAATAATCTATCAGACACATCTTGCAAAATTAAAAACAAAAGTTTATGAACTAAGAATCATTGGGAGAAAAAAACCTTCTCGATATTCTTTTATAGTAGAAAGTATAAAACAGCTTAATTTAATAACTCATGATTGCCGCACACATTTGTAAAATTAAAAACAATCAGTTTATGAACTATAATTACTGATAATAAAAGCTTTCTTAACATTCTTGTATACTTTTTCAAATAATTATCTGAATCTTGTGTAGAAAAATATTTACTGAGAAATCCTCTGAAACATTTTGACGTCTCCCTCCGTGAGAAAATTATAAAATTAGATTAACTGAGCACTTTTATTTGTTGAAATTTTCACAACAATAACACATCATTTTGGCTTTTTTCTGTATTTTAATGTTCATTTGGCATAATCTTTTAATTGGTGTTTAAGTAAATATGTACAAGAGCACAGCACTAATATCGACTCAGTTTCTTTAAGTATAGACAAAAAATGCTTTTTTTTAACCAAGCCTCTAACGTCTGACCAATATTTTAAATTCTGATTTTAAGTAGAGGTTCTAAATTTGTTATAAACACTTCATTTAACACATCATACTGCTACTTATTTTATTTATTATACAAAACATTTTATTATATGTGATCTGAAAACTTGCACTGACTTCACTATTATTATATTTCTAAGTTATTTTCTTGTACAGGACGCTTGTAGATTTCCATTTCTTCAGGCCGTTGTTTATAGTATATGCAAAAATTACTAAGAACTCCTCTGAAACATTTTGACGTCTTCCACCGTAAGAAATTTCTCATATAATCTAAAAAAAAAAAAAATAAATCAACACAAAGTGTCAATGTTCATTTTTATAACCAACATTTTGTATTTTAAAAATAGATATTTAGTAATTTCATACGTATCTGATTATTTTTATTGTTGATATACACAAGAAATCTTGTAGTTATCTGAATCTTGTGTAGAAAAATATTTACTGAGAAATCCTCTGAAACATTTTGACGTCTCCCACCGTGAGAAAATTATAAAATTAGATTAACTGAGCACTTTTATTTGTTGAAATTTTCACAACAATAATACATCATTTTTGCTTTTTTCTGTATTTTAATGTTCATTTGGCATAATTTTTTAATTCGTCGTTAAGTAAATATGTACAAGAGCACAGCACTAATATCGACTCAGTTTCTTGAAGTATAGACAAAAAATGCTTTTTCTTAACCAAGGCTCTAACATCTCACATTATTTTAAATTCTGATTTTAAGTAGAGCTTTTAAATTTGTTATAAACACTTCATTTAACACATCATACCGCTACTTTATTTCATTTATTATACAAAACATTTTATTATATCTGATCTGAAAACTTGCACTGACTTCACTATAATTATATTATAGATATGTCTTGAAAAATATTGTGTTGTAAATAATAATATATTTGCCCCATAGTAATATTGGTTTGGTTTTTCTATCTTGAGTAGAACGTGTCTGTTCTTGTATTAAAATAACTTTTTCTTGTTCATTAATAATAACTCCAAGGGTCATGAGGGCACTCGTTCATTTTTGTTAATTCAAAATGAGATTTTTCAGACAGTACACAATTATAACTCCTCAACATTATTGGCTATAATTATATATATCTTCAAAATGACGCGAAAAAAATCTTCTGGTATAATATCTGTAAAAATAAAAAATCTCACAAAGTATCAAGTTTAAAAAAATGATTGTAGCCATTTAACATTTAGCTAGTAAGTACTTATCTACTGAAAGTTATTTTCCCCATTGATTGATAGATGAATAGATCAATTTTACTCATCACCAGTTGACAACTTGAGATCTTTCAAATACATAACTAATTAACTAACTCACGATATGATAACATTTGTAAAATGTATATCTATAAAATAATAGATAGATAAAAATTCTTCTTCTTAGATTGCTAAGAATAAGTTCTTAACCTAAACAATCTAGCAACTTCTTGAGATCTTTGAAATGTGTTATTAACTAACTCGCGATATGATAACATTTGTATATAAAAAAATACTGACATGTTGTATGTAAGGTTAGATCGATCAGATACGGGTGTGTATATATATATAGATATACAAGAGTAAGATAGACGACAACCGGAAGTGTCGTAAGAGCTGCAAACCGGACGCCGGAATAAGGAGAAGAAAAGTATAAAAGGAAATCGCACATAAAAAATTCAGCTCTCTATATCTTCTGAACGAGATAATCTTTTTAAATAAAATGTTTTGATTTGAGTAGAGCAATGAAATGGCTTTCGATTAAGAGGGATATGTTATATAGTAAAAACTAACGCAATATACGTAAAAGCGCATTGAATTTTTCGTAGACCCATTTCAACGTATATGTAGCACGGGTCGCTCCTTTAGGCTTCTTCTATACTTGCCTTCGGAGCGCTCCCGCGCTCCTTGATGTATACATATTTTAAACTAATCTTGTTAATTACTATTAATTTTTATTTTGTAAGATATTTAGAAGAATTTAGAGAAATTTACTTTTTCCCTGTACCGAATTCGGCCGATGAGACCGAATTCACCCGTCTTTCTAGATTGTTTTTAGCTTTCTTTTCTTAACTTTTTTGCTTTGAATTATTTTATTTTTCTCTATTTTTAAAATTACTTTGTCCTTTTAATATGATAAGAAAACTTTTAACACGCCACCAGCCCATGCCTAGTTCTTTAATAATGTTTTAGGATACCTTCATTTGGATGACTTCACCTGAAAACAAATATCTCATGTAATACACGCTTGTAAAAAATATATAAAATTTTATTTAGCATGTAAAATTTATTCTTTAAACAGCTAAAAGAATCTAAATAACTTGAATGAATAAAATCTAACCTTTGAATGAAGGTCTATCTAATCTCTGAATGAATATAATCTAAAACCCTGATAGAAAATTAACCATTTTTGTTGGTTAACGTGTTAATCGAATGGAAGCATTTTTGACCAAAATCAATATTTAAATCTTATCAAAACTATTTAAAATTATAATCACATGTCCAAATATTGTCAATAGAATATGTTCTTATGAACGAAAATTGAATATTTATGTTTAACAACGAAATAATGTTAGTGTGACGTTTTTAACTTCAAAATTAACCAACAATTAGCCGACATCATTAACGTTTCTACCAGAGAATCCTTTGAACAAAATATTTTATTTTATTTGGATTAATTTTTATCTTATAATATCCAAATGAAAATAATTATTCACATGTAACTTTATATCTTTATTCCTTCACAATAGCAGAAACTCATTTAGCACATCACATAACTTAATCTCACAGGTTAATACGATGACGAAGGAAATTATTCAGTTTTTTAGTTTTATCATACTAGAAAACGCACAAGTTATATCTCTTACGCAAAAACCAAAATAAAATTTCTTTCCTACAAATCCAAACAATCCACAAAGACGAAAGAACTAAGATTATCACACTTTGAATTTCATGCTCATATACTGTAAGAATAAACTTGCTTATCTTGCTTATCTTGTTAACTTGCAATAAAAAAATTATTTTAGTTAGACACAACTTATTGACAATGAAATGCAATCCATATTTTTAAAAACTTAACTGATGTAGGCTATCCAAAAATACAGATCGCATTATGCAGTCAATTATTTTTAAGTTTATTAAAAGAAATTTGTTTTATCATTGATGTTAAAGTAATAAGCAAGCTTCTTCTGTAGTAATCTGTAGTATAACATTTTGAACATATCTATGTGATTTCTATAAAGTTGAAGTATTGAAGAAGCTCGTCGCTAAGAAGACTCGTAGATGGAGAAAACCTTCTTTATTGTCGGCCAACCAAGAGAAAGGCTCACCTGAAATTAATCAGAGAAAGGGCCAGATAAAAGGTGGAGAATTCTAACCGGCCAATGGAGGAACAGCCACTTGTTGAATACAGGACAGGAAAATTTCTTCTTATGAATGCATCAGTGTGGCGAAAACTTTCGCAAAGTTACTATAAATATCATGGTGGGTTTCCAAATTGCAGAAAATCCAGTGTGTTTAATATTGCATGATCGAGCAATTTCGTTTTATTAATCATTCATAATATGTAATATGCAAGTTCTTGGAAGGTTAAGAATAGGAGTAAAACTCACACCGATGCCTACACACAGCATCTATATCTAATTTAAAAAAACTTTTCAAAATAATATTTATTAGATGATTTATCACTTTTTTATGATGTACAAATCATTATACGAAATACAAAGCTGTTGAATTCTGACTTTTTGCTTTGTATACAGCTGCAATAGTATTAAAAAAGTTAAGTTAAATGAAGTTTATAATTCATTCATGTTTTTTTTTCCATGGAATGAAGATTGATGACATGCAGTGACCCATTACCTCATATATCTTTGGACAAGTTTAATATAAGCGTGCAGTGACAATTTTGTTGAAATTTGAAAAATGCTTCAATTTAAGACAGGATTATACTATATGAAAATTCAATACAGCTATTTAAACCTCAAACATGAATTGGCAAGATTTAGTTAAATGTATGAAGAAAAAAGCAGTGATAATTCTGATCGAATGAATCAAAATATATCTATTTTATAAGAAAGATAAAAGTGAGATTATTGAGTTTTGCTCATTATAGGATATTATTCAATAATTCAGAAGAGTTGCACACTACAATGAGTATCAAGACGCATTTGCACATAAAAGCAACCAGGCTTTTTAGCACACATGTAATATATAATGAAGGCTTGAATGCAAGATATAGTATGGATAATACGTATAATGAAGTGACCATGGAAAAAATGTTTTTATCAACTTAGACGTATTAATATACTTTTGGCCAGGATGATGTTAGCTGGGCTTTCATATTTCATATGACCTGCTGCATATTCCACATTTATCTTTGTATTACAAATAATTATATAACTCACATCAGTATGATGTTTTAAAAAGTGACTCAACAGTAGATGGATGAAAAATACAAAAGAAGGACGAATTGTTAGCAATAACTTTTAGTGGAATGGATGTTGTACATATGAACACATTGCAAGTCAGACTTTATATTTAAACCATTTCATGTGAGAGGATGGGTCTGAGGTATAGGAAACTGTGTTTCAAGAAGGAGAAGAAATGGAAGACCCGATGGCTGATGATTTTTTAAATTTTATGGTATTTATCTTTAAAGCCTTATTTCTGAAAGTATTAAAATTTTAACTTTGTCGTTACTTTTCTCTGAGACTAGTTTATGAATTTTCATGAGATAAAAGGCAAATTGTTCATAATTTATATAGTTATGGGCCTAAGAGTTGGAATTTTAAGATTTTCATGTGTAAGTATTTTTTCCATGCTAAAAATCATAAAAATTCAAAAAAATGGAAACAAATATTGTAAAAAAATCAGTATTTCCATGAGAAAAATACTTAAACATAAAAACCTTAAAATTGCAACTCTTAGGTCCATAACTACATAAATTATGAACAATTTGCTTTTTATCCCATGAAGATTCATCATGCGGTCTCAGAGAAAAGTAACGACAAACTTTTTTTCTTGAAAATGCTATAATTGAGGATAAAATGAGTTTAAGGACCTCTGCTTTGGCTCATTTTATTCAAAATAAGTTATATTTACAATATATTTTAATTATTCTAGTATAATAATATTTTTTATCATTTTTTTAGGTAATTTTGGCCAAAAAGGCCTATAGGTGTAAGACCGCCTTAATAACCTAAATAACCACCTAAATAACTAAGTTTTTTTTTTTTTTTTTTTTGTTTTTCCGAGGTACTAGGTGAATCTTCCGAGGCCCCCATCCTTGCTTACAGCATGGAGGGGGGCCTACTAAGACCATCACGAAGCGCCGGGCTCCGCGGTGTGAGGGATTTCTACCCCCTAAACACCCAAAACCTTTCCCGCGGCGTTCACCGGAATCCGGTCCGGAACTGTTATACACATTACTTCGGACCGGTCGGCGTTTCTATGCCCTACGGCAATCTTATATATCTTGTCTCGTCTGTCTATTTTTCGTCTTCTGTATCAGTTTTCAAGGCAACCGTCAGTCTTTTTGCCTTGTAGGACGTGAGTCACGTAGCGTGCTATGTCGTCCCAGTTTTGTTTGCTTGACAGCATCAGTGTCACGACGTTCTCCGGTGTGATGTCACCTGTCTTCGTCTGTTGTCTGTGTCTCGCGACTATCCAGCGGGGGCACACGAAAAATGTGTGCTCCGCGTCGTCTCTATTATGTCCGCAGTACCTGCAGGACGGGGTCGTTACCTTCCCCATCCGATGCAGATACTGGCGGAAGTATCCGTGTCCGGATAGGAACTGGGTCAGGTAAAAATTCACCTCCCCAGCTCCTCTCTTATGCCAGAGTCGCACGTCCGTTATGAGGCGTCTCGTCCACTTGGCTTTGTCGCTGTCTGTCCATCGCGTTTGCCAGGATGTCAGCGTCGTCGTCCGTGCGTCTATGGAGGCCCTCGCTCTTCCCCTTTCTTCGCTGTACTCGTAGATCCTCTTCCGCTCGAGAGCGAGAAGGTCTACTGGGACAACCCCTGCGATCACTAGTACCGCCACCTCTGCGACGGTGCGGTACGCGCACGCGATTCGCAGCGCTCCCAGTCTTTGTACCGCCGCGATCTTTTTGCGGTACTTCTCTATTCGCGTCGCGTCCGCCCATATCTCGGCCCCATAAAGGAGCATCGAGTTGGTCACTGTCATAAGCAGTCGTCGTACGCTCGGTCTCGGTCCCTTCGTATTTGCCATGAGGCGGGCGAGGGCGGCGGTCTTTAATGCCGCTCTCTCAGCGACGCCACGTATGTGCGGCCAGAAGGTCATCCTCGTATCCAGGGAAAATATTAAGTTATTTAGCTCCTAAGTTATTAAAATAACTAAGTTATTTAGCTCCCTTCTCGACAGGACAGGTTAGCGTAATACCAATTAACGGCATGCTATTAAAGGTCAGGATATTGCCTCGTACGATTATAAAAGCAATCCTAAAAAAGGATTACAAAATTTCTAAAGATAAGCTTACCTATACACCCTATCGAAATAATGTACTTACTTAAATGAGCCTTTAGTGAGTATTACTGCTCACAGAATCGTAACTCCTTACCATAGAGAGCAGCAAGTGAACGCAGCCGAGGATGTAGCAAAACCGAGACAGCAGCAAGTCAAGACGTCGTGATGTCGTCTACAGGGGCTCTTCGCTCTAGGCAATAAAATATAATTAAAATAGGAACAAGCTGGCAGTGGAGGGAGCGCAGAGAAGCCACCACGCTTCTGTCAAAGGGAAGGGAATAGTTGTAGGATAGGCTTCAGCTGTAGTAAAGCAGTAAATTTTCTTACAGCAAACTACTCACCAGAAAATTTTTCCAAAAAGTTTAAAGGGTGCCAATGTCCACATAAAATAGCCAAAACGATAACAGCAGCACCTGAAGATGTCGTGATGTCGTCTACAGTTCTTCGCACTAGGCAAACAACAAAAAATTAGTGACGTCACCGACGGGCATGAGGCGGAAGAGAGAAAGGGGATTACAGAAGCGTGGGGAACTGTCGGCGAGGAAAGGAGTAAGAAGGTTAGGTTTGAAAGGTAGAATACACAACACCACTGAAGAAAAAAGGAAACTCGCGGGTAAAAACTCACCTATAGATGTAGCGCGGATCTAGAAGAGTCACCGAGTACTGAGTTGCCAGGAAAGATCTCCAGAAGATTCTGCATATCAGCTTCCATTGTGCTGGTGATAGCTGAGAAGCTCCCTTCGCATGTATTTGTAGACTTTGGTTCACTCTTTTCACTTGATTCTGGTTCAGTCACAAGCTTCTTATCAGCCTGTTCGGCTTTCTTACAATGGAATGAATGTCTGCATTGTCTGACTTCTCAGAACTCTGCGAGTCACCTGTACTTTTGTTCTCACTCGAATAGGTAGACTGTATAAGTGGCTCCTCTTCCTTAAGGGGGTCAGACACCTTTACAATTTTCTTCATAAAATGACCTGAAAAAAATTAATTTTCATAATTAGAAATATTTAGAAGTAATATCCTAAAAGTCATATCTTCCGCTTCCTTTAAAAGTTGATTTAAATCTGTACACTAAATACTTTGTTTAATAGTCAATATAGACTTAATTTTTCTTTAGTATCAATCCCTGTTATTTTAAGTATAAAGTTTCCAATAAAAGTTGAAGTACTAAAAGCTATTTCTAAAACATTAATTCAACTGTCACACGTATTATTCAAAACTTTTAAAAACTGATTTAAAATACTTTTACTTATTATAATACACTAAATGTTTACTCCAAAATCCGTTGGAAACAATGAAAATTAAGGGGATGCCATACTCGTACCATTACCGACCGAGCAATTCACACAGTTTCAAGCTGATTAAAAATAAAATACGTCGAATCACAAAAAATCAAGAGAACACTCTTCTGTGTTTTTTAACGTTCTATCATTCAGTCAAAGTTTGGAGTCGAAATATCAAGTCATTTCTGCAAAAACTTTGAACAAACGAAATTTAATTTCGTTCAAAGTTTTTGAAAAAACGGCTTGATATTTCGACTCCAAACTTTGACTGGATGATAGAACGTTAAAAAACACAGAAGAGTGTTTTCTTGATTTTTTGTGATTCGACGTATTTTATTTTTAATCAGCTTGAAACTGTGTGAATTGCTCGGTCGGTAATAGTACGAGTAAGGCACCCCCTTAAGAACAACACTTTGTATAGAAAAGGTGCTGATGCTGATATCACGGTGTTTATATGAAATGACAGCTGTGCATGTTTACATTGCTTGCGGACTTTTACATAGGTTAAAATCAGCTCTGTTACAGTGAATCCACATTGCATGCCGTATGCCGTATGCCGTATGCCGTCAGAAAAAAGTTGTTGTCTGAAATCTATAGGATTTATAACTCTATGGTTATAAATCCTATGGGCCTTCACACAGCTCTGAGGAACAGATATAAAGGGCGCCACAGGCAAAAAGAAAAAGCAAAAGCACAGGAACAGATCTAAGTTTAACATGGATATGTATATCTATATATATGAGGAACAGGAACAGCTAGAAGGAACACCTAGATCTGTTCCTGTTTCTCATATATATAGATATACATATCCATGTTATCCTTATATCTGTTCCTGTGCTTTTGCTTTTTTTTTGCCTGTAGCGCCCTTTAAGTACAAGAATAACATGGGTTAGTATATCTATATATACGAGGAACAGCGGGATATACAAGGAACAAGAGTCTTGTTCCTTGCTGTTCTTCGTATATATAGATATATAACCATGTTATTCTTGTACTTTATATCTGTTCTTCAGAGCTGTGTGAAGGTCCTATAGAAATTTTAACCATAGAGTTATAAATATTATAGATTTCGGACAACAACTATTTTTCTGACGGCATACGGCATACGGCATACGGCATGCAATGTGGATTCACTGTTACAATAAAGGAGTGAGCTATGAGCCTGTAAGAGGCTGTCATTGATAAGCAGGTTATTACGGTGCCAACTTAACTGCTATATAAGTTTTAAAATCAAATTTTTATTTTTGTCAAAAATACCGTCCATAAATTATATTATTTATTTTTTATCTTTGTATTAATGATTCAAATATTATTTTTGGATCTTTTAAAGTATATACAGACAGATATTTAGAGTGAGAATTTTAAATATATTAAGAACAGTGAAATGAAAAGAAAAATTAGTAGAAATAATATATGATTATATAATTATGTATACAAGGGGAAAAATGTAATTTGAACAAAAAACAAATGAAAAGCTTTATCAGTGTTTTGTGTATATTCTTAAAACAGAAATAGATAATGCTTTAAAACTAATTGGGACATATTCTACAAGTGTTTTTTTAGTAAAATATGTAATAAAAAAAAATTGATTTTTCGTCATTCTAAAGGTGTCCGACCCCCTTAATACGTTCAGTGCTGTCAGTGCTTTTGGTACTTTCTTCTGGCTTAGCATCCTTGAGTACTTCTGAGTATGTTTTGTACTAGATTCGTCCAATGTAAAGTCTTTTGCTTGGAAAGTGGTTTTGGATGGTGAGTTCAGACCATTTTCTGCAGATGTCCTCATTTTGACCTATTGCATGCACGAGAGTAGCTGCAGTGGCTGTACAGTTTTTTACCCAATTCTCTATCTCCGCCTCATTAGAATCTTGGCCATAATGAGAGGTATTATCCTCCAGAAAACCATTGACCAAACCATCTCCATTTTCACTTCTTCTATCATACAGTCTAGGTTCTCTAGTAGACACCACCAGAATGTTCTTCTCAATGGCCTTCATGAACTTATCGATTCGATTGATTCGATGTCGTCCACAGCTCTTCGCCCTAAGCAACAAAAAATAATTACAACAGGTTGGTAGCGGAGGGAGGAGAGAAGCTACGCTCCTATCAAAGGGAAGGGAATATAGTTGCAGGACAACAAATAGAAGGAAGAGGGAATCTTGTGGAGAGCCAGTGCTGTATAGCTACTGCTTCTTTATTGAAACTCATAGGAAAGGAGAGAAAGTGAGAGAGAGCGAAAGAGAGAGAGAGAGAGAGAGAGAGAGAGAGAGAGAGAGAGAGAGAGAGAGAGAGAGAGAGAGAGAGAGAGAGAGAGAGAGAGAGAGAGAGAGAGAGAGAGAGAGAGAGAGAGAGAGAGCAGTACTTGGCAGTTGGCAACCTAACCTTAATAGCAAGGAATCAAAACGCACGATCGCGAATATATACATACCCATACGAGTAGCTGGCTGCTGTCACGCAGATTCAAGTGGGTAGATTCACATTAGTTTGTAAAGTATTTTCCTGGGCTTGCCTTTCAGCATTCTCAATCCTCCCTTGCTGCTGGGCTATTAAAGCAGCATGCTATGCAGCTAAATTTTTCTCTGATTGACGAACTTGATCTTGAAGTGTAGTTTGCTGTGACTGAAGACTATCTACAATTCACTTTGAAGCCACCTTGACGATTTAACCATAGAATTTGGTGTCGTATGTCCAGGACCAGAGTTATGTGCTCCAGGTCCAGAATTTGGTGGCATGGGACTCCTGTTAATAAATTAAACTGTTTTAAAGTCACATAAAACAATTTAAGACGTTTCATAATCAAATTTCATTGTCAATTAACATTAAGTAGTACACTGAGAGAAGAATATTTTTATATAGTAACTATTACAATATCAATGTTTACCAATAGTTAACTTATATATTGTAAGTTAACTATTACAATGCGTATATTTAAACATATCTAAACATACGCATGTTAATAGTTACAATGCCATATTAACAGTAACCAAATCCTTTTCTCAGTGTAGGATTGAAGTTAAACATCGTTAATCAAAAATCAGAGTTTGCAACGAAAGAATCTAGCAACTACGTTCATATTTTTTTATTCAAACTAAACGATAAAATCAACAAAAGCCACCAACTTTATTTGAAAAAATAAAAAATCAATTTTAAGTCACTTACTTTAGTGCAGTTCGGAATGCAACACCCTAACCTCAAAAGCCAGGACGTCCTCGCTGCTCTGAAAACTTCTACACCCTACAAGCGCGAAATTTGAAATCGTGATTTTCTGCATTAAAAAAATTGCACCAAATAATTATTTTTAATGTTGTATAAATTAAAATAAGTCACAAGAAGAAAAGTTATCGTAAAAAAACAACTTATTTATCATTGTTTATTAATTTTCCTTTATTGAAAGTTATCGCGTAGTGACTATTACATTTGACAAAAACGCATGAAAAAACTAATGAAATGCATGAAATCAATTGCATTTAATATTCTTGCATAACTAGAGATTATAATAGTATTAAATAACAATTAATTACAACAAAAAATGAATAAACAAATAAACGAAAGAATTCGTTACGAGCAGCGTTGGCCCCGCACTATTCTGACTGCAAGGAATGTATATCTATATATACAGTATATATAGATATACAGTCAGGCATCACACCACAAACTCACACGTAAAAGAGGGCCGCCCCGAGGTGCTGGCTCACCTGCCGGCACCTGGTCCATCTTCGTGCGGCTGCGGCCTACGGCTGACGACTCGCGCGACTCGCGGTCAGCGCCGCGCGCGCACTCTCCCTTCGTCACTACCCACATAGCACTGAATATTTAAGGAATATTCCCTCAATATTTATTTGCCATTTTCGCTATTTTCGCTAATATTCTCTCAACGTTCATAAACATGGGAGAAACCTTGAGGGAATATTTCTGCAAACCAAAATGACCGTTTTTCCATTCGAAATTTTTTAATTCGAATATTTCATTTCAATATTGTAGAAATATTCCTACAATATTATTGGAAATATTCCTACAAGGTTATATAATAATGAGAAAAGTTAATTTATTTAAAAATAGAAAATGACACATATAAGCATAGAAATGACCCCTTTGGGTGTTTTTATACGTATGATAACACCAAATGGGGTCATTTCTCTGCGTATAAGTGTCATTTTTTATTTTTAAATAAATTAACTTTTCTCATTATTATATAAACTTGTAGGAATATTTCCAATAATATTGTAGGAATATTTCTACAATATTGAAATGAAATATTCGAATTAAAAAATTTCGAAAAACGGTCATTTTGGTTTGCAGGAATATTCCCTCAAGGTTTTTCCCATGTTTATGAACGTTGAGGGAATATTAGCGAAAATAGTGAAAATGGCAAATAAATCTTGAAGGAATATTCCTTAAATATTCAGTGCTATATGGGTAGCATACGGCTGTCGGCTGCTCCGGCTTCCTACGATTCTTCCCATAATTCCATTACTTTTCTTTCTTAAAAATTTCCTGAAAAAGCACAAAAATTGCAATATCTCCAGACTTGCTAATTATGTAGATCTGAAACTTGATAAACTGTCCCTCAACATGTATTCCATTATGTATGGAAAGTTTAAGATACTTGAAGGGAATGGAACGGGATCTTTGGAACGAAATGTAGAAAAGCCGCATGTGCATTTGTGACAAAAACCTCCTCACACTTAATCATAGTTTACCAGAATGTTCTCACACAATGCAATGCATGCTGAGGCATTGTATATTAAATTTTAGATCTTTTCAATCAGCCAGTGTAGGGGAAATAACTTTTTTTCTTGAACATTTCTTAAAAAGAGCATACAAATTGCAATATCTCCACACTTGCTAATTATTTAGATCTGAAACTTGATAAACAGTACCTCAGCATGTGTTACATAGTGTGTGTAAAGTTTGAAATATTTGTAGAGAATGGAAAGGGATCTTTGAAATGAGAAGTCGAAAAAGCGCGTGTGCATCTCCAATGTAGACCTCCTCACCCTTGCTTAAAGTATATGAGAATGTTTACACACAATGCAATGCATGCTGAGGCATTGTATATTAAATTTTAGATCTTTTCAATCAGCCAGTGTAGGGGAAATAACTTTTTTTCTTGAACATTTCTTAAAAAGAGCATACAAATTGCAATATCTCCACACTTGCTAATTATTTAGATCTGAAACTTGATAAACTGTCCGTCAGCATGTATTGCACGGTGTGTGTAAAGTTTAAGATATGTTGAGAGAATGGAAAGGGACCTTCGGACTGTAAAGTCGAAAAAGCGCAAGTGCATTTCCAACTAAGACCTCCTGACCATTGCTTAAAGCTTATCAGAATGTTAACACGCAATCCAAGACATGTTGAGGCATTGCATATTAAATTTTAGATCTTTTCAATCAGCCAGTGTAGGGGAAATAACTTTTTTTCTTGAACATTTCTTAAAAAGAGCATACAAATTGCAATATCTCCACACTTGCTAATTATTTAGATCTGAAACTTGATAAACAGTACCCCAGCATGTGTTACATAGTGTGTGTAAAGTTTGAAATATTTATAGAGAATGGAAAGGGATCTTTGAAATGAAAAGTTGAAAAAGCGCGTGTGCATTTCCAATGTAAACCTCCTCACCCTCGTTTAAAGTTTGTGAGAATGTTTACACGCAATCCAGTACATGCTGAGGCATTGTATATTAGGTTTCAGATCTACTCAATCAACGTGTTTGAAATTCCTGACGTTCATAATGAACGAAATATTAACTTAAAGTTTCTAATTCTGGTTAGAATTCCCTGGAGTGTGGTTTGCTGGTGACTGCAAGAGTGAGAAGTGAAGAAATAGAGTTATTATCCGATTTTAAATGACACCGACGACACGTCGACGCAGCTCGGCGGCCAAGGCGGCGACGACGAGGATGACGGTAAGTCGCGTCGACGCTCCACACTCCTAAGGCTATTTTAGCTTCTTCGCTTGCACCCGCGCACGCACTCCACCGTATCTTTACACACTCCCGTTAAACACCAATCATTCGCTGGATGTTAACCAACTTGTGTCGCGCACATGTATACATTACGATTAGGTTAGGTGCGTTACCGCACGGGACTCTCTTGACACTCTTGACTCGATCCACACCCACTGCGCCATCAGCGCTATCACTAGGCACTTATACTGGAGCGCTGCATGGTAATTGGTACTGTGCACTCGATTGAACGCTCTGAAGTTGGCTGCGCGGTACGATTATATGCTTAGCACGCTCCGAACTTGTGTCACCTCGCTGAGTAATTCAAGGTTTTCGGAAAATTTAAGAATTTTTTGTTGACCAAATACAATTGAAAAGATTCTTTAGTGTAATAGTGAGCGGGGATAACTATTCTTTTACGCAAGAATTATCAGTGTTTTGTATCCCAAGCCAAATTAGGATATATGGGTAGGCGTCGTCTATTCCACGATTTCAATCAAGCAGCATAATCACCTCGGCAGTAGTTCAAGGTTTTTGCAATTTCTAGTCCACTAAAAGGTATGCTACAAATTTATAAACATTCTTTGTTGT
Organism: Torymus aiolomorphi; assembly: GCA_036365515.1. NCBI lineage: Eukaryota > Metazoa > Arthropoda > Insecta > Hymenoptera > Torymidae > Torymus > Torymus aiolomorphi. The sequence continues at coordinate 158,613,127 of CM070874.1, read as the reverse complement.
GTAAGTGAGCGGGTCAAGTACGCGTTTATTTAAAAATATTCAGAATGACCTATAAAAATATTGCAAAAGAGGAGGCATAGCGTACAAGCTGCTATGCTAGCACGCGGCCGGTAAGCCATAAATTACAGAAAATGTATTTTTTGCTTATTTCAATATAATAATAGTTGTCCCCCCTTCATTTTTTAATTTGAATTCACTTCCTAAAGTTTTACGTCGATTGGTATTTTGGTTTGGGAGAAAAGTTTGAATTACTGAAATAGCCGATAAAACAGGGATGTTTGTTTCCATCTACGACGTCCTCTTAAGGAGTTTTATGTATATCTAAGAAAAGATTATGTCATATGAAAAAAACAAAAAGGACGTGTTATTGTGAAAATGTCAACAAATAAAAGTGCTCAGTTATTCTCATATGATTTTCCCAGTGTGGGAGACGTTAAAAGTTTAATCTATACAAGAATATCATCAAGAAACCTTTGATTCTCAGTGATTCCCAGTTCATAAACTGGTTGTGTTTTCTTACAAGATAATGTGTGGATAATGAGGTGTTATTAATTTACATAGTTTCAATTCAAGAACTTATATCTAACTTATATCTTATTAAAGATTATGTCAAACGAAAAAAGGAAAAAGGATGTGTTATTATTGTGAAAATGTCAACAAATAAAAGTGCTCAGTTATTCTCATGTATGATTTTCCCAGGATGGGAGACGCTAAAAGTTTAATCTATACAAGAATATCATCAAGAAACCTTTGATTCTCAGTGATTCCCAGTTCATAAATTGGTTGTGTTTTCTTACAAGATTATGTGTAGATAATGAGGCATTATTAATTTACATACTTTCAATTAAAGAACTTATATCTAACATATTTCACCAAAGATTATGTCGAACGAAAAAAGGAAAAAGGATGTGTTATTATTGTGAAAATGTCAACAAATAAAAGTGCTGAGTTATTCTCATATATGATTTTCCCAGGATGGGAGACGTTAAAAGTTTAATCTATGCTGAAACGAAACTGAGCTGTTGTAAAAGCAACATTCACATCTCGCTTATGTTTTCAAGAAAAAAATGAGCAGCAATGCTTGCTTGTAAAGAATTGTGCAGCTGGGATCTACTGATCCAACGACATACCTGCGTTAAGATCTTTTTTAATTTGACAAAATACAATAGTAAATGGACTGGAACGAGTATTTTGTGAAAAAACTTTGCACCACCTGCCTTTATGGATATTGTAGTTGTCATAAGAAATAGAAATGGCATAAATTAAATCGATCCTCACTCTTACATAAAACAGATAGTACACCAATTCGAATGAACTTTCAAAGGAAGAAAAACATGTGATACTATATAAAAGTAGATTAGAATCTTTGTTTATGCAAGAAAGCTATACTATCATCAAACATCGACTGCACTCACTATGATACAACTGACATTTTATTTTCTGAAGTGGAAACAGTTGTACACTGCAATGAATTTATGAGTCGTGTGAAGTTTGGTGCTGTAAACATTTTTATGAAGCATTTGGCCACAGCGATATTGGTTTGGTAACATGCATTCTGAAGTTTAGATTGCTCAACATATTCTACATTTATCTCTGTATATACACGAATCGAGAAAAAATGTGTAGGAAAGTTATTGCTTCCTCCTAGAGGAAGGTTTGTGATAGTAAATTTTTGAGTTGTTGTAAAAACATGTTATAATTGTGTTCCGAGATGTTAGGAATCAAAATTCATGGTTTTTGAAAAATGTCTGTATGGATGCATGTGTGTGTGTGTGTATATGCGTGCGTGCGTGCGTGCGTGCGTGCGTGCGTGCGTGCATGTGTGTGTGTGTGTATACGCCTGGATCTCAGCTTCTACTCGGTCGATTTTGACCGGACAGGTCTCATTTTCTTTTGTTTTTTTGCGTGATGGCGGGTCAAAAATCCGTTTTTTGATTGGGGCGATTAGTTTTTGTTTTTTTTCAAATTTTCGATTTTCTCAAAACTGTTTTTTGATTTTTTTAAATTATAGGATCGAGTTATTCGAATCTGATGGGTAGCGTTCGAAAGAGGATTAAAATACCTATATTTTCTAAACAAAAAAAAAGTTCCTAGCTATTACGGTTCTTTTGTTATTAACAAAAACGTGTTTTTCTTTTAGAAGCTTACAACTCCTAAACTTAACGGTCAATTTTTTTGAGAAAAATCATGATAATACAGAATATAAATATCTATAATCTGTTAAAATTTGAATACACTCTGTAGGCTAGAGTTTGAGTAAAAAATTGAAAAATGAAAAAAATCAGTTTTGTATGTCCAACGATTACAAGAGTAAAGTTGACTTAATGGCTTCAAAATTCCTTTTAGAGGTAGTTTTTTTTATTGTTCTCGGCCGAGTTCTTTGGGCAAAATGATTGGTCCATAAATTTCAGAGTTATTTGAGGTTAAAAATTTTTTGACATTTTTTTTAAATCGTAATTTCTCGAGAAAGGTTGTATGTATCTGAATGGGGGGGGGGGGACATTCGAAAGAGAATTAAAATACCTATATTTTCTAAAAAAAATTAATTTTCTATCTATCACGGTTCTTTAGTTATCATCAAAAACAAAAACGTGCTTTTTTTAAAAACTCATAACTCCAATGATGTTATCATTAGTATATTATAAAAGTATATAGTATTGGCGTAAAAATGTAATACGTTTGAATTTTCAAGATTGAATTCTTGAGTTTAAGTATTCAAAACTGATGAATAATAAAAATAGTATAAGAGTAGGTGGCGCTCCGATCGGGGTCGTTTTGTGCAGTATGTATTCCGGCAGGGTTCAAGAAGCTGTGGGTTAGTCACGAATCCTGCAGTACTGCATACAATGCATTATGAATGCATTATATTCTGCATTATTGTAATTTTTTTGTGAGTTGTGAACTTTTTTAAAAAAACACCTTTTTGTTAATATTTATTAAATTAATTGATTTTGATCAATTAATAATAAAATTTTTGTTTTTGTGTGTGTGTGTGTGTGTGTGTGTGTGTGTGTGTGTGTGTGTGTGTGTGTGTGTGTGTGTGTGTGTGTGTGTGTGTGTGTGTGTGTGTGTGTGTGTGTGTGTGTGTGTGTGTGTGTGTGTGTGTGTGTGTGTGTGTGTGTGTGTGTGTGTGTGTGTGTGTGTGTGTGTGTGTGTGTGTGTGTGTGTGTGTGTGTGTGTGTGTGTGTGAACTCTTCATATCTCCGAAAAGAATCGACCGATTTTCGTTGGGTAAAGCTTATTCTCTTTGTCTCGCGGGAAAAGAAAGGTACCCTGATGGATTTGAGTTTCTATTGATTTTCTTTTGTTTTATAACCAAAAAACGATTTTGAATTTTGAATTTTTTTTATTTTTTCATATCTTACATTCATTATTACATAATATAATGAACTTTTCTTGAAAGGTATTTAAATTACCTATATTTTCCTTTTTTTAAATTTAAAATATCTTCACTCTGTCAATTGTTATTAAGGGAAACTTTTTTATATTTTATAAATTAATTTCTCAAAAAATAATTTATTTATCGACTTTAAATAAATAACCAGTTATTACACTAATTGAAGACTATATGTGGTTAAAATTTCAAGAGATTATCTTCATTTGTTTTTTAGAAAAAAAATTATTTTCCAAAAACGAATTTTGAATTTTCAGTTTCTTTGATTTTCTCATATCTTACAGTCATTATTACATAATATAATAAACTTTTCTTGAAAGATATTTAAATTACCTATATTTCCCTTTTTTAAAATTTAAAATATCTTCACTTTGTCATTTGTTATTAAGGAAAACTTTTTTATATTTCATAAATTAATTTCTCAAAAAATATTTTATTTATCGACTTGAAATTTTAACCAATTATTACACTAATTGAAGACTATATGTGGTTAAAATTTCAAGAGATTATCTTCATTTGTTTTTTAGAAAAGAATTATTTTAGAAAAAATTTGCGTTTTCGTTGTCGCACGATAACTAGAGCAAAAATTATCCAATTGTCCTGAAATTTGGCACAGATGTAGCTTTTATATATCTTCAGATCGAGTTCGTTGCCCAAAAAAATCGGTCCATTACGAAAAAAGATATTTGAGGTAAAAAATTTGTTAAAAAAATTTTCGAATCGCATTTTCTCAGATATTACTTGATTTATCGACTTAAAATTTTAACCACTTATTAAACTTATAGAAGACTATATTTGGTTAAAATTTCAAGAGATGATCTTCATTTGTTTTTTAGAAAAGAATTATTTTCGAAAAAATTTGCGTTTTCGTTGTCGCACGATAAATAGAGCAAAAATTATCCAATTGTCCTGAAATTTGGAACAGATGTAGCTTTTATATATCTTCAGATCAAGTTCGTTGCCCAAAAAAATCGGTTCATTACGAAAAAAGATATAACGCACAGTTTAAGCTGAATCCGGACCCATGACCTCTCCTAGTTAGTCTAACCGTACAAGATAAAGTATTAAATTTTAAATATTAGAAGTAAAAATTAATTAAAGGGATCAATAAATTCAGTTTGAGGAAGCTACGTGCCAATTTTTCTATAGTAACCGTGGGACAGATGCAAATTTTTAAGAAAAATTTGTCTACAATTTATACTGAAAATTGGTATTTTTGTAGTAAAATTTACAAAATCATTCGAATTTTTATTGGTATTCTTCCTAGCGGAAATATTTTTGTTCAGAAAAGTTGAAAACTGTTAATAAGATTTATATATATATATATATAAAAGTATGTAATAACTCTTTCTATCTCCTCCTCTCTCTCGACATCCGTCAAACTGTACCAAAAACTTTAACGAGAGCTTAAATATTTTTTCAAAACAATCAACACGTTGTTAAAAAACCTAATTTATTAAGTACGTTCTCATAACATAGTTTGTCTAGTCCTTTTATTCGTCTAATCTCATCTATTCAATAAGCACTCTCTACAAATGGTAATAATTTTCTTCATAACTATATAAATAATATTATTAATATAAAACTTTCTACGAAAGTATAAAATAAGGCAAGTATAAAAGTTTTTTCTGTATAATCTACTTTACCTCCCTCTCTTTCCCCTCTCCCCTCTCACTCCATCGCGCCATCTCTTTCTCTCCCTCCTTCTCTCTCTCTCTCTCAACATTCGTCAAACTCTGTATACCAGAAACTTTAATGAGAGCTTAAATATTTTTTGAAAACAAAACGTTTTTTAAAAAACTAATTTTTTAAGTACGTTTTAACAACAGAATTTGTCTAGTCCTTTTATTTCTTCTAATCTCATCTATGTATTCAATAAGCACTTTCTAAAAATGGTAATAGTTTTTTATATGACAGTACAAATAATAATATTATTAACATAAAACTTTCTACGAAAGTATAAAATAAAGCAAGTATAGAAGTTTTTTAGTCTATAAAATAATAATATTTATGATTTTTTAAAAGAAATCAAATAAATACTAGTGAAAAAGTCTTTTACTTTTTTGAGTCAATGTATGCTGATGCTGAACAAATTATATGTAACTAAATACATTCAAATTATTTACTGCAAATCAAACAAACGAAAGTTATGAAATCAGTTATCGATAGTCAAGTAAAGCAAACAACTCTCCGAAACCACTGTTTGACTATTCTCGGAAATGTATTAAAATTTGTTCAACTTTCTATATAAGTTAAACACAAGAAAGTACTGAAATCCATTTATTGTAGTCAAGTACCCATAAGTTAACTTGACTGGCATAATAGAACTTTTCGTATCTACTCAAAATTATTCAGCCAGCAGGCATAAAGTATCTACTACTTAACGCCCAAGAGGCTTAATAGTTCACATACTCCTACAAAATTTTACAGAACCTACGTACTTTACGCCCGTATGAGCGAAAATTATTTAATTATATAACTATAATGTCTTCTTTTTACGTTTAAAATTCATAAGAATTTGTTCAGATATTTACAACAAGTCAAAGCCTACATAAAAAATTAGACAATTACCGGCACATCCCTATTTTTCATTATTCTTTCTCAATCTTTCTCTGATTGAACCTAACTACTTAGTTAACAATACCTGATGAAATATACGTTTGTTGATAATTTTTTATGTTCCCATGTATTTCTTTTACATTAAAATATTAATGGTGTTTTCATGTATTTTTCGATTTTTTTAGCCATGTCGTCCAAAGATAAATCGAAAAAATCGTCCGGTATGGATTTTAATGTGCTGCTTGTTGCGATTAAACGTTGTTCTGTGGATAAGCTGCCCATAAAATCGACTGCCGCAATGTATGCGATTTCGAAGACATCGAAACCATCGAAGATGATGCTTTATTGGATTTTCTTCGAGCATGTAACAAGCACGTGCCATCGAATCAGGTCTTCTCGACAGCCCAGGAGAACGACTTGGTCACATACATTTTGAAATGTTCCGCTCACTACTACGGACTTAGCATAAATGAGGCACGTGAGTTGGCATATCAGTTTGCTGTGAAGCTTGGCATTGATTTCCCCAACAGTTGGAACAAGGATGAAAAAGCGGGCATGGAATGGTACAAAAAATTCAGGCGCCGTCACCTTCAATTGACTTTACGCACCCCGGAGCAAACATCATTGAATCGCGTAAAAGCTTTCTGCAAAACCAATATGCAGAAGTTTTTCGACCAACTCGACGCGATGTACGATGAGCATCATTTTCCGGCTGCGCACGTCTACAATATAGACGAATCGGGATTTTCTACCATTCCAACGAAAATTGGCCGAGTGATCACCTTGAAGGGCACACGGCGTGTTGGTAAGATGGAGGCCGCTGAACGAGGCACCATGATTACCATGGCATTGACAGTCGACGCTAATGGAAATAGTTTGCCGCCGTTTTTCTTGTATCCAAGGAAAAACATGCAAAGCTGTTACCTTGATAATGCCTCTTCAGGTACGGATGCTTTGAAACGGCTCTGGATGGATGGATCAGCCGGCATTCGTTCGCTACATGCGGCATTTTATCGCGTTTGCCAAGCCAACGCCAGCTTCTCCTGTTTTGCTGCTTCTGGATAATCACTCCAGCCATCTGTCGGTAGAAGCGCTAGACCTTGCCGTCGAGAATGGTGTGCACATTCTTTCGTTTCCACCGCATTGCAGCCACCGGCTTCAGCCTTTGGATGTTTCTGTGTTTGGACCGGTGAAGACTTTTTTCAAGTCACAGTGTTTGGCGTGGCAAAAGAACAATGCCAATAAGGGCTTGGAAATACGTCACCTGGCCAGCTCGATCTGCAAAGCGCTTGATCTGACGTTGACACCAAAGACAATCAAGTCTAGTTTCCGCGCAACAGGCATCATGCCATTCGATCCAGACATTTTCAGTGAAGCTGATTATGTTGGAGCCGTCGGACAAACTCCAGAGCCATCTACTTCGAGTTCTCGTGCAACATCAGTGAGCAATCTTTCGATTTTGGATGACGTCGGTCCATTGCGCGGTGTGACGCCGAATAAGCCATTGAATCGCGGCCGCAAACCAATGAAGAGCTCGATACTGACTTCTCCGGACGTTCTTTCTGGTTTCAAGAGGAAAGAAGCTGAGCGGAATGCTAAACAAGCAGCCAAAGAAGCGAAAGCAGCTAAGCGCACCAATCCAACTTCATCTAAACCGCCAGCTAAGCACGCCAATACAACTCCAGCCAAACCATCGGCTAAGCGCGACAAGCCAACTCCAGCCAAACCATCAGCTAAGCACGCCAAGCCAAACGAGTCTCCGCTATCTGACGACGATGTGGGCTTCTGCCTGATTTGTTTGAAGCTTTTGCCACGCAAATTGACGGACGCCAACTCCATCAACTGTAGCAAATGCGATCGGCCCGTCCATCTGAAATGTGCAGGCATGCGCGCCAAGTATTTCACATGCAAACATTGTGTTTCAGACGAAGAATAATGTCACAAATTTTTAAAATGTTGTTCTAAAATAGTTTGTTCTAAAATGTTAAGTAGTTGTTCTAAAATGTTAAATAGTTGTTCTAAATTGCAAAATAGTTGTTCTAAAATGTTGTTCTACAATATTGTTCTAAAAGAGTTATATTCTAAAATAAATAAACTTTCATTTTTTCTATATTCTTGGTAATTTTTCTTCATATTTTCCCATTTTCAGCAGATTTTGCAAGGGTGCCCACAACCGAACCGAAAAAAGATTTTGGCCAAAAATGACCACTTCACAAAATTAACAAAAAAATTTTTCTATTTGACGGAATCAATTTTGTCCCTTCGTTGGTAGTTAGCTAAGGTCTCTAGCTTCCCATAGATACCCATATGTCCAAAAAATATGCACTTGGTGAAAAGTTATGAGCGAAAAACAAAGTGGTGTCCACAACCGAACCCTTTCCCCTACATTTGCGGAGAAATACATAGAGTACGATCGGGACAGACAGTCCCAGATAGATCCACGGAGTGCGTTATTCTCGAGGTGTATCCGTTAAAATGCACGTTAATAATACACGCGGGATGCGCCGTTGTTGCTGGCGTTATCGTTTTCACCGTTGCCAGCATCGTCACCGTTGTCGTCGCCGTCGTCACCGATGATTGAAACCCCAAACTGTAATTACAATATTTTACGAAGCATCGCTTACATAATATAGAAATATTTTATTAAAAATTTCAACTTATCTAATGATTTTTGCAATGCTCTCCTTCGAAGTTCTTTGTGGAAAATTTTATTAACTATATTCTGTACATGTATGCCGAAAGAAATTCATAACCAAAATATGTAGGGAGATAAAAATATTTTATAGTCCGAACAACATGAAATTATATATAACTATTGTATATATTCATACCACAGAATATGGATTAGCTTCAAGTTGTTTATATAGACTTCAAAATATTTTCATCGTCACTACATTTTTTGGTTATCAGAATGGTAAAAGGCACGTACAAAAATCACAAATGTTAGTTATGCCATTTACAAATTATGTATGAATTATGTATATTTGATCCTATACATCATCTATGAACAGAGCATTATACATAATTTATGTGTAGACTATGCACTTCTTTTTTACATCGGACTGTAGTAAGTGGTGTGCTGAAAAAATTAAAAAGAATGTTATTCATTTAATTTATTTAAATTATAATTATTGCAGTTTTAGTTGTAACATATAAATTATAACTCTGACAATGAGTTTAATTGCAAAGTAATTTACATTTTAGATACTTTATTATAAAAAAATAAAATAGAATCTTAAGACGGTCTTACACCTATAGGCTTTCTGATAAAAATTATTTAAAAAAATTATAAAAAATATTATTATAATAAAATAATGAAAATATATTGTAAATATAACGTATTTTGAATGAAATGAGCCAAGACAGAGGTCCTTAAACTCATTTTATCCTCAGATATAGCATTTTCAAGAAAAACAGTTTGTCGTAACCTGAGACCGCATGATGGATTTTCATGGGACAAAGTTCAAATTGTTCCTAATTTATGTAGTTATGCGCCTAAGAGTTGCAATTCTAAGGTTTTTATGTATAAGTATCTTTTTCATGGCAACAACTGATTTTTTGCAATAATTTTTTGCCTTTTTTTGAATTTTTAGGGTTTTTAACATGGAAAAGGTACTTACACATGGAAACCTTCAAATTGCAACTCTTAGACCCATAACTACTATCTGTCAAAAAACTACCCGGAATTTTTAAATAAAACACACAATATTCAATTATTTATCAATATTTATTTTGTCGCCTTCAAAGTAGACCTCATTTGATGCAACACACATGTGCCAACGATTTTTCCAGTCATCAAAACATTTTTTATAAGCGTTTTCTGGGATGGCCTTCAGTTCCCTCAACGAATTTTGTTTTATGGCTTCGATCGCTTCAAAATGTTTTCCACGGAGAGGTAATTTTAGTTTCGGGTACAGAAAAAAATCACATGGGGCCAAATCTGGTGAATACGATTGTTTCTCGATTGTATTTATTGAGTTTTTGGCCTTAAATTCGGTTACAACTGCGGCTCTATGCTGTGGTGCATTATCGTCGTGCAAAACCCACGAATTGTTTTTCCACAATTCTGGCCGTTTTTGACGGATTTTTTCACGCAAACGCTTCAAAACGCTCAAATAATATTGTTTATTGACCGTCTGTTCCTCTGTTAGGAATTCATGATGCACCAAACCATGAATATCAAAGAAAATAGTCAGCATGACTTTCACTTTTGATCGACTTTGACGTGGTTTTCTCGGTTTTGGCTCATCATTTGTTTGCCATTGAGATGCCTGTTGACTTGTTTGCATGTCAAACTCGTAGACCCATGTCTCATCTCCAGTTATAATACGTTCCATGAATGTAGGATCGGAATTAGCACGATCTAGCATGTCCAAAGAAATCTGTCTGCGGTACTCTTTTTGAAGAAAATTCGGCTCTTTTGGAACAAGTCGAGCGGTGACGCGTTTCATGCCCAAAACATCTACCAAAATCGTACGAACTGACTTGTGGGAGATGTTTCGCTCTTGTGCCATCTCTCTTAAGCCTGAATGGCGATTTTCCAATACGATTAGGTTCACTTTTTTAATGTTCTCCTCCGTGGATGTTGTCGATGGCCGTCCGGACCGAGGCAAATCTTCACACACTTCTCGACCTTCCTTGAATGCTTTGTACCAATCGTAAATTTGTGTTTTTGATAAAACTGATTCCCCATAAGTCTTTTCCAACATTTTCAAAGATTCCGCGCACGAAATTTCGTTGGTAACACAAAATTTGAGGCAAACTCTTTGTTCAATATTTGTATTCATTGTGAAAATCGTGACGCACTACTGAGCTTAACTGACTATAACAGCTGGCGTAAACAAACTGCTTGATGGAACGCGCTCAAACTTGGCATCATAAATTGGTACAGTGATGCCAACATACAACAAAAAAAAATGCAAATATCTGTAACGCGGGAGATTTAAAAAAACTTTTCCGGGTACTTTTTTGACAGAAGGTACATAAATTAGGAACAATTTGTACTTGGTCCCATCAAAATCCATTATGCGGTCTCAGAGAAAGGTTACGACAAACTTTTTTTCTTGAAAATGCTATAACTGAGGATAAAATGAGTTTAAGGACCCCTGCATTGGCTCATTTTATTAAAAATAAGTTATATTTACAGTGTATTTTGATTATTTTATTATAATAATATTTTCTATCATTTTTTTAGATAATTTTGGCCAGAAAGGCCTATAGGTGTAAGATCACCTTAAGGCGGTCTTACACCTAGTGGCTTCTGAGGTCAAAATGAGCTATAAAAAAAAGAAAAATGTAGTTTAAACAAAATACAATATATATACTATAAATATACACTATTTCTGATAATATGGCCCAAGACTTAATCTGTAGACCAATTTTACTCAGAGATATAGCATTTTAGAATTTTTTCAATTGGCGTAACTTAAAAAAAACTATTACATTGATTTTCATGGGAGAGGAACTAAATTACTTGAAATTCATGCAGTTATGGCAGGAAGAGTCGGAAAAATAAAATTTCTGAAAATTATTTTTTTTATGGAAAAAACTGCTTTAAGTTCATGAATTTTATGAATTTTTATGTTTTTTTTTGGATTTTACCATTTTAAAATTATTTAATAAAATATTTTTCATATTTCCAACTCTTCCTGCCATAGATGAATAAATTGCAAGTAATTCAGGCCCTCTCCCATCAAAATCAATGGAATAGTTTTGCTTCCTCATAGAGGAAGCTTTATGATAGTAAAAAAAAGTTTATGAGATAATGTGTTAGAAATGTTATTTAGCAAATTTGGAATCGAAATACACTATTTTTAGAAAATGTCCGTATGGATGTGTGTGTGTGTGTGTGTGTGTGTGTGTGTGTGTGTGTGTGTGTGTGTGTGTGTGTGTGTGTGTATTTGTATGTCCGTATACGCTGATATGATCTGCTCGACCAATTTTAACGGGAAAGTGATAATTTTTTTAGATTTTGCTTCCACAATTGGGGTCAATATTCTATTTTTGTAAAATTTAATTTTTTCTTTTTTTTAGCCATTTTTAATTTTCAATATTTTTTTTTCGATTTTTTTAATGTTTAGAACAAATATTGTTTATATATCATGAATTCTCTGTCTGTAGGATAAAATTATCTAAAATTTAAAAAAAAAAAAGTCGGTAGCTATATTTCGTCATAAGTTATTGATGAAAACGTAATTTTTTGAAAATAGATTATATTTCGAAATTAAAAAACGATATTAACATAAATATTTTTTTGTTATAAAGGATATTAAGTACTATAACTTACTAAATTTTTAGGATTTTCTATTCATTATTTTATGAGAAAAAAAATAATTTATAAAAAAAAAGTGATTTTTTTGTCGTTCAAGAACTATAGTAAAATTGGCTTAATGACTTTGAAATTCTTTGAAGGGATAGATTTTGTATACCAATCGAGTGAGTTCTTTGGGCAAAAGAATTGATTCATAAATTTCGAAGATATTTGAGGTTAAAATTTTTTTCAATTTTTTTTTTAAATCGTAATTTCTCAAGAACGGCTTTAAGTATCTAAATGGGGAGGGTGGTATTCGAAAGAGAATTAAATTACCTATATTTTCTAAAAAAATTAATTCTCTAGCTATCACGGTTCTTTTGTTATTAACAAAAACGTAAAAATTGAAAAATGAAAAAAAATTAGTTTTATATGTTCAACTATTACGAGAGTAAAATTGTCTTATTCGCTTCAAAATTGATTGTAGAGGTATATTATTGATAGTTCTCGGATGAGTTCTTTTGGCAAAGTGATTGGTTCATAAATTTCAGAGATATTTGAGGTTAAAATTTTTCTAGACATTTTTAATATCTATTTCTTGAGGATTTTTTTTTAATTTTTAAATTTTTACATTTCTGTTAATAAAAAAAGAACCGTGATAGCTAGAAAATTATTTTTTTTTAGAAAATATAGGTAATTTAATTATGTTTCGAGTGCTATAAATTACATTCAAATACATAGAGCTCTAAATATCAGTTGCAAATTTATAGGTAATTGTGATATATATTTTATGTATGTGAAATTTTGTGGAAATGTATAATCTATAAAAATTTGAATAAATTATGTTGGAGTTTTGTTATTTCTGTCTTTCTGAAGTATTAAATTTTAAATATTGGAATTAAAAATTAATTAAAGGAATCAATAGATTAAGTTTTAGGAAGCTACGTGCCAATGAATTGACAGCAGTTTTTTTTAAAGTAACGCCAAACTTTAAAAAATGACATTTTGAGAAATAATCCTACAAAGAAAAATACCATAAAACTTCAAAAATAACCAGCCATTAGGTTCCCAATTTTTTTCCCTTCATGAAACTCAGTTTGCTGTACACCTAAGATATGTTCTTCTATATAAATATGTTGAAACAGAAGCTCTGGCACCTTGCATGCATCCGTTCCTTTAAAAGTTATTGCTAATCTAACAGCATGCGTTCCATTCAAAGTTATTGCTAAAAATCTGTCCTTCGCTTTTGTACTTTTGATTCATCCACTGTTGAGTCACTTTTTAACACATTGTACTGAGTTACATTATTATTTATTATACTAAGATTAATGTAGAATATGCAGCAGGTCTTATGAAATATGAAATCCTAATCGCAACTTAAGAAGCCATCACTGTTATGGCCAAAAGTACATAAATACATAAAAGACGATAAGCCCATTTTGTCAATAATCACTTGATTACGCATATTGTATATTAAATATATCTTGAATTCAAGCCTGTATTATATATTTCTTGTGTGCTAAGCAGGCTTGTCGCTTTTCTGCGTAGATATATCTTGACACTTATTGTAATTCACAACTCTTCTGAATTGAATTATATCCTATAGTAAGCTAAACTCAATTATTTCACTTTCATCTTTTTTAGAAAAAAGATGTATTTATTTTTATCCGTAAAGAATTATTTCAGCTTCTTCCTTCGAATACTTGACTAAATCCACTTGTTTTTCTGTATTAACTTTCATACAGCAATCTCATGCATCTTGATCTGAAGCTATAATTTCCAAATTTAAACAAAACTGTCACTGCACGCTTGTATTATAATCACAATTATAAATACTTTTACATATATATCTTCACATATAATTCATTAAATTTTCAGTCCTAAATTCACTTATGAATACAAATAATGAAACATTGAGAAAAAAATTTTTCTATTTGAGGAAGCCAAAACTCTGCAAAACAAACTGTGGAAATCACATAGTTATGTATCTCTGCTCATATGAGCTTTTGAACTGTCAGCTGTGCGGCTGTGCCACTGTGTTTACACTGGCATTAGTTATATATATAGGTATAGATACAAAAGGGAGTATTAATATAGTGAATTACTGTCGAATTTCGGTCACGGAATGGTCACTTTACTAGAAGCAGAAGTGGGAAATGGTCACAAGACGATTCCACTGGATTTCGAATTCCACAATAAGGTTTATTTAATTTTTATAATAAATACTGTATGTGAATTTAATAATTTTTTTTATCCTTATATAAGGATTTATATAAGTATAATATACTTATATAAATAATGTTTCTTGATATTTTATAACACATTTAAGTAAATAACATTTTCCTATCAGAAGTCTATAAAAAAGGCAAAAAACAAGAAAATCAATTTTCTCGTCATTTTAAAGATAGTAAGCTCTTTCAGCGGTTTATTTAAAATTTTTTTAATTATTGATCGAAACAATAGATTTTTAGGTTCGAAATAACATATATAATCAAAAAATTCAATAAAAAAAATTTTGATTTTTTCAAAATTTTTAGATGTAAGGCCGCCTTAAGCATTATTTCAATACATGAATATGTAATATAGTTTCTAGTCTTGTCTTAAATGTTTATACTCTGGTAGCTCACCAGAAGAGCATCTTTTCATCAACAGTAACCATGTACCGGTGATTGAATTTCTGTGAATATACATTAAAAGAATTTATAAAGAACTCTTTAGCTTCATCGCTCCAACTCCCAACAGGTACTAAACGAATGTATTATTAACTACTGTTGGATTGAAATATGGTCGGCTACCTAAGGTTTGTCTATTACTGCTGTTTAAGTACAGCGATCGTGGCTACTGTAAGTACTGTGCTGAAAACATCAAAAAGTATGTTATTAATTTGACATTTGATTTATTTCAATTATAATTATTACAGTTTCAGATTTAATGTATACATTATAACTGTGACAATGAATTTAATTGCAAAGTAATTTTCGGTCAAGATATTCTATGTGTTTGAGAATGCAATAAATTATATGAGGTACATGCTGTGGGTGATTAAATAAGTTTTGTGTCGAACACAATTATACATTTAAATTCAAAGTATATTGTAAAAGTAAAGTTCGCACAATATTTACATAGTATTTACATTGATATGAGGCGTTTCACGTCAACTGCCCCAGATCGGCGCGCGAGTGCCAAATCGTGCTATTTCCAACTCATGTTTATGATAATAAAATGTACTTAAAAAAATTGTTTGATAAGCATTTTCAACGTGTTTTTTCCTCAGCTTTCCAATGATATAGGTAGTTTTTTCAAAATTTTCCATTTTCACCTTCAAAAACTACAAAACATCTTATATCTCAAAAACCGCGCTGGGGCAGTTGACGTGAAACGCCTCATATATAAGTTTGAAAATGAATAACAATTTAAAGTAGAAGTTACATCATAACAGTATTGTATAAAAAAATTAACTAATGGAATCTGTTTGAGTTTGACTGAATATGAAAGTGCAGAAGTGAGTCTACACTGACAACTCGCATCTGAGTTTACGTATTATAATTCTATTGGCGTTAACTATTGGGTATTAAAATCTGAGTGTAATTGCATGTGTAAAATCCAATATTTAATTAGTACATCGAGTGCTGCAGTAATCTCTCACGAGAGATGACTAACCTGTTGAGTTTTGCCTGAAGTTTGTCTGAGTTTTGCCTGAACCAATATTTAAATGCTCATGTAGCACCGGTGCCTACACGTGGTTAATGTTATTACATAACCTCGTGTGGAGTGAGTGTTGTTACCTTGCAGCAGATACGATTGAATTAATCGTTGAATGCACTTGAGTTGATGTGTGAGCGATGGTGAGAAGTGCAGATGAGAGTTTCCGAAGGTTAGATGAGTAGAGCCAGTGAATATGTTGAGTAGAGTCGATGAATTTTAGCAGAAGCAGATGCGGTGCGATGTTACCTCGTGGCGGGCTAATTGTGGAGAGAGCGACCATCTGTCGACTTCCGTCTTCTTCCTTTTTCCTATCACAGGAGCGCGAATCAAATTTGCACCTCTCTCATTTGTATATGGGGGAGCGAGCGAGACAGAAATATTGCGCTGCTGACTGCCGAATCAGTATAGCGTCTCAGCTGTTCCGCCGAGAAGCCACGAGGTGCTGCCGCGCAGTGGCGGTGCAGTGAGTCGAGCCTATCTGAGAGTAACCGCGGGAATTCTAACTCGTTGAATTCCCAAACATTCCGCCCGCCATATCAACCTCCAGGTTGATTTAAATTCCGGTTGGTACTGGCAAGATGGCGAGTTTTGAGATTGGCTGAGTAAGTTGAGTAGTGGCTGTTTTGATTGTAACAACTCTGGTGAGATTGTCGGTTCCAGGATGAAGTTGAGTGACTCGTGCGAGTGGCCATTTGCTCGGTGGTGAGCGTTCATCAGTGAGTAGTACCATGGAATCCACTTTTATCTCGTGAGAGGGATGATGCGATTTTGAAATGGATTGAAGCCGTTTCAGATATTGAGTTGACCATTGCTGTCAAAATTGCTGAGTGATCCGTTGATGAGTTTCCATTTGGACAGCCGTGCGTCAGTTAGGTTGAGTAAATTTGGCTCAGGCACTGAGTTCAGTGCCTTGCCGAAAAGAAAATGTCCGGGTGTGAGTGCGTTGACGTCTTCTGGACCTTCATTGAGAGGTTCTAGCGGACTTGAGTTGAGTAGAGCTTCTATCTGAGCAATGTGGCTGAAGCTTCAAATGTGAGGAGAGTGTCCCCAATGGTCCGTCGCAGGTGAAATTTAACTGATTTCACTACTGCTTCCCACTTGCCTCCCATGTGAGGTGCAGTAGGTGGGTTGAATATCCATTAGGTTCCCTCATTGATTAGTGAGTTGTACAGACTTGAGTATTCACGTTGAGTTTGGTTGATGAGAATCTTCAGTTCCTTGTCTGCTCTGATGAAGTCTGTTCCACAGTCTGAGTAAAGGTTAGAAGGTATTCCTCTCCTTGAGGTGAACCGTCTGTAAGCCGCTAAGAATCCGACCGTTGAGTAATCACTGACCAGTTCTAAATGAACAGCTGAAGTTGAGAAGCACACAAAGATACAAATCCAGCATCTGTATGTTTTGGATCCACGACCTTTCCATGAGGTTATGGTGATTGGCCTGGCGTAATCGATCCCAGTGTGAGTGAAAGGTGATGATGGGGCCATGGGTAATTGAGTTTCTGAGCCCTTTGAGACCGATACCTTGCACAAGTGACACATTTTACAATATGTGACTTGACCGGTGCTCTGTAGAGATGGGCAATATGTATCGATATTGGGGGATATCGATATTTTCTTCGCAATATATCGATAATTTGTATCGATATTTTTACCCCCGATAATATCGGAATATCGATATTATACTAAAGAAATCGGCTTCCGATATTATTATATTGAAAAAAAATGTTTTTCCTTCGCGCCACAGTGTATTAACGACATTGCTTGATCGGACCGGTCGACCAGGTGAGGGCAGCACTAGTTGGTCTCCAATAGAAAAAGAGCATCAATCACTGCTTTTCAAATTTTTAGTTCAACGTTCGACCAGTTCGACGGTTCGACCGTTCGACGTTCGACACAGTAACTGATCGAGACAACGAGGTGAGACTGTGAGAGCAACTGCAGTCAACGAAAAAGTAAGAGCCAAGAGACAAAGAAGTACGGAAGTGTGACTGTGTCCTGTGAGCCCGCAGAAAATTTTGGAGTTCGACGAGTTTAGTGCTAGTGCTATCTAGTCTAGAGTACTTACGAGTTACAAGGTAATAATACGAGACGACGACGACAACAAAGAGGGCTACCGGTGCTGTCGGGCTACGTGCTGGGTGAAACTTTTAACCTTCATCGCCAATACACGGCAGGCGGTTTACGCAAGCTGCACACGGGAGACCGGGGAGACAGGAGTGCGAGTACGAGACAATCATCAGGACGGCGACCGCTGCTGCCGGAACGAGCTTTAAGTAAATATTTCGAAAAATTTTAACCTCCGTCGCCATTACGCGGCACTCGCGGTAAGCGCTTCGGAAGCTGGACATGAGAGTACTTATGAGTTAAGAGACGACGACGACGACAATAACAAAGACGGCTACCGCTGCTGGCTCACTGAAGAATTTTAAACTACATCGCCTTAATTACGCGGCAGGCGCTCCGAAAGCTAGACATGAGAGTACGAGTTAGGGGACGACGACGACAATCACAAAGACGACTATCGCTGGTGCCGAGCTCAGTGAAGAATTTTCACCTCCATCACCTTTACGCGGCAGGCGCTCCGAAAGCTGGACAGGAGTGTGCGAGCTGTACGAGTTAGGAGACGACGCCAACGATTACAAAGACGGCTATCACTGCTGCCGGACTGCGTAAACAAAGAATTTTAACCTTTGTCGAAATTCAGAGCAAGGACAACGAGGCTTCATCAACACTGTGTGTAAGGTAAGCAATATGTATGTTATGATTTGTAAGAAATGTGAGTCCGTAGTCCATATTTTAGCATTCACTAGGCCATCATTATGAATTAATTTTTTTTTACTACTCCATTTTTTGTCCACATCCAATCCGAAATTTTTTAATTTTTTTGCAGATGAATAACTCTAATGACCTTATAAAATATTTAGAACAGCAGCAGTATAATTTAGTTTTATTAGAAAATAGATTAGTGAATCAAAGTAATTTATATAAGCAAGATATTCTCGATATTGAATTACTATTGCAACGTGAGGCAAAAACTTTACAAAATATTTTATTTTGTAGTTTGTCTGTTAACGTACAAATTCAATTAAAAGAAAATTTATCACGTATAAAAAGTATTTTAAATACTTGATTTGATTTAGATTCATATGGTTTAGATGATACCATTCTAATTAACAGTAGCGACAGTAGTACTGACGAAGAAGATTTTTAAAATTTCAATAATTGAGTATTGTAATAAGTATATCTATTGCTATGGTTATGTATATGTTTTTTAATGATCTTGAAAACCATATAATATAATTTAATAATATTCAATATTGTACTTTCAGCTTATCGGTCTTATCGTTTGGTTGAGATTGAATCGTCTGAGTGAATTTAAAATTGCGATTGTGTGAAGAGTGATCCTGTCTCCTTACCTTTCAAAACCTTATGCTTATCTAATAGTATGCATAGTATACCTCATTTTTTATTTTCATAATCCTAGAAACTAATTTTTTCTTTAGAATCATTTTTTTAATTCACAGTAAAATCTAAAATAAAGTTTCTCTGTACATAAAATTAAAAATAATTTCTTTTTTTCTAGTGTCAAAGTTCAAGAGTGACGTGTGGAAATATTTTCGAAGGGTGGACCAGTTGGTGTCGGAATGCTTAGTCTGCAATACCAGCATCAAATCAACTGGCAACACAACAAACTTACGTGCTCACTTACAACGGCATCATCCAAAAATCCATCTCGAAGGTGTGAAAGGAGCAAAGAAAAGAAAAGCTTCTGATGAGATAGCGGTAGATGAGGAATCGCCGTCTGAAGATCTCAAGAAAACTGACGAAAAAACAAAAAATTCGATGAGGCCCACAACTCTTACGACCCCTACATGTTCAACGCCAAAGCGGAAACGATCTCAATTGAGGGTGGATAGTATTTTTGAACATCAGCGATCATACGCAGGTAAATTGTAAAATCATTTTAAAATATGTTTTCAATAATTTATTTTTAAATATTACATTTTTCATTAACTTGTAGATGATGGTGCAAAGGCTGCTGAAGCTACAAAACGACTTATTTTTATGCTGGCTAAAGACAAGATGCCATTGTCAACCGTGGAAAAAGAGGGCTTTAAAACATTTGTTAACTACACGGCGCCCTTTTACAAAATTCCAAGTAGGAAACAAATAACGGAGAAAATGGAAGACAAGTACAAAGCACTTTCCAATAATGTGAAAGATTTGTTTTCGAAACTAGATAATATAGTTTTAACCACAGATATCTGGACGGATACTCTAAATAACCGAAGTTATTTAGGTTTAACAAGTCATTTTATAGATGGTAGTGCTTTAAGATCGATCATGATTGGGGTTATGGATTTGGACGATCGCCATACAGCAACTAATATTCGAAAATGGTTAGAAGAACTTCTTATTGTATGGAAAATCAAAAAAGAAAATGTCGTTGTTGTAGTAGCTGATAATGCAGCCAATATAAAAAGGGCGGTGATTGATGCTTTTGGTGAGGAAAAATACTTACCCTGCTTTGCACATACGCTAAATTTAGTTCCATCAAGAATTCTAGAAAAAGACACAGTAATTACACCGATTATTACGAAAGTCAAGGAGATTGTAAGATACTTCAAGCAGTCTGTTGTAGCTAGCGATGAGCTTAGAAAACTGTCGGAACTTAAATTAGTTCAAAGTGTTAGTACACGCTGGGGTTCAGTATACGCTATGCTCGAAAGGTATTTGATTTTATCAGAAGTCACGTCGTCAATTCTTATAAAATTAGATGGTGATAATGTACCGACACCACTAATGGGAGGAGAATTAACCACGGCAAAGGAACTGATGAAGATGCTGAAACCATTTAACGAAGCCAACTTGGTCCATCCCACCATAAATGGTGCTCTCTGAGTTGTGAGGTGAGTAATCCACGCGAGGTACAGTCTTCTGGGTTTCTGCTCCAGGCACATGTCTCCATTGTGCTGCTGGAATGAGTTCTTGTATGAGTGCTTCTCTGTTTCCAACGAAATCCTTCCATCGTGAGGGATGTAAGCGTATCCAAGTGAGTGCTACCTTAGCATCAGTCCACAAGTGAATTTGTGAAATTAGCAATCGCGAGTTTTCCAATAAGTCTTTTGCCAACTTTGTGAATAAAACTGTCGCTCCCAATTCCAATCGTGGGATTGGCAGTCGTTTGAGTAGTACCACTTTTGTTTTGGAGATGAGAAATGATGTCATTGAGTGAGATTTGAGTGTTGTGGTTTTGACGTAAAGAACTGCGGCCATTGCCTGTTATGAAGCATCCGAGACGCCGTGGAGTTCCACAATTGAGTTATCCTGAATGCCTAACCACCGAGGTATGGCGATTATCTTCAGGTGTGTGAGATCTTCTCGAATGTGCAGCCATTTCTACACAATTGAGTTTAGCAGTGATTCGTCCCAAGAAAGCTTGTGAAGCCACAGTTCTTATAGGAGGATTTTTGAGGTGATTATGACGGGTGAGATTATTTCAATGGAATCGTACAGTTGAAATACTTCTGACAGTATAATCCGTTTAGTGATCATCTCCTGGTGGGGTGGCAGAGCCATCCGAAATGTGAGTTTATCTGATTTTGGGAGCCACTTCATCCCAAGTATGTTTTTGGCGCAATCATCTAAAGGCACAGCTTCTTCAGCTGTTGGCTCTTTGAGAAAATCTCTTAGAAATTCTGATGAGTTGGAGTTTCACTTGGCTAATGGAAAACCGCCGGCCGTGCAGAGTGAGTTAACTGCTTGGCCTTTTCAATGAGAATTTCCTTTGATGTAGCTCCACCGAAGATGTCATCCACATACCTTCCAAAAAGTAGTGAGTTTACCGCAAGTGGATAATTGTCTCCTTCATCCTTTACCAGCTGAAGAAGTGTCCGAATTGCTAAGTACGGAGCTGTTCGTGTTCTATAGGTGACTGTAGTCAAATGGAAGTGAGTAAGTTGACCCTTTTTATCTACCCACAAAATGCGTTGTAGATTCCAATCTTGAGGATGAACATTAATCTGACGATACATTTTAGTAATGTCAGTTGAGAATACAAATGGCTGAGTTCGAATTCATATGAGAACATCCACAATGTTAGGTGAGAGGTTGGATCCAGTATGCATTATATCGTTGAGTGAGTTTCCATTTGTTATGAGTGCTGAACCGTTGAATAATGCTCTGAGTTTTGTCGTTAGACTATCTTCTCGTAATACCCCATGGTAAGGAAGATAGTAAAATGATTTGGCAGATATTTCCTGTTGAGGGATCTTCACCATATGGCCCAATTTGCAGTATTCTTCCATAAATGAATAATACCTTTCTTTGTAGATGCTTTCTTGATTGCATTTTGTGAGTATCCGTTTGAGGCACTCTTGAGCTTTTCCGAATGAATTTCCTAGTACTTCTGCTGAGGTTGTAAGAGGTAATCTGACTTGATATCGTCCATGAGTATCTCTCGTGTGAGTTTCAACAAAGTGTTGCTCACACAATGCTTCTTCCTTGTTGAGTTTGACTGCCGAATTTGAGGGTGGTTCTTGAACCCAAAAGCGAGTGAATAGTTCCAGCTAGAATTTCACAAATCTATACACGAACAGTACCACTCAATCATCTTCGATGTTAGCAGTTTAGAAGAAACGTGGCGTTCCAAGCATCAAGGCACTTAACCACTCGCCGGTGATACTCAATCCAGTCTGAGCAAGTTACCGGAAATTAAGCTGCAAGCCTCATTGTCTGCGAATGAAGCTGGGCAACTTGCTTCGATGACTGCATGATCCCTTTTGAAGAGAGAGTAGAGCTCCTCAGCACCCTGCTTCCAAGCCAGTATCACCGGAAGAGTGGCAGTTTCCTTGCCGATTATGATATAGGAAGCCGCAGATATTGTGAGTTGACCTTGCAGAGAATAGAAGCCGGAATCGACCCTGGAGACTTTGATCGAGTCCTGATATGGATGTCTACCACAACAAGTCCAGGCACAGTGAGTTGGCTGCTGCCAGTCCGCTTAGCTGTACTTTTCTTTCCAGCTGATGTGTTTGCAGTCGCATTATCCTCCTTCTCCTGCTGGATGTCGTCCTCCTTGTCAGAAGCGGAAGCGTCTGCTTGTTTCTCCAAGTTCTTGAGGCCATCCTTGGTGGTCGGCATTGTCAGGTTCTGTTGAGTTTTACAATAGTAAGTATTTATTCACTGGCTCTATTCACACCACAGCATGTTAATTCGGCTCGAAGGACCAAAATGTTTGAGAATGCAATAAATTATATGAGGTACATGCTGTGGGTGTTTAAATAAGTTTTGAATCGAACACAATTGAACATTTAAATTCAAAGTATATTGTAAAAGTAAAGTTCGCACAATATTTACATAGTATTTACATTGGTATATAAAGTTTGAAAATGAATAACAATTTAAAGTAGAAGTTAGATCACAACAGTATTGTATAAAGAAATTAACTAATGGAATCTGTTTGAGTTTGACTGAATATGAAAGTGCAGAAGCGAATCTGCACTGACAACTCGCATCTGAGTTTACATATTATAATTCTATTGGCGTTAACTATTGTGTATTAAAATCTGAGTGTAATTGCATGGGTAAAATCTAATATTTAATTAGTACATTGAGTGCTGCAGTATTCTCTCACTAGAGATGACTAACCTGTTGAGTTTTGCCTGAAGTTGTAGTGTAACTGAGTTGTCCGTAGTTGAATTGAGTTTCACCAAACACTTTCCCCTTGGCTCACGTACAATGAGGCTGATGTGAGATAAAATAGCAAGCAAATGTAATTGATCTGCTGCATATGAGTGTAACCAATATTTAAATGTCATCTAGCACCAGTGCCTACACGTGGTTAGTAACATAACCTCGTGTGGAGTGAGTGTTGTTACCTTGCAGCAGATGCAATTGAATTAATCGTTGATACACTTGAGTTGATGTGTGAGCGATGGTGAGAAGTGCAGATCAGAGTTTCCGAAGATTAGATGAGTAGAGCCAGTCAGTATGTTGAGTAGAGCCGATGAATTTTAGCAGAAGCAGATGCGGTGAGATGTTACCTCGTGGCAGGCTAATTGTAGAGAGAGCGACCACCTGTCGACATCCATATTCTTCCTTTTTCCTATCACAGGGGCGCGAATCAAATTCGCACCTCTCTCAATTGCATATGGGAGAGCGAGCGAGACAGAAATATTGCGCTGCTGACTCCCGAATCAGTATAGCGTCTCAGCTGTTCCGCTGAGACGCCGCGAGATGCTGCCGTGCAGTGGCGGCGCAGTGAGTCGAGCCTATCTGAAAGTAACCGCGGGAATTCAAGCTCGTTGAATTTCCAAACAATATGAAAAAACAAAAAAGGATCTTAAGTTATTCTTTCAACTTTATAACAATGAAATAATAAAATTCAAAATAATTTAATATTTAATACGTAAATATTTAATATAATTTTTAAAATCTAGCTAGCCTTGTCATAAATACTTATATTGTAGTAACTCACCAGAAGAGCATCTTTTCATAAACAGTAACCACATATACTGGTGATTGAATTTTTATAAATATGCATTAGAAGAATTTACAAAGAAATCTTTAGCTTCATTGCTCCAACTTCCAACACGTACAAAACCTCTTTCTAATTGTTCAACGGTATCCCTAGTAAATCTGAAATACAAATTATTAATTAAGTAGAATCCCTTTCATTTGTAAGAAATTTCATTACATTTAAATTTTCAAGGTATTACCTATCAAATGAACTCGCTAGTGCAGCTGTCATGTAGGTTTTATATGTAACAGTAATTAAAATGCTAAAAATGCTCCGCTATCCAATTAATATCATTTATCACTAAGTTAGTGGTAAAGATGGCAAAGAGGAAACTTGAAGTAACATACTGTACGTACACAAAAAGCTAGTTTGTAATATTGTAAAAAGATATAGGTTTTTCCATTCAACAACAGTTTTTTGATTTTCAATCATTCTTAGCTTCTTATAACATCTTAGTAGCATGTGACGCATTTGGTTACCTTTCTGTAGTCAGTGGCAAAAAATATCTGCATTAGCTACTTGACGCTTCAATGCAATACTTCCCCGCAATGGAATTGGCCTCTGAACATGTGAGGCAAGTTTGTCACTTAAATAATTGCCATTTAAATAGTTCTGATTACTACTTTTATTAAATCATCTGAAGCAAACATCTAACAGTGTCAAGAATTTTTTGACTCGAAACTGGTTAATAATTTTCAAAAAAGTTCTTGTGCATTTAGCTTAATAAAAAACCCATTGTTTTTCCCTTGCATAAATACCTTTAACTGGGTGAATGGTTCATAAATAAGAATAAACTGGAGTAAGCTGATCTCATCCAGAACTGAAGAACAAGTATGCAGAGGCATGGAAAAAGCAGCGGTAGGTCTGTAATCACATAACCTCGAAGAAATTCTTTTGAAGATCCCTTGTCGCAGCTAACCTCTTACCGGATCACCATTCTGGCTTACTCCAAATAGCCATTGTCGGACAGTCTTCTGGGCATACTTACACCAGGAAGTAAAACATTGTCGTCGCCGGGAGTTGTGCGCCGTTCGATCACAACAAACACTTTCGCGCCGTACCGTAGTGTAGAAGAAAAATGTCCCTAACACTATCGTGCAGGCTCGCGCCGCTCGCGCGCCGCGGGCGCGATCATGCGCATGCGCAGATACCGTTATACCGACTAGCGATATCTAAAATAATAAAGTACTCAATTATTTATTTATTATAGCAAATTTATTAATTGCGCAATTATGTACGTGATCCGCAAAAAAACTGCAAACCAGTAGCATCAATTAACAGTTTAAATTATGTTAGTACATTCAGAAATTAGTATTTTTCTCATTACTCGCTGCTTGAACATAAATTATTTTTTTTTTCGGAAAACGCAATAACCCAACATTTTTTTAAAGACAATTGCTAAACCTACTAACAAATACGCAATTATTCAGATTTTTATTTTACAGATTAAGGAAAATTACTCGCACAGTTCATACACCTGGGGAGAACGGGTGAGACAGATCTCGGGAAAAGGGGAGAGGAAACGGACCCTTGGTGGTGCGTAGAGGGGCGCGATATACTTTACAAAGGTAGATCTTCCAAATGTTGGGGACTATGGAGTTATATATACGTATATATACATATATATGGATATTACGCGCCGCGACCAGCGTATACGCTCGGGACCAACTAACTCTGATAGGGCAACCGCTGAACAGTGATTGAGCCTAAAAGGTATAACAATAGCAGGGGATCGGGGGTAGAAGGGCTTCTCACACGCTCCCTGAAATAGGGCACCGCGATTTAATTGCTAATAAGGAACAGGAATGTTTTGTGGTAACTAAAACAACATGAACGAGGGAGGAAAAAGGGGATAAACGCCAATTTCCGGATCGGATTACTTGACGGAAAATATTCACGGACTTACAGAGTTTCTTTAGTTACGTCGCGTTGATCTGCTGATATCGATACTAATTACATATTTATATATATATATATGGAATATTTGAGGTGAAGTCAGCAGCTCAAAATTTTAAAATCGCTCAAAACTCGTTTTCTTTTAGTTTTTTATGAAAAAAGTTTAACTGAAATTTTAGGTCTATATTTGCAAAAATAAAAAAGCTATGCAATATTGAAAATTCAATTTTTTTGCAATTTTTGGTTAAAATCCAAGTTTATTCATTTTTTAACTCAAAATCTTGAAACTTTTTGTGTAGAACATTGATTGGCAAACAGTTTGCAGTTTTTCTGTAGAATGTTCCAGTATTTATTTTATGACTCTTTTTGAAAGTATATGATTGGCTGCTTTTTAGTATACCTTCATCGAAGGATATTGAGGCTGCGGCCAAATATTTTTTATTCGACAAATTATTTTTGTATTCTTCTTCGAAAACCCTTCAAAATACTTTTTTGATCAATACTGGCCGAGCAAAGGGAAAACCGCTTCCAATTCATTGGCACGTAGCTTCCTCAAACTAATTTATCAGTTCCTTTTCTATACTTTTATAAAATAATTTTTCTCAAAAACAAATGAAGAAAATATATTGAAAATTTAACCAAATATAGTTTTTAATAAGTGTAATAAGTGGTTAAAATTTTGAGTCGATTTATAAAATATTCTCTGAAAAACAAGTATTCGAAAATATTTCAAAATAATTAGTTCTTTAAGAAATAACAGACATCTGTATTATTTTAATAAATTGTTTATTTTCATAATCTTATCTGCTTTCATAATGATTGAAAACTCGCTGTAGGGGTATATTTTTAATTTTATTTAAATAATACCGTCTTTAGTTATTCATAAAAAATACATGTTTTCTGAGTGATCGACAATTTTATTAACCTACCTTCATTATACCTCGTTGCAATATTTTTAAATAATGAACCTAATAGCTTATTAAAGTAGAAAAAGCAAGTAAACAACACGCGTGCGTATCACGCGTCATTTCCACTTTCTAGTAACATATACATAAAGCCGTTTTCGAAAAATTTCGATATGAAGAGATGGCTAAAACAGTTTTAGCCTAAAATATCTCTCAAATTCATAAACGAATTCTTTTATTACCATAAGAACTAATATAATAAATAATATACAAACTCAACATCTCTACAAAATTTCAAAGAAATTAAAACAATTTTACTCTAGTTACTGTGCAACCGAGAAAGTCATTTTCAGAAATACCATAATGTTAAATATCAAATATTTTAAAAAGTAGCCATATAATCTTGATCAAATTTTACACAGATATTGCCTATCTGGCAAACAAAATAGACTATAAATTATGAGCTTATACATGGAGTTGTCATTTAGATATTACGATTATCAAAAAAACGTAAACAAGTTTTCACCTCTAAATATCTTTACAAATCAAGAGACAATTCTTTTACCTACAGGACTTATACAATAAATATATAAACTCTACATTTTACAAAATTTCAATATGATTAAACCGATTTTTTTCTCTAGTTATCAAGCGACAAAGAAAGAAACTTTGTAAAATACAAAAATTTTCAATATCAAATATTACAAAAAGTAATGGTACGATCTTCATGAAAATTCGCACACATATTATCTATATCACATACAAAATTGTCTATAAATTCAAGTTTTCGAGAAATTACGAATTGAAAAAAACTTAACCATTTTTAACCTTAAATATCTCTGAAATTTATGGACCAATCATTTTGCGCAAAGAACTCGACTGAGAGCTATTAGTCTAGGCGCCGACAATACATTTCGCGGCCAAATTTTGTCCCCGTCTGAACCAAAGTTTTCTAGGCGTAATTT
Organism: Torymus aiolomorphi; assembly: GCA_036365515.1. NCBI lineage: Eukaryota > Metazoa > Arthropoda > Insecta > Hymenoptera > Torymidae > Torymus > Torymus aiolomorphi. Next base: position 158,584,933 of record CM070874.1, on the reverse strand, counting down.
GGCCTGCTGAATCCGAATTTCGAGGGTTCGCGGCCGAAATAGTGGGAGAAAAAAAGTTATAAACAATTTAATTGTTTGAAAGGCCATATCTCCGAAGTGAAATATCGCAGCGAGCTGAATACTTTCAAGTAAGTGTAATATATTAATCTAATAATAATATTTTCAAACTCAAAAATAAGTTCATGCTAATTACGAAACTCTATTACAATTATGTATCTCATATTTTTATAAAAAATTCAGTAATTATAAACAAATGATGTCGAAAATGTATATTGTGGAACAATGGTAAAAGAATAGTTGATTTACTGATATATTATAAACTTCTGAAAAGGTTATTCTGACACAGTAGGCTCAAGTGATAGGGCATATTTCTAAATGCATTACTTTTGTATATCTCTATGTTAGAGTTTATCGTGCCAATATAAATATGGCCTATCATCAGAATAACCCATAGAAGTTTCAACTTTAAAATTTTTATCTCGAAATTGCGTAGAAATTATTCACTTTTTAGATAGCAATTATTCAAAAAAATCAGTTTAAACACAAAAATAATTCAATTTCGTTATTTCTTACGTTGCCAGAAACTAGATCGTACGCTTGTATCCTTTGAAAACTATATTCAAAGAACATCACCATTGCACCATCTACGAGCAAACGAATGTGACAAACAACTGACGGTATATGAATGAAGAGCAGAACGGCATAAAGCACCTGTAGTTAATGATATCTGCAAGCAGCTGTAGTTGATATGTAGTTATTGATACAAAAAGTAAAAACAGAAAAACGGTTAGATAAAATGTACACTCTCAAATGTATATGTCACGCCTATTACAGGCTTTGTTTAAATAAAACAATCTAGTCTTTAACAGAATGTATATAGTTACAATTTGTCTTCTGTGTCTGAAACAATTTACAATTACACAGGTTTTACCGCCAATTTTTTCCATTAGAAATAAAGTATTTCAAAATTGAAAACAAAAATATACACATCTGATTAATTTGTATAACGCGGACCATTGTTAAATTTTAAACATCATTCTACCATCGGAACACGAAAATAGCAGAAGGTTTCGCGCTTGACAGCGATAATAAATTGTTTTAGGAAAAATGAAATTTATAAAAAAAATTTGTTTGTAGAATAAACAATATATTTGTGAAATTTTATTAAGAAATATTATCTATTAATTATACAAAATATCACAGTAAAATAATTTGGAGGTAATATTAATTATGAAAAGGGTTTTTATATATCGTGAATTAAATGTGTATTAGTTGCGTTCCAAGTAGGTAGGTTATTTTGTATTATTTATATCTTCACATAAATACTTTTGTGTTGACACATTATTAATTGCATCTAATAAATGATTTAAAGAAGCGATTAAGTCAATTTTACTTCCAAAATCGCTAGACATACAAAGCTCAATTTTTTCATTTATTAATTTTACTAAAAATATTTTAACCTCAAATATCTCTTAAATCTATGGACCAATCATTTTGGCCAAATAACTCGACCGAAAACTATACAAAATCCACCTCTACGAGGAATTTTGAAGCGATTAAGTCAATTTTTACTCCCGCAATGGTTAGATATACCAAATTCATTTTTTTTCATTTTTCTATGTTTACGTTTTTGTTAATAACAAAAGAACCGTGATAGCTAGAAAAATAATTTTTTTTAGAAAATATAGGTATTTAAATTCGCTTTCGAATGCCACCCATCCGATTCAGATACATAGAGCCGTTTTCGAGAAATTTCGATATGAAAAAAAGGTTAAAAAAATTTTAACCTCAAATATCTCACAAATTTATAGACCGATCATGTAGCCCAAAGAACTTAGCCGAGATCTATCCAAAATCTACCTCCATAAGAAATTACAAAGCGATTAATCCAGGTTTACTCCATAAAACGTGCGACATAGAGAACACATTTTTTTCATTTTTTAATTTTTTTCTCAAAAACTAACCAACAGAATGGATTAGAATTTACACAGATTATAGCAATTTATATTCTACGTTATCGTGAATTTTCTCCAAAAAATTGACCGTTTAGTTTAAGAGCTATTAGCTTCTTTAAAAAAAAAACACGTTTTTGTTAATAACAAGAGAACCGTGGTAGCTAGATAATTTTTTTTTTAAATTATAGGTTTTTTTATGCTCTTTCGAATGCGACCCATCTGATTAAAAAATTTAAATCCAACCATTAAAAATCAAAAATAAATTTCTCGAAAATCAAAAATTTGAAATAAAACAAAAACGAATCAGTAAATCATCAAAAATTATTTTCTTCCCGAATTCGGAATAAAAAAACAAAAAAAAATGAGAACCTGATGGTTAAAATCGACCGCGTAGATCTGGAGATAAAGCGGTATACATGCATACACATACACACACGTCCATACAGACATTTTCTAAAATCATGTTAAACAAACTTCTAACACCTCTAATGGTGTTTATAGACAGTTTTAACGAAGTTGAAAATTTTACTATTACAAAGCTTTCTCTAGGAGGAAGCAAAAGTTACAATTTTTTGAAATATCAAGAAAAATCCATAATTTCAATTTTTGATAACAGGATTAATGAAATTGAATATTATTCATACATCTTATAGCATGGGTCGTACCACTGAATTTTGTTAGAGCATCAAGTAGAACATTATATATATATCTATTTTCAATAATATTAGGCTTACACAATAAGCGATACCTAATTATGAATTAATAATAAATTAAGCTATAGAGGTTAATTACTATAAAGCTGTCAAAATGAAATCAGGCAACAGACTCATAATTTCATTCATAATTAGGTATCGCTTATTGTGTAAGCCTAATATTATTGAAAATTGATATCTATAATGTTCTATTTGATGCTCTAACAAAATTCAGTGGTACGGTCCATGCCATAAGATGTATGAATAATATTCAGTTTCATTAATCATGTTATCAAAAATTGAAATTATGGATTTTTCTTGATATTCCAAAAAATTGTAACTTTTTCCCTTTGCTTGACCAGTATTGATCAAAAAAGTATTTTGAAGGGTTTTCGAAGAAGAATACAAAAAAAAATTTGTCGAATAAAAAATATTTGGCCGCAGCCTCAATATCCTTCGATGAAGGTATACTAACAAGGAAGGGTATCAAACCCGAACTCACCGATTTAAAAAATTTCGATATATGTTGTAGATCATAAAAAAACATGAGATACGTGTTTTTTCTTATCTGCGGAAAAACATATTTAGGGGGTGAGAACCACCCCTAAAGATAATCCCCAAAAACGGTTTTTTAAATATATCTCGGCTTCTACTGCGTATTTCAGAGTAAAACAAAATAGAAATTACTTCTTATAAAAAAACAAAGATAACTGAAGCAATTTTGACCCTAAGGGTTGCAACCCTTATTTTTTATTTTCAATATACATGATCAAAAAATTAGCTTTTTGAAAATAAAAACTAAGGGTTGCAACCCTTAGGGTCAAAATTGCTTCAGTTATCTTTGTTTTTTTATAAGAAGTAATTTCTATTTTGTTTTACTCTGAAATACGCAGTAGAAGCCGAGATATATTTAAAAAACCGTTTTTGGGGGTTATCTTTAGGGGTGGTTTTCACCCCCTAAATATGTTTTTCCGCAGATAAGAAAAAACACGTGTCTCATATTTTTTCATGATCTACAACATATATCGTAATTTTTGAAGTCGGTGAGTTCGGGTTCGATACCCTTCTTAAATGGAATCAATTAAAAATTAGAGCGAAGGTAATTATTTATAATAAACTCATACAAACATTGTTAATGAATTTATGCAAAAATTTAGTATTCTACATTTATGAAAATAGTCCACCTGTAAACTGCAAACCGTCGGGCCCGCCAAGTATGTATGGGAGAACGGATGACCATCGCTGCTAAAGCAGCTCTAGACTTCTCTTGTCCTCCCAAGATGCCTAATATTATACGACAGGAAATTAAAAATTGAGAAAGAATAAGGAAAAATAGGGATGATAACTATGTACCATTGTTTCGTAAAGGGCCGAAAGGGTCCACCAAATGTTTGCAAGGAAAAGGTTTTATAGAGATACATGGCGCTCACGACGACGAAAAATAATGTTTGTATGACGGGTGTGTAAGATTTTACACTTTTATGTGATAAATAATCCCTGGAGTCAACTTCGCTAGCTCTCGAGCTCATGATCACGTCGACGTAAAATGTAATTTTACACCCGAGGTACGAAAAGTTCTATTGTCAGTCAAGTTAACTTACGGATACTTGACTACAATAAATTGATTTCTGAACTTTCTTGTGTTTAATTTGTATGATGAAAAAATTTGAATACATTTCTGAGAATAGTAATATAGTTATTTCGAAGAGTTGCTTGCATTACTTGACTATCGATAATTGATTTCACAACTTTCGATTGTTTAATTTGAAGTGAACAATGTGAATGTACTTACATACAATTTGTTGAGCAAATATTGTCTCGAAGAAGTATAAGACTTTTTCGATAGTATTTATTTGATTTCTTTTACGAAATCATAAATATTATTATTTTATAGATTATACAAAAAAGAAAATGATACTTGCCTTATTTTATACTTTCGTGGTAAGCTTTTATTAACAATACTATTTATTTTACTGATTGTTTTAAAAAAATATTTAGACTCGACTTGTTAAAGTTCTTGGTACAGAGTTTGACACATATTGAGGGAGAGGAAGAGGGAGAGGGCGGGAAAGCGAGAGTGGGTGGGAGAAAGGGAGTATGGAATAGTATAATAAACCAAACTTATACTTGCCTATAAGTTGTTACTTTTGTAAAAAAATTTTTTAAACAGGTTTCATACCTTTTTAAGAGTAAAAGTACATTAAAAAATGTTTATTAAGTATAAAACTACACGTTAATTGATTTCACAATGGTTTTAGGTTTGACATTCAGTATTCGCGTGAAAGATTAGTACATTGTGCAACTAGGGAGGAAAGTTGACTTTTTCTGGTGAGGATGATGATTCAGCACGAGTGTTTGAGAATGCCATAATTTATAATGAGGACATGCTGTGGGTGTTTACAAAATAAATTGAGAGCCAAACACTTTAGTAAATTAAATTATAATATATTGTAAAATGTCTATAAAATATTATCACTATTACATATTTACATGAAAAACCACTTAAAATTGATATAAAGTTGATATAAAGGTTGATATTAAATGTGTGTGTAACTGTTACTATAAATTGGTTGAGTGTATGTCTGTTACATAATTGTTTGAGTGTCTGAGTGTTACAAAATTCTGTTTAAGTGTATATGAGTTTTACAATTTGACTGTTTGAGTTTTCTGCGACACGTTATGAATCACTGATGAGAGTAACCATGCAATAAACAACACAATCAAATATTATTGAGATGATTGTGGTTGAGTTTTCAATGAGATGACACGATTAGATATTATTGATCTAATCGTGACTGAGTAATTCCAATTGTACCGCGTGATTATGCGTTCACTATAGCAGTACACCTCTGTATAAAATGGCCGCATGTAATTGAGTATTTACATAGTACTTTTTTTAATAAGTGCAGGAACAGGACCTTTTTTGCATGAAAAATGAATGGGAGATCGGGTATATGGAGTCGTCATATAGCCGAAGACTAAGCACTTTTTTTCCTAGTGGGCCGAAAGTACCACTTTCGCTACCGACGCCCGATCACGAATGTTCTATTTTTGGCCTTGCTAGACAATAAGTACTTATTTGAACTTATTTGCTTTTTCTGATGGCTCCATGTGAGAAATAGTTTTAGGATACAAAAAAGCAAATAATTGTTTATTAACTGTTGTCAAGTATTACTTATTTTAAATAATCAATTTTAACTATTATATATTGTTATTAATAGTTAATATTAATTATTTGAATTTCTTAATACGCTCTAGAAAGTATTGTTTTATTAAGACACATGTAACGGCTTCTAATTACACAGGCCCACAAAAAAAAATTATATTGCTCTGGGCTTGAGACAACGTTATTTCTATGTATTTTGACCCATTGAATACGAATCTGCAATAAAAAAGGGGGTTTCCCAGCGAATTTCGAAGATAACCTCAAAAAATCGTAAAAAAACACGTTTTCTAGAGGTAAAGGCTTAAAAACAAAGAATATGATTTGTCTCAGATTGAGACGACATCGTGGAGGCTTATAAGAAGAGAATTTAATATGTCTTAACCTGATATTTAGACCTGAAGAAAAACTGAAGACAATAGCAGGCTGAAGGCGAATCAGAAGATGGCATGGTTATACCTCTGAGAGCGGAAAAATTTGGTAATAGTCGCATAGTTGTCGTCTGTAAGTCCAGTATGGTGATCAGAAGATTACTGTAACAGAATTTAGTGACGAAAAACCTACATGAGGCCTTAATGAAGGTGATCTTATGAACAAGAACTAAATTGGTTTACGCTTGTGCATGCGTTTGTCATCGAACGACCTATGTAAAGGATTTCTATGTCGTTTTTTGCCTCTTGGTTGTGTTTCTCTTTTCAGCATCCAGCAATATTCTGCCATCATATTTACGCTCCAGTTTCCTTGCCATCTACGTTCAAATTCCTTCAGATACTGATGAAATCTTTCACCTTGCTCTTCACTGAAATCTCCAAGATTCCGTGGAAATTCATCAAGGTGCGAATGAAGAAAGTAGTGCTTCAAATTCATTAAGCAACCTAAGTTTTTAAAGTTTTCTACTATATTTTCTACGATGCTCTAATATTATTATCTCTCTGTTATTCCCAAAAAATTTTGTCGTGACATCTTTGAAGCTCAACCAGGCTGCCTTCTCTGTATCATTCATACTTTTGACAAACTCTTCGTCTCTAAACATTTTGCGAGTTTGAGGTCCGTCGAAAATACCTTCCTTCAATTTAGCTGCAGTTGCAGTTGTAAAGACGCTTTCCAAGTACTTAAAGCATCGACCTTCTTTATCGAGAGCTTTAACAAATTGTTTCATCAATCCAAGTTTGATATGCAGAGGAGGTAGAAAAAACCAAACCATGCGTTTTGATAAGCATATCAAATTGCCCGCTGATTTCCCAATCGGTACATTTATATGGTGAGTCTCACCAAAACAAATAGAAGGCCTAGTATAGAGCGTGATATAATAGCGCTGGCGTGCCCGTACTCGTTCTCTTTTCCATTGCGATCTCCGAACGTGCTCCTGGTCATCGAGGTCTGTACGCACTATCTCCCTGATCTGGTGTAAGGATCAGCTTTTTGGAGTACATAATAAAAAGTAAAAACAGCCTATTGGGTCGGAGTGGAGTCGCGATGGACTCTCGGTGATTGGGAGATCCGGACTCGTTGTAAGGAGCCGTGTGGAAGGGAGCAGTCGGTGCGCACGCCGAAATTCTAAATTGAGTACTACGATTTTTATTATATCTGCACTCTCGTATTGGTCTATGTAAATAAACTAAATATTTGGCTCATAAGGCTCATGATGGCGATTATAATTTTTATTATACGTATATAATAAATCAGTATTTGGTTGGTAAAGGCGCTTATGGTAGAGTGTGAATCATAATTTTGTATCTTGAATCCAGTGGCCAATTGTCTACCAGGAAAGGTTTAAATAAATGGACACCATTTATTTTTGACCAAAAGAAAGTAGACGATTAAATGTACGAATAAAAGAGCATAGAAAAAAATATCTTGATAAAGGTGATAAATCTTCCTTATTTGCGCACACTGAAAATAACAATCATACAATAGATTTTGACAATATTAAAATCTTAGATACAGAAATAAATAACGGAAAAAGACTTTTTTCAGAAGCATTCTTCATTCATCAACAAAAAGATTATATAAACAAACAATTTGAAATCAATAAACTAGCGAAAGAATATAATATATTAATTAATAACTGCGAAATTTAGCTTAATATAACTCTTACTATGTATTAAAACTTTGTAAAGTCGAACGGGTATATTAGGAGAGCACGTTGGATGAGCATATAATATCCACCACAATATTCATGTATGTTTTGAGTACCGTGTCATTAGGATGACTTACACTGTGACGTGCTCCCCTGATACCTCGCCTCGGCTCCGAATCGTTCAATGCTATCCCCACCTGTCTCACATCGTTTTATATACTTTTATACATACAAAATATACACACACAATTACAGTAGATTAGTATATATAGACCATTTGCCGAAAATTAAAGCATTGACGAAACGGACAGTCTCCCGTTATTATTACATCTTGACGTAATGTAAGTGTACCTTGTTATACATAATTTGTTTAAAGTTGCGAATTGTGATTTATTAATATTTAAGTGATTAGTTTTTAATAAATATGTAATTATTTTGAATTGGAATTGATTGTGAAAACTACGTTTTGTTGTGTAAAATTTGTAAGTTCAACATACTGTATATATTTATTATGTAAATGGTTTTTGTTAAATATAGAGCCCCTGAAGAGGGACACGAAAAAAGTGTCCGAAACGTTGGTCAAAAATAAATGGTGTCCATTTATTTAAACCTTTCCTGGTAGACAATTGGCCATTGGATTCAAGATACAAAATTGAATCAGTATTTGCTATTTATATGAAGAATTCTTATCACATGCCTGAGTTCAATTAATTATGTATATTATTGGTTTAATATTATCTTTCAATGGCGCTCAACGGGCTTTAAGTGGTAAATTCATATATTTACTAATTTTATGTACCGCACGCGGAGATATAAATTAGCATAGTTTCATGAACAGGTAAATTATTAAACAGTATAAGTTAATAAAAGTATTTCTGTCTAAGTAAAGTAATTTTTTATATGAAAATGTTTATTTATTCTTTTGATTTATGAATGGAAAAATCAAATAACATTATAACAACAAAATCCGGTAGAATAACGCGACAAAAATATAGTAAGTTAAATTTTAATACGAAGAGAACTAATACTCGAAATATTTGTAAAATGCCGATCATACCGTACGATGACATTCTTGAGAGAGAGAGCGACAGAGACCGCTAGCTGAGGAACGCGAGCGAGCAGCAGAGCAGGAACAACAACAAGCTGCCAAATCAGAGAGAGAGAGAGAGAGAGCGACAGAGACAAGTAGACGAGCAGCTTCAACGAGCATCAGACCAAGAAAGACAACAAGTCGCCGAATCAGAGAGAGAGAGAGAGAGAGAGAGTGAGAGTGAGAGAGAGAGAGAGAGAGAGAGAGAGAGAGAGAGAGAGAGAGAGAGAGAGAGAGAGAGAGAGAGAGAGAGAGAGAGAGAGAGAGCAACAGAGACAGCAAAGTAGACGAACAGCATCGACGAGCATTGGAGCAAGAAAGACTGCAAGATGATAACCAATCACGCAGTAACAACAATAACAGCAAGTAGTAGGTGGGCGTCCAAATGAAATTGGCGAGCGCAATGAACGGCAGCGCAGGTATGAAAATGTGCATACAATCATTGAGCGACAGCGAGCTCAAATTGATCAACTTTTAGCGAGGTTTAACTTATAACGAACGGCAACAAAGCCAGAATATAGTTTTAGCTAGAGAAACCGTAAATGCAAACAATAAAGGTCACGATAATTTTATCAGAGATGTTGGTACGATTGTCGGTTCAATGCAAAATAATACATAAAAATTCCGAATTTTTCGAATGAAACTGATAAAAATCCGAGATTATTTTTAGAGCAACTCGAAAAACTTTTTAAGCTTAAGAATATCGCAAGTGACGCACGAAAGTCAGTAATTGCTAAACACGTGCTTGAAGGCAAAGCTCGAACGTAGATAAATTATAAGCAGGATAGAATAGTATCGTTTGAGCAATTCAAAATGGAGTTTCTCGCAGAGTTTTATTCAATTCTCATTAAAGTTAAACTTGAAAATCAATGGTATTCACATAGATACTCACACAAAGAAGGGAGTTTTCAATCGTATTTTTATAGTCAATTGAAAGAGGCTTCTTTTTTCGAACCCGCGTTATCGGAGTATAAAGTAAATTACAACATAATTCAACAAATGCCATTTAAAGTTAAAGCTAATTTAATAATACTAAATTTTGCGGACACAAGTGCTGTTACATAAGCACTCGCTCAATTAGACGATGTTTATAAAGGTCGGGATAATACATATAGAGATAATAATTAAAAACAATTGAAAAATGTGCCTGTTAGACAATTGTGTTCACAAAATGATTATTATAGAGGTAAACCGTATCAACGAAGAGGGCGTAGAGGTGCAGAATATCATCAAAATAATAATAGAATAAATAATCAATTGGCAATGGGTGGTGAACACCAAAATCAAAATAATGTTAATTTTAAAATGCCCGACACGCGATTTCCTCCGCCAAACAATAATAGCGAGACACAGATTCAATCAAGGGGGCAGGGAAATAGTCATCAAAATAATGTTCATTTAAACGGGCCATCGACGCGCTAAGACAGAGTCCGTTAGTGCGTCGTGATAATTGTGAATTGATTGAAGAATTATCACAGGATATTCAAAATAGAAAGGACTCTCAAACATTAATCAAAGTAAATGATAAACCTCACTGCCCGCATTTACAAATACAAATTAAAACTGAAAATAAAGAGAAAAAATATGGGCTACTAACGGGGGCTAGATTCGGGGAGTTATATAACTTGTATATCGGAAGATTTCTATAAAGAGTGAGTCACTAAAAAACATTTCAAAGAACTTCCTATAACAAACACAGTTGTATCGGTAGCGATTGGTAAGAAAGCGGTGGTAATTAAACGCCAAATTTGGATCGAATTTCAGATTGATGGGTATGCCGGTCCCACTCATTTTTAGTAGTCCCACATTTGGTATCTCAAATGATTTTGGGTGATGATTGGCTATGGCATCATTCGGTAATATTGAATTATAATATAGGAACAATAGAAATTGGAAATAGGAGAATCGGTGAGGCATCAATTCTGTTCGAACGAAGTTCTCCCGACAAGCTAGTTCTGTCAAAAAAAGATGATGTGACGTACGTATTCGTAATAAAAGAAATTGATTCAGAATATGAGAAAATAATCAATGAAGCAATTTTAAATGAAGAAGGTACAAATATAAATTATACAAAGATTAATCATGAAAATTTATTTATGAATGGGTCGAAAAATTATTATATAAATGCGATAAAAAGTAATTCTAATTTTGAATATGAAACTTTAAAAGAAATTGAAAATAAGATATTAAACGAAAATAAAGATTATAATTATGAAAGTAATAATAGTGAAATATGTAAATATGTCTCGGTGAGGAATATAAACACACAACATGAAAAACAAACAAACGCAAATGATAGTACAGAGCAAAGCTTGTATGAAGAATTTCGAACGGTCGCGCAGCAGCTAACTGAACTTGACGCATCACAAAAAGAGATTTTTTTAAATTTATTATGGGAAAATAGACGTGTATTTGTAGAGAAACAAGGTCCCGCGTTAGGATACGAACACCATTTAAAAGTAACGACAAGTAAGCCGACGGTAAGAAAACACTATCCGGTGCCGTTTGCTTTTAGAGAGGAAGTGAGAAAGTCGATCGAAGAAATGCTGCGTTTGGGTATAATTGAGCGATCTGTCAGTCCATTTTGCAATCCTATGCGAATAACAAGAAAAGGGGATAAAAGTATTAGACTGTGTTTAGACGCGCAAGAAACAAACAAAATTATTGAAAACGATTTGGAATCGCCACCATTGATAAGTGAAATTGTACAAAATTTCGGAGATATAAAGTTTTTTCAAAAATGGATTTATCTCACGGTTATTAGCAAATTTCGCTACACAAGGATACGCGAAAATTAACAGCTTTTCTTTTCAATAATATTCAATACCAATATAAGCGAATTCCATTTGGTTTGAAAACTGCAGGGGCTGGGTTTATAAGAGCATTAAAAAACGCACTTGCGGAAATAGCGCTTTTACAGGAAATTGCAATTTATTGTAAATACAAATAAGTTTCCGCCGCTTTTTATAAAAATTATCAATTTATTGTAAAAAAAATATACGTTACATTTTATTCAAAATATTGTCCGTCATTGGCTACTACTTTTTGTCATCTTTCTGGCAGCATTCGGATGTCACGTCGAAAAAACTCTTCATCTCTTGAGGCTACCCATGAATCGACCCAATTTTTGGCTTCTTCGTAAAAAGTAAAGTGCTGCTTGACCAGGGCGTGAGCCATCGACCGGAACATGTGGTAGTCCGAAGGAGCAATGTCTGGTGAATACGGTGGGTGGGATAAGACATCCCATTGTAAAGCTTCCAAAATATCCTTGACGACTTTTGCAACATGTGGCCGAGCGTTGTCGTGCTGAAAAATCACTTTGTCATGTCTTTTGGCATATTGGGGGCGTTTAAGCTTCAATTCTCTACTCAATTGCAACCGTTGCTGTTGATAACGTTCTCCAGTGATAGTTTCGTTAGGCTGGAGTAGCTCGTAATAGATTACTCCGAGCTGATCCCACCAAATGCACAACATTAACTTTTTGACATAAATATTTGGTTTGGCCGTTGAAGTTGGTACATGGCCGGGCTTACCCCATGATTTCCTACGCTTTGGGTTGTCGCAGTAGATCCACTTTTCATCCCCCGTCACTATTCGATGCAAAAAATCCTTTCGACTTTGTCTTTGGAAAAGTTGTTCGCACGTGAAAAGACGGCGCTCGACGTCTCTGGGTTTCAGTTCATGCGGAACCCAATTTCCTTGCTTTCGTACCATACCAATGGTCTTGAGACGGTGTGAAATCGCTAGTTGAGTCACTCCCAAGCTTTCTGCGAGCTGCTCTTCAGTTTGGCATGAGTCTTGGTCCAATAATACCTCTAACTCAGCGTCTTCAAACTTGACTGGCCTTCCTTCGCGTTCTTTATCTTCCACGTCAAACTCGCCGTTTTTAAACTTTTGAAACCACTCAGGACAACTTCTCTCACTTAAAGCCGCATCACCGTAAACGTCTACAAGCGACCGATGCGCCTCAGCAGCAGATTTCTTTAAATGAAATAAATAAATCAAAACTTCCCGCAAATGACGCTTATTCGGTACAAAACTCGACATTTTTGAACAAAAAAAATGTATACTGTCAATACAAAATCAATAGTATTTTAAATTAAATAGTCGACTGGGCAGTCGAGAATAACATCTGATCGACGTATGATATATACGTTTATAATTTCGGCCTGATGAGGTTGGCGTACTAAGCCAACGAAACGTTGCCATAAAGAAATAAGATCATTTCATTTTGCCTCCAAAGATCGTCCTCAACTATTTAATATAAAAATGGATGGCGCTATACATTCAACATTGAACCTGAGTCTTCGATCGGAAACAGACTCCCCTACAACATCATCTTTCTTTGATTATATTAGACAAACACTCCAGTCGAGAATAACATCTGATCGACGTATGATATATACGTTTATAATTTCGGCCTGATGAGGTTGGCGTACTAAGCCAACGAAACGTTGCCATAAAGAAATAAGATCATTTCATTTTGCCTCCAAAGATCGTCCTCAACTATTTAATATAAAAATGGATGGCGTTATACATTCAACAATAGTATTTTAAGGTTATGTTGTTGCCAGGTGTCCAAACTTTCTATGTGACATTTTACATCTGACGATTTCAAAGTAATCTTGTCGGTGGAGCCATCTCTTGAAAACGGCGGAAACTTATTTGTATACCCAATATATTGACGATATGTTAATCGCTACTAAGACATTTGATGAACATATAGAAATACTGAAAAAGATTTTTCAAAGATTAATTAAATTCAATTTCACATTAAAGTTTAGCAAGTGCGTATTTTTCCAGAGCAATATTACATTTTTGGGGTTTCTTTTAACACTGTCAGGTATTATGCCTGATCCTGATAAGCTCAAATATATTCGCGATTTCGAGGAGCCAAAAAGCAAAACCGAATTGCAAAGTTTTCTTGGAATTTGTAATTACTATAGGCAATTCAACATTACGCATAGTCGAGACATTGATCCATTAAGAGAATTATTAATGGATAATGCAAAATGGAAGTGGACAAACGCTCATGTAGAAGCATTTAACATATTAAAAATACATTTTTTAAATCATATTAGTATTAGTTACATTATACCGAATGCAATATTTAAGATACAGACTGATGCGAGTGATAGAGGGATAGATGCAATATTGTACCAACACAATGAAAGGGGAGATCACTGTTTAATTGCAATTGTATTGAGATATTTACCGGGCCCAGAATTAAACTATAAAAAGTGTGAAAAAGAATTGTTGGCTGTAGTCTACGCGCTTACAAAATTCATATATATTGGGATCTTCGTTCGAAATCATAACAGACCACAAAGCATTAATATTCGTAGAGTCAACAATGTACCAGAACGCACGTTTAATTCGGTGGAGCTTACTATTGCAGCAATACGCGTACACGGTCAAATATTGTAGGGGAAAGGACAACATTTTTGCAGATTTTATAAGTAGAAATCCAGAAGGAAAATTTTATACTGACACAAAAAAAAATAATAATAGCAATTCTTCAAAAATGTTCAGCACCTCGAGCCGAAGAAATGTCGTATTCTTTAATTTATATTATAAAAACTGAATTATGTAATAAATAAATGTTAAAAAAAATCGGAAGTAAACAATTACTTGATGAAAAGATAAAAGACATTTTTGAAGAAATTGCAAAAGGTAATAAGATAGAAAATTTTCAAATCTACAAAAATGTATTATTTCAAAAAGATAAAAATTCGGAGAATTGGCGCATTGTAATACCAAAAGACTTAACTAAGAGTTTAATCAATTATACTCATTCAAAATTAGCCCACCCGGAAGTATTCAAAACATTAATGTACATGCGGCAGTATTATTATTGGAAGAATATGAGAGTAGATGTAAAAGCTTATATCGTGACGTGTGACATGTGCCAACGTGTAAAATATCCCACTCTCCCGATGGAGGGGGAGTTTGAATGGGTTCAGTCAAAGGAACTGGACGAGTTAGTAACGTTGGATTTTTATGGTCCTCTCCCACCTGCACGCGCAGGCATGCAATATTTATTAGTAGTGATGGATGCTTTCTCAAAATACACATGTATTTATCCAATGAAACGGGCCACCACCGCTGCTAGTTTAAATAGAATCTTAAATAAATATATGCCACGGTGTGGCAAACCGGAAAAGATACTAAGTGATCATGGCAGTCAATTCCCTTCCCCGAATTGGAAAAATAAACTTGAAAATGAAAGTATACGGGTTATATACAGCTCAATCAGACACCCACAATCGAATCCCACAGAGAGGGTGATGCGCGAACTAGGCCGTTTATTTCGCACACTATGCTCTGATAAACACAACACGTGGATAAATTATGTTTCGGA
This sequence comes from Torymus aiolomorphi, assembly GCA_036365515.1. NCBI lineage: Eukaryota > Metazoa > Arthropoda > Insecta > Hymenoptera > Torymidae > Torymus > Torymus aiolomorphi. Next base: position 158,569,592 of record CM070874.1, on the reverse strand, counting down.
TATCGAAAAAACTTTAAATGTTATGATGCATCATAGTACGGGATTTACTCCTGAGGAACTCCATTTTGGAAAGCGAGAACAAGACGAAGTTGAGAAAATTATTGAGTATCCGCGAGCGAAAATAATAGAGCACTGCGAAATAAAAAGAAAAGCATATAACAATCTAAAAAATAATTTTGAAACACGACGTAAACAACAAAAATCTGTGTCTAATGTTGAGTTAAAAATAGGCGATTTAGTATTGTTACACGTGCGCCACTTGTCGAATGCTAATGACAAAGTAACACATAAATTTTTCCCACTTTATGAAGGGCTATACAAAATAACTCAAATTAAAGAAATCAGTAAAATCGGTGATCCTGAACGGATCATAGGAACCTACAATCGTACCAATCTCAGAAAGTACTTTGCGAACAAATAATATATATATATATATATATATATATATATATATATATATATATATATATATATATATATATATATATATATATATATATATATATATATATATATATATATATACATTTCGCAAACCAGTACTTTTGAGGATCTATAGTTTTTTTTCCAGAGTTCGTATATGCTAGACTAAAGAAATAACTCCCTCTCTGCGTTGAAGGTATTAATATAAATCCTCAAAAGTACCATTTCATACCGAAGGAATTTTGAGGATGTCCTCAAAAGTCTGAAAAATCCTCAAAGTATCGAATCCGTACTGACATAGATCCTCAAAAGCTGCATTTGATGTGTGTATATATATATATATACATTGCGGAAACCGGTACTTTTGAGGATCTATAGTTTTTTCTCCAGAGTTCGTATATACTTGACTAAAGAAATAACTCCCTCTCTGCGTTGCAGGTATTAATATAAATCCTCAAAAGTATCGTTTCATACCGAAAGAATATTGAGGATGTCCTCAAAAGTCCGAAAAATCCTCAAAATATCGAATCCGTGCTGACAAAGATCCTCAAAAGCTGCATTTGATATATATATATATATATATATTTACAGATAAATAAATATTCGATACAAAACTATTAATGAATAAGAAATGCAATGTATATATATGGGTCATTCTTGTGGATTTCGCAATTTCGTTGCGCAAGTGATTTTTCCAAATCAATTCTAGACGACATAACATTGAAGTACTTTATAAAATATGAACTTTTGCCAAATATTAGCTCTCCAGATGCCTTACATGCTGAGATATATCAGTAATTAGTCGAAAAAATTACTGTTTTTAGGCCATTTTTAGCTGTTCCTTGAAATTCTGCCAAAATTCGAAACCGGGATTTATCTTAACTCACGAGGTCGCATTTTGTTTGTTGAAGTATATATTTTACAGAAAAATTTTTTTCAAAATTTTCCGAACATAAGAAAAAGCTGTATATATTAAAATATAATGGTCAATATTTATGAATTTTTTGATTTTCTAGGTCATTTTCAAATTCTCCTATCTTTGGCATTTTTCCACCAATTAATTTGCACGACCTTGCAAATTTTTTGTATGGCAGAGTCCTTTAATTTGCGAGGTCGCGTGATTTAATTTATCGAAAAATGACAAAGATACAAGTATTTAAAGATGGATGTGTTTGCTAAAATTCTAAAAAATTACTATTTTTGAGCCCCTGGTAAAAATTTCTAAGTGATTTTTTTCTAACTTTTATAGCTTTAAAGTATTGTTTATTTATAGTATTAATACATAAAAAAGATCTCGTCGATTCATTTTAGGTTTTTCCTAAAAAATTTTCAACTTTTAAATATCTTTTTTTTCGTATTTGCGTTAAGGGGGTGTCAAACTCCATTCTGCGATTTGACCGACCCATAGGTCGGTAAGGTAGGAAGTACATACTATTGATGAAATATGACACAAGCGCCATCTCTGGAAAATCGTAATAGATTTTAACATAGATGGCGCTACATATTTCAAAAATATTAAAGATACGCGTTTTTTTATTACAAACAATTGTACGTATTTCGCGTATACGTATTTCTTTTTATAATTAATTATCCGTATTTTGCGTATACGCATTTTTATTGTTAATAATAGTGCGTATTTCACATATATACGCATATTTATTACAAATAATTTTGCACATTTCGCCTATACGCATTTTATAATAAATAATTTGGTGTATTTCGCCGATACACATATTTTATTCTAAATAATTATGCGTATTTCGCTTATACGCACTTTTCAGTGTTATCAATTGTGCGCATTTCGCCTATACGCATTTTATAATAAATAATTTGGTGTATTTCGCCTATACACATGTTTTATTATAAATAATTATGCGTATTTCGCTTATACGCACTTTTCAGTGTTATTAATTGTGCGCATTTCGCCTATACGCATTTTATAATAAATAATTTGGTGTATTTCGCCTATACACATGTTTTATTATAAATAATTATGCGTATTTCGCTTATACGCACTTTTCAGTGTTAGTAATCGTGTGCATTTTGCCTACACGCATTTTATAATAAATCATTTTGTGTATTTCGACTATACACATGTTCTATTATAAACAAATGTGCGCATTTCGCCTATACACATTTCTTATAATAATGAGATGCAGATTCATCACTTTATTATATAGTCTCAGTTATTATTGATATTTCAAAATTCAGGACGTCGCCTCGCATGATTGCAAATGCTTTCTTAAAAATTGTAGTGCGCTTCGTACTTTTTTGTGTCCCGGTGAAGGGACAGATCGGATGCGAGGTCTAGGTGTTTAGATGGCTGATGATGGAGTCCGGGTTATGCGCTCCATAGGTTTTTGTACCCAGGTGTTGAGACAGCTCGATTACGAGGTCTAGCTGTTCCAGGCGGCTGATGATACGCTTCGTAGACTTTTGTGTCCAGGTGTTTTGACAGATCGGATGCGAGGTCTAGGTGTTCCAGACGGCCGGTGATGTAATCCGGGTGATGCGCTCTGAAGGTTTTTGTGTCCAGGTATCGGGACAGATCGGATGCGAGGTTTAGGCGTTCCAGGTAGCCGATGATGGAGTTTACGTGAAGCGCTCCGTAAGTTTTTGTGTCCAGAGGCCAGTACAAATCGAATGCGAGGTCTAGGTGTTCCAGATGGTCGATGAGTCCGGGTAGTGCGCTCCGTAGGTTTTTGTGTCCAGGTGAAGGGACAGGTCGGATGCGAGGTCTAGGTGTTTAGATGGCCGATGATGGAGTCCAATTTAATATTATGATTTTCAAAATATTACCTGCATCTGAAATTTTGTGGCACAGTACTGCACTTTTTTGTACATATTCTGGATATAATTTACAAAATTTCTACCAAGAGATAGTTTAGATTTGGTTTTTATTTTTTGGTTGAGGGTTTAATTGTTTATTGAAATTTAAACAAATTTCAATCTATTTAGTTTTTATGAACAAAAAATGTTCCTCAAATTTTAGGTCGATATTTGCAAAAATAAAAAAGCTATGCAATATTGAAAATTCAATTTTTTTGCAATTTTTGGTTAAAATCAAGTTTATTCATTTTTTAACTGAAAATCTTGAAACTTTTTGTATAGTACATTGATTGGCAAAAGGTTTGAATTTTTCTGTAGAATGTGCCAGTATTTATTTTATGATACTTTTTGAAAGTATCTGATTGGCTGCTTCTTAGTATACCTTCATCAAAGGATATTGAGGCTGCGGCCAAATATTCTTTATTCGACAAATTTTTTTTGTATTCTTCTTCGAAAACCCTTCAAAATGCTTTTTTTGATCAATACTGGCCGAGCAAAGGGAAAAAAGTGACAATTTTTTGAAATATCAAGAAAAATCCATAATTTCAATTTTTGATAACATGATTAATGAAACTGAATATTATTCATACATCTTATGGCATGGACCGTACCACTGAATTTTGTTAGAGCATCAAATAGAACATTAGAAATATCTATTTTCAATAATATTAGGCTTACACAATAAGCAATACCTAATTATGAATTAATAATAAATTAAGCTATAGAGGTTAATTACTATAAAGCTGTCAAAATGAAATCAGGCAACAGACTGATAATTTCATTCATAATTAGGTATCGCTTATTGTGTAAGCCTAATATTATTGAAAATAGATATTTCTAATGTTCTATTTGATGCTCTAACAAAATTCAGTGGTACGGTCCATGCCATAAGATGTATGAATAATATTCAGTTTCATTAATCATGTTATCAAAAATTGAAATTATGGATTTTTCTTGAAATTGTAACTTTTTTCCCTATGCTCGGCCAGTATTGATAAAAAAGCATTTTGAAGGGTTTTCGAAGAAGAATACAAAAAAAATTTGTCGAATAAAGAATATTTGGCCGCAGCCTCAATATCCTTTGATGAAGGTATACTAAGAAGCAGCCAATCAGAGACTTTCAAAAAGGGTCATAAAATAAATACTGGCACATTCTACAGAAAAAATTCAAACCTTTTGCCAATCAATGTACTATACAAAAAGTTTCAAGATTTTCAGTTAAAAAATGAATAAACTTGAATTTAACCAAAAATTGCAAAAAAATTGAATTTTCAATATTGCATAGCTTTTTTATTTTTGCAAATATCGACCTAAAATTTGAGGAACATTTTTTGTTCATAAAAACTAAAAGAAAACGAGTTTTGAGGGATTTTAAAATTTTGAGCTGCTGACTTCACGTGAAATATCCCATATACCTGAAACAACAGGAGGGTGTAACAAAATTTGAGACCAAGGGTTGAACTTCAAATGAACCTGAGTATGGTATATAAGTTGATCCGCATTTTAAAATATACACCTTCCATCATATAAACGCATAACTGCAAATTGAACATTTTAACAAAATTTGTATTATTAGAAGTATTGTCATTAATAATTACTTTGCATTATACTTGTCATGCTACTGAATGATTGGCAAAAGTAGAGCTACTATAATTTCATTGAGCTAGGCTCATAAGTTTCTTTAGCTTCTTTTCAAATTTTATGAGTTTTGTTAAAAAAAAACGGAAAAGAATTAATTTTATGTCAAGACATCTAGTTTCTTATAAATAGATAACTAAATAAACTCATGTAATTGTAATTCTTTTCTGTTATAATTAAATATCTTCGCCCATACACCTTTCCTTATAACTAATAATTGTGCGTATTTCGTCTATACGGATTTTTGCATTATAAACAACTGTGCGTATTTCGCTTATACATATTTTTGATATTGTAAATAATTGTGCGTATTTCGCTTGTACGAATTTTTTATTATAAATAATTGTGCGTATTTCGCCTATACGCATTTTTGTATGATAAATAATTGTGCGCATTTCGCATATACGCATTATTTATTATGAATAATTGTGCGTATTTCGCCTATACGCATTTTAATATTTACTATTTTTTTTATTACAAACACATGTCAATTTGAACGTAATTACGTTCGAATAAGTATTTATTTATAATCACGATTTTTACTTATAGTATAAAATTACGTGATTAATAATACTTTAAGTTTTGACATGTCCAACACCTATTAGCCAAAAACTACGGAGCGCACTACCTAAATATCGTCACCGGCTTCCCCGAAGACCTGGACCACGTATTAGATACGCCCTGATATCCAAACGCAAAAGACTACAAAGCGCACCACCTAGACCTCGTCATCGGCTACCCTGAACACCTGCACTGCGTATTAGATGCGCCCTGATATTTTAATGCAAAAAACCTAGACTCCATCATCGGCTACCACAAAGACCTAAACCACGCATTTGATACGTTCCAACATCTAGAGACAAAAAACTTCGGAGTGCATCACCTCGACTCCATCATTGACCACCTCAAAGACCTAGACGACGCATTCGATGCTTTCAATTATCGATAAGTAACACTTCCTTATAATAGTTGTCATTTCCGTATTAGCAGGTAGCAACCGTTACCGCTATAGTATTTCTCCCTTACAATTGAAGGTGGAAGCAATGTATACTAAAATCGTGTGACGCTGTTACGTCGGTATATGCCGCTGATCCAACGATCGTATAATTGTGTAATTGTTGTAGTATGAAAAGCAACATACCGTAAAAGTATGGGTCCCTTACTAAGATTGCTAAAACCACCTTACTTATATAGTAAAGGAACTCCTATACTCCACGAGTAAGCCGTTTTAACTGTAGCAGTAAGAGTTTTCTTTCCGTGTGCACCCGCAGAAAACTGTTACTTTTTGGGGAGATATAATTCGTACCTAAAAATCAGGTGTGCCCTAAATACTGACATTAGTCTAGGCACCAGGGGGGTTTCCGTGGCCGATGGATGTCCACGCCTCCACCAAAGCTTTTCTTACGTATTTTTGTCTGCCGATTCTGAATTTCGAAGGTGGACAGTCGCCAGAATGTTAGTTTTTTGTTATTAACAATTTAATTGTTTAAACTGCGGCCAAATCAATATGATTAATTATAACTGAATCCTAACTGTCTAAAACTGTAGTAAATTGATCTAGAACTATGCACGTTTGCGCTCGAATTCGCGACTTATTGCACTAAATTTGCAATAATTCGGGTTCTAATCAAAATTTTTCAATTCTGAATAAACGAGCAAATTCTAGATCAATTTACTACAGTTTTAGGCAGTTAGAATTCAGTTATAATTAATCATATTGATTTGGCAGCAATTTAAACAATTAAATTGTTAATAACAAAAAACTAACAGTCTGGCGACGTTCCACCTTCGAAATTCAGAATCAGCAGTCAAAAATACGTAAGAAAAGCTTTGGTGGAAGTGTGGACATCCATCGGCCACGGAAACCCCCCTGGTGCCTAGACTACATCTCGAGTCTGTCGCGGGAGCGCAGACATTCAAGTATACCTTCGTCGTCCCTTCTCCGTCGTGTCCGCCTAGGTGATGTCCTCGGGAAGTGGTAGTTGCGTTGGCTGCCCTCGAGGAGAGTAGAATGATATGAAGACCTGTTGTCTTCTGCAGGAGCTCTTCGCCTAGAGCAAAACAAAATATATTAATAATGTTTTAGGCAGTTGGGATGAGGAGAGCAGTATCAAACTGCCAGGAACAGAGGAGTAGACAGATGGAAAGTTGGAGGCTAGGTTCGGCTATACTACAGGATAAAGTCCAAATCCGAAGTGAAGTACTTACTCGAGTCTGTCACGGAAGCGCGAACTACATTCAACTACACCTTCGCCCTCCCTTCTCCGTTGTGTTCGCCTAGGTGATGTCCTCGGGAAGTGGTAGTTGCGTTGGCTGTCCTCGAGAAGAGTAGAATTATATGAAGACTTGTTGTCTTCTACAGGAGCTCTTCACCTAGGACAATACAAAATATATTAATAATGTATTAAGGAGTAGGGATGAGGATAGCAGTATCGAACTGCCAGGAACAGAGGAGTAGACCGATGGAAAGTTGGAGACTAGGTTCGGCTGTACTACAAGATAAAGTCCAAATCCGAAGTGAAATACTTACTCGAGTCTGGCACAGGAGATCAAACTATATTTATATACACCTTCGCTCTCACTTCTACGATATGTTTGTCTAGCTGATGTCTTCAGGACGTGGTAGTTGTGTTGGCTGCCCTGGAGGAGAGTAGAATTATATGAAGACGTGTTGTCTTCTGCAGGAGCTCTTCGCCTAGGGCAAAACAGAATATATTAATAAAGTGTTAAGCAGTATAGGAATGAGGATAGCAGTATCGACCTGCCAGAAACAGAGGGAGTAGATAGATGGAAAGTTAAGATATCTGTAGAAAATGGAAAGGGTCTTTGGAATGAAAAGTCGAAAAAGTGCATGTGCATTTCCAACTAAGACCTCATCACCCTCGCTTAAAGTTTACCAGAATGTTAACACACAATCCAATACATGTTGAGGCATTGTATATTAAATTTTAGATCTTTTCAATCAGCCAGTGTAGGCGAAATAACTTTTTTCTTGAACATTTCTTAAAAAGAGCATACAAATTGCAATATCTCCACACTTGCTAATTATTTAGATTTGAAACTTGATAAACAATATCCCTCAGCATGTATTACATAGTGTGTGTAAAGTTTGAAATATTTGTAGAGAATGGAAAGGGATCTTTGAAATGAAAAGTCGAAAAAACGCGTGTGCATTTCCAATGTAGACCTCCTCACCCTCGCTTAAAGTTTATGAGAATGTTTACACACAATCCAGTACATGCTGAGGCATTGTATATTAGGTTTCAGATCTACTCAATCAGCCAGTTTGGAGGAAATTACTTTTCTTTCTTAAAAATTTCCTGAAAAAGCACAAAAATTGCAATATCTCCAGACTTGCTAATTATGTAGATCTGAAACTTGATAAACCGTCCCTCAGCATGTATGCCATTATGTATGGAAAGTTTAAGATACTTGTAGGGAATGGAACGGGATCTTTGGAACGAATTGTCGAAAAGCCGCATGTGCATTTGCGACAAAAACCTCCTCACACTTTCTCATAGTTTACCAGAATGTTCTCACACAATGCAATGCATGCTGAGGCATTGCATATTGAGTTTCAGATATACTCCATCAGCCAGTTTGGAGGAAATCACTTTTCTTTCTTAAAAATTTCCTGAAAAAGCACAAAAATTGCAATATCTCCAGATTTGCTATTTATGTAGATCTGAAACTTGATAAACTGTCCCTCAGCATGTATTGCACGGTGTGTGTAAAGTTTAAGACATGTTGAGAGAATGGAAAGGGATCTTTGGACTGAAAAGTCGAAAAAGCGCAAGTGCATTTCCAACTAAGACCTCCTGACCATTGCTCAAAGCTTACCAGAATGTTAACACGCAATCCAATACATGTTAAGGCATTGTATATTAAATTTTAGATCTTTTCAATCAGCCAGTGTACGGGAAATAACTTTTTTCTTGAACATTTCTTAAAAAGAGCATACAAATTGCAATATCTCCACACTTGCTAATTATTTAGATCTGAAAGTTGATAAACAATACCTCAGCATGTGTTACATAGTGTGTGTAAAGTTTGAAATATTTGTAGAGAATGGAAAGGGATCTTTGAAATGAAAAGTCGAAAAAGCGCGTGTGCATTTCCAATGTAGACCCCCTCACCCTCGCTTAAAGTGTGTGAGAATGTTTACACACAATCCAGTACATACTGAGGCATTGTATATTAGGTTTCAGATCTATTCAATCAGCCAGTTTGGAGGAAATTACTTTTCTTTCTTAAAAATTTCCTGAAAAAGCACAAAAATTGCAATATCTCCAGACTTACTAATTATGTAGATCTGAAACTTGATAAACTGTCCCTCAGCATGTATTCCATTATGTATGGAAAGTTTAAGATACTTGTGGGGAATGGAAAGAGATCTTTGGAATGAAATGTCAAAAAGCCGCATGTGCATTTGCGACAAAAATCTCCTCACTCTTTCTCATAGTTTACCAGAATGTTCTCACACAATGCAATGCATGCTGAGGCACTGTATATTAAATTTAGATCTTTTCAATCAGCCAGTGTAGGGGAAATAACTTTTTTACTTGAACATTTCTTAAAAAGAGCATACAAATTGCAATATCTCCTCACTTGCTAATTATTTAGATCTTAAACTTGATAAACAGTCCCTCAGCATGTATTACATAGTGTGTGTAAAGTTTGAAATATTTGTAGAGAATGGAAAGGGATCTTTGAAATGAAAAGTCGAAAAAGCGCGTGTGCATTTCCAAGGTAGACCTCCTCATCCTCGCTTAAAGTTTATGAGAATGTTTACACACAATCCAGTACATGCTGAGGCATTGTATATTAGATTTCAGATCTACTCAATCCAGTTTGGAGGAAATGACTTTTCTCGAAAATATTTTGAAAAATACACGGTAATGCAGTATCTCCACACTTGCTGATTATTTAGATCTGTAATCTTTGGAATGAAAAGTCGAAAAAGCGCATCAAATCTATAGTTGGCCGTTGTTATTTATACGCCAGATTGCTAGATAGGTATACATATATATACGTAAAACCTAACCTTCAATTTTCTTTAGCCGAAGAATTGACGCTTGATTAAAGAAAAAAATAGGCAAGGATTGACGCTTGACTAAAGAAATAATAGTCCCTTCCATGTCAGACTTTCAAAACAGTGATTTTTACACGTTTCTAAGTGGGTTATAGGTTATTTGTACGACAGATCTGTCGTACAAATAACAACGCCGTAAAGTAAATAAATTCTTGAATGACTTACTTTTCTGTCTTACGGCGGGGCCAAGTCCAAGCGGCACGGTCCGTTGGGTGTGCACGCACACGGTGCGGTACGGACGCTACGGTCTGCGAGGTGGGCGGCTGATGCGGCGCTCCAGGCTGCGCCGTCTGCGAGCGGTCCAGGCGGCAGGCACACCGATGACACGTCGATAAGCAATGGATAGAGGAGGGCAAAGGTGGCGAAGGTGGCGGCGGAGGTGGTGGCGGCAACACGGGACCGCCTCCCGGAGGGCCTAGGCCCAAGCATCGGCGATGGACAGCTCAGCTGTGCTGCAGCCAGCAGCGCATGCGCGTACACACACACGGGCAAGGCCGCGCCGCTGGCCGCTGCCGTCGCTGCCGTCGCCGACTCGCGAATCTCGCGATGCTACATATTACCCATATGGTACAATAATCTATTTTTTTTTTTTAAATATTATGCATAATCATGAGTGCATTGCCCTCCGTAATGACATTATGAATCATTCTGCAAAGTTTCACGTCGATATTGTAAGGCATCTGAGAATGGCATTTGAACGAAATTTTCGTTCAAATGCCATTCTTAGACGCTTTTGAATATTGACTTGGCATTTTGCAGAATAATTAATAATGTAATTACGGAGGGCAATGCACTCATTATTTTTCATATATCGTTATATTTTTTTTTTCTATTAAAAACAATATATTTTTTGCTCGGTCGGTAAAAATTGAGTTTGACACCCCCTTAAACTTCTATATACTAATGCAAGAGAGATACGATTCGGTTCATTGATCATCCTTCTCTTAGAAGACTCTTTATAAGGTGATAGTTTCATTTAATACCTTAGTATGAGCTGAGAAATCCTACAATATCGCATTTTGAAATATATAACTTTGCGTGCTTGTACCAGTTATGAGTATCAATGAAAATCTAAGATTTTTTGTCATACAGTGAGAGAGGTATTATTAAATATATGTTTAGTAATATCTCTGCATTAATGTAAAAGTTTATAGTTTTATTTATCTTGTACAAAAATATTATTTATATAATTTTATTTTCTCCGAGTCATTGTCAGAAGTCAAAATATTGAACTCGGCAGTTGTCTCGTCAGTTTACTTTTCTCTTAATAGCTGCACCAATACCATCACAAGGGTTTTCCTCTGATTCGTAGAGAAATAATTGTATGACTGTACTATGAATATATTGTATATAGGCTTCTCTGTTTTCATGGCATAACGGCCAGGAATGGGTTTGCGGCAATTTCATCAGTTTTCTAGCGTAACATTGTCGAAAACGTCGAAAACGTCGAAAACGTCGAAAACCCTGTAACATACGTAACAAACGTAGGAAACTAAAGTAAACAGTTTACAAATATGTTTTCATTGGTGTTTTGTAACTTGATCAGTTGATTACGGCTTTTCTTTAATACGTGACAGCGGACAGGTTACAAGTCCATTGTTACTCGACAAAAATTTCTTTCTCCGATATCTACCAAATTCATAATCAATAGTAGAGAATTTGGTAGATATCGGACAACGAAATTTTTTTCGAGTATAAACAACGAATATATAACCTGTCCGCTGTCATAGGCATTGAGAAAGGGCTGCTAGTTTTACCTCTGAATTACAGAAACAGAGCAGAGACTTGATTTTAGAAATCTTTAGGCTCAAATCACATGGTGCGGAACACAGCGGCGGCATAAAGGTTGCGTCATGGCCAATTAAGTAATTCTGCAAATTCACAAATAGCTCTGATTGGTTGTCTCCATGAAGCATCCTCTATTCCGTAGATCTATTCCGCACCATGTGATTGCAGCCTTATTGTAATAATAATAAGCAAAGTAATATGAGTATTTCAGTTAAAATTTTTAATAAAGTTGATTATTATAATAATTATAATAAGTAAAGTGATATTAGTATTTTCAGTTAAAATTTTTAATAAAGTTGATAAAATATTTGTTCGTCATTGTGGCCATATATTTTTATATTAAATATCATCTACTGCAATTAGTTTATAGGACGTTTTAAAACAATGGATTCTAATAAGTTTAAATGCTACATCGGAAAATGTTTAGATGATGATTGCAAGTATGTCTCACATACAAAATCAGAAGAAATCTATGATTTTCAAGAGTTAAGCGGAGAAGATAAACTTCTTCTTGAATGCAGAGTACCAAATATAACTGTTAAAAATATATGTTCATATCACAAATCTAGATATTTGAATTATTATACATCATACCAGACATCATGTTGTGATCCATATAATAAACATGAATAGAAAAAAACAAATAATTTGAAGCCTATAACGCTTTAGCTTTATTTAGATTATAAACATGTTACCAAACAGAATCTAGTTCCTGGTAAAAAAGTATGTGGCACTTGTTACAATGAAATATTAAAAATTACAAAGCCAGTGAGAGATGAACGTGAAGCAACTGTTTCTTCAAGTACTACACAACCGTCAAAATCTGAGACAGAGACTCCAATAAGTTCTACGACAGATACAGGATCAGATTTTCTTACAGAAAGCCAAGAACAAAAATCACGCACTAGTAATTTAAAAAGAATGTTGGATTGTTTTGACGAACCACTTCCCAAGCGACAAAAAGTTTCTGAGTATAGATTTAAAAAAACAATTGAAAAAACTACTCAGACAATTTATAAAAAGCTTGTCAATGAAGTTAATGAAGTTCTTAAAGTAAATCTTTCCAGTGATGTACCAAATTTACAAAAAGACAGCCAATCTCTTAATCAAATTATGACTGATTTAAAAAATAAGTTCCATCAAGAAAAAAAAGAGTGAAAAAATACGGCTATGAACCCTGATTCCAAGTAACTGGTCTTATAAAGAAGCAAAAGAAAATTTTAATTGTTCACAATACATGTACAGAAAAACGATGTCTATAAAAGAAACTAGAGGTGAGAGATTTGTGAATGATTTCGTTTTATCTTTATATGTAAATAATATTTTATGCATAGAATTTTTTATGGGAATTGTAAGGTAATTTTTGTTGGCCTTTCACTGTATAATTAAACAATTTATTGAATATTATTGGCTCAAGCTATTCGTACGTCAGATCCCAGGCAGAAGTGATCTTCTATATTAAAAGTTAAAAAAAGTTTATAACTGATATTGGCAGATTATAAAGTCAGGATTTGAGACTTTTATAAAAGTCTAAAACTATTATAAATAGTTATAAATAGTTATTGACTTTCATATAAGTTTTTGGATCGTCGAAAAATTTGGATATTTGATTAGTATAAAAAAGTAAATAACTATTAATAACTATTATCAATTTTTAATAATTGAATCATGATTTCATATAATAAGGATTTTAGAATGATTTTAAAGTTTAAATTCATTCAAAACTAATTAAAACTATTAATAACTATTATTATCAAATAAAAAGTTTATATCTGGTAATAATTTTTATAGATTGATTTTATGGTTATGCGCCGTGGCCCAAAAAAGTAAATAAAAGTTTATAACTGTTATAAACTTTTTTTAGCTATTCATAAAAGAAAAACTGTTAATAATTTTTATAAACTGTTACTATAGTCTCAAATCCCATCTTTATAAATAGTTATTATCAGTTATAAACTTTTTTTTTAATTATAAAAAATTGTATATTGTTATTAATAATTATTTGCAAAGTTTTATTTCCGCCTGGGATGTAAAGTACGTTGATTCAAGTAATAAGTTTCAAAACACCTCGTTGTAATGTTTGCAGTTTTGCTTTCACATCTGACTAGAGAAATTATATTCCATTATATGTGTACATATACTTTGTATACATAAATCTGACATACAAATAACAGATGCCAATACTATAATGTTGTATTATAATGACCGTGTAAGTTTTTTGTTCTGTTTACTACTGACCTGAAAATCTTTATGTAATATAATTGTTTCACTATATTACAGATTTAGATATTATGTAAAATAGTGTTTTTTACTAAAATTAAAATTTTAACCAACTAAAGTATTTTTTTATTTCTTGGAAGATTATACTATTATTTCACATTAGCTATATATGTATGGATCAAAACAGTTTTTACATTACTATCATAATCTCACTAGAATAATATATTACAATTTTTTATTAATACAGTGAAAGATAGTAGCGTGTGCCTTTGCATACGATCAATCTATATGATTCTCATTGAGGACCTATAACAAAACGTTACTTAATTATTAGTTAAAAAGGCCCACTTGACGCCCTTGGTACACAATATACTATTAACAAAAATTTTGCTGTAGTTTTTGAGATATTTTAAACGTATTCTCATATTTTCTAAAAGTAAAAAATCACCTTATAATTTCCATGGAAGTATAAATTAATGACTAAAATATGATAATTTTAACATACATGTGTATGACTTTTAACATGATTTTATTTATATAGGTATTCTGGCAAATGTACCAAGAAAAATATATACTAGCCATTCTGATGAAATTAAAGAAGCCATTCAGCAATATTATAGGGAGAATAGTAGAATATGTGCTGGTACGAAAGAATACCTAAGTGTTTATGATCCTGAAACTAATACAAAGGAAATGCGCCAGAAAATGTTATTATTAGATGATTTGAAAACATTATATAAAAAATGGATTGATGAACATGGTACTGTAAATGAAGCGGTTCCCAGTTTTTCTTACTTTGCAAACTTAAGACCTACAGAAAGTGTCTTAGCTGGTGGACCTGGTACACATACAGTATGTGTCTGTACTCAGCACCAAAATGTAAAATTAAAATTAAAAGCTATCGACAACTCATTATCTTATAGGGAAATAATGGCCCAGTCTGTCTGCTCAACTGAAAATAAAAAATGTATGCTACGCAAATGTTCAGACAGTCCCGGAGAAGCACATATTCATCAGTATTTCGCTACCCATAATTTCTTACAAACTCAGAAAGACATAACTTACAATTGTTAGGAATCTGTCAAATCAAATAATAAGAGTCACGATAACTTGTCTTCAATGTTCAAAGTTAAGTTATTGACAAAGACTGAATCAGCTACAAGTTTTTTGAAGAATTTAAGTTCTGAATTATACGACTTAACAAAGCATCATTACATTTCAGAAGATCAAAAAAAACAGTTTTTTACCAATAAAAGAACATTTGAATGAGGAAACAGGTTTAATGTTAATGGATTTCTCGGAAAATTATGCATTCATAGCTCAAGATTCTACTCAAGGCTTTTATTTTAATAATGAACAACCCACATAGCATGAAAGCTTCCTGGAAGTTTTATGAAAGCTTCCAAGAAAGATTCGGAATCTTACAGGAAGCTTACATGGAAGATTCCTGAAAGCTCAAAATGTCCGCCCTTTTTTCTCACAAAAAGCTTTCAGGAAAGATTCTATTAATCTTCCCAGAAAGCTTTCCGGGATCTTTTATCAAACTTTTAAAAGAGTAACTGGTAGCTTTGTGAAAGATTTGTCAATCTTTATGGAAGCTTTCTTGAAAGAATACGGTAAGTTTACAGAGAATCTTTCAGCAAGACTTTAGTAAGATAGCTGTAAAGATCCTTGTAAGGTTTTTGATAGATTTATTGAAATCTTTCAGAAAGCTTACATGAAAGATTCCTGTAAGCTTAAAATTCCGCCCAATTCTTTCTCGAAAGGATACGGTAAGTTTACAGGAAATCTTCCAATAAGACTTTAGTAAGGTAGCTGTAAAGATCCTTGTAAGGTTCTTGATAGATTTATTGAAATCTTTCAGAAAGCTTACATAAAAGATTCCTGTAAGCTTAAAATTCTGCCCAATTTACTGGCAAAAGCTTTAAAAAAAATCTATTAATATTTCCGGAAAACTTTCCAGGACCTTTCATCAAGTTTTTAAAAGAATAACTGGAAGCTTTGTGAAAGATTTGTCAATCTTTCAGAAAGATTCTACGAAACATTCTAGTAATCTTTCAAGAAACCTTTCACGAACCTTTTTTCAAGTTCTTGAAAGATTACTTTGGAACTTAAAGCCATACATATTACATACAATACTCTAAAGTATAACTATTATTACAATTCTCGCATATTATTTAGAATTTATTACTATATTAATCGCAATTTTTTCATCGCAGAAAAAATTTTACATAAAATTTTTTGACCTAACCGGGAATCGAACCTACAACCCTTGGGTTACTACGCACGCATGCTATCCGTTACGCTATCGCTCGCTTGAAGGAGTTGGAACATTTTCATCCAAACAAGGTGCACTATCTACGATTATTTAATTGTTATTAAATAATATCATACATACATACCTAACATACATGTTATTATTTCGATTACTCATCTAAAATATTAATGGCTTTAAAATGGCCATGTAAAATACCGAAACGATACCTACCTTACCGGCACCTAAGTTTTATTTTTTTTATCGTATTTAAACAAAAATTTCAGAGAAAAGCGTTCTTTTACGGAAATCCAACGCTTTTTTCTAAAGTTTGTGTTTAGATGTAATAAAAAAAATAAAATTTTGGTGCCGATAAGCTAGGGATCTACGTTTGAGTTGAACATGGCCTCAAAGTTAAAACGGTATTATAAAATCAAGTTTCAATTAAAACATTATAAAATCAATTATAAATGTATTAAAATATTATCAAATTTACTTTATTTATATTCGCTTATAAGCAATATATAGAATATATATAGAATATATTCTATATATATTCTATATATTGCTTATATATTTCTGTATAGAATATATTCTATATATGTTTAATATAAATGGATAAAGAAATTTTTCAATTCATTAAAAAAGCATAATTTTGTTATAAGTTGATGAAATCTTCAAATCTATATTTTCAACTCAAAAATAACTTCAAAATAGTCTCAAAAGAGATGAAAAGAGAGGGGATTAAACATATTGCAAGAATATGCGTTTATATTAGATGCATCTTTAAGATGAAATGGCGAAAAAGTTATTTACAATTCATATAACTATTATGTATTTAGAAAAAGTTGTTACTTTTTCAAATCACATTTTTAAGACCAAAATAACTCGTGAGTAGTTATAAATACATAATTTATAATGAAATTAACTGTACTTTAAGAATATCGGTATCCATTTTCTATACCTGAAGAACCAATTAAAAAGAAAATTATTTCTGAAACAAAAAATTTTGGCAAAATTGTTATTTTATCAAAATAAGACCTTATTGTCATTCATTTGAATCCAAAATTTAATCAGTTCTGAGTTAAGACATACGTAAGATGCATGCAAAAGTTCAGCTCATTACGTCTATCCGTTCAAGAGTTATGCCGGGGACAAAATTTCGTTTCATAAATTCATACATACATACATTTTTTTAAAACCTATTATTCTGACTCAGAAATCTCAAAAACATCGAAATTCATCAAAATCTCTGTTTTGAAAATTTTCACTATTACAACGCTTTCTCTTTGAGAAATAAATATAGTGTCAATAGGGAGAAATAAAATTCATATACTGAATATATTTTAACACTCCGTGCGCAAAGCTCGACTTCGCACACACTCAAATAAAAAAGCATATGCTAAATCAAGCTTTGTACACGTCGTATACAAAAATACGGTTCGATACGCGAGCGAGAAGGTGATTTGAACCTTGTGTGACCTTTTCACCCTAGCTTCGCTCAGGTGCAAACGTCCACACTAGGATAAAATCACTTTGACGCACTAGCATCGAAATTTATCTGTATTATTTTGACTCTCCGTGCGCAAAGCGCGATTTCGCGCACGCTTGATTTTTGAATGAAAAAGCATACGCTAAATCAAGCTTTGTACACATCGTGACAAAAGATACTGTTCGATACACAAGCGAAAAGGTACACGCGTTAGTATCAAACTGTACTATTTCTAAACAAAGAAAATGTTAACTTTAATTATTAATTTTAAACATTCATTTGGAAAAACACGTCTTCCTTTTATGCAAATACAATACTCAGAATTCATTTGGCAATTCTTATGAGAGTACTATTATGAGAGATAATTGTTGAAAAATTGGATCAAAATGACAAAAATGCAGATTCCTACTTATCAACATTAAAATTATTTTTAATTAAAAAGTTTTTAAACAGTTTTTTGGAAAACCACAATTTTAACGCCCTCCTTATATTTAAATACTATACATAGAATTATTTTATAGCCATTCTATTATAATTTTGATAAAGTATACTCGTTGGAAGATGATGTCGGTATCCAACATCTCCTTAAAGCATTCATTTTTGGAATATTTTATTAAGGGTTCCCGAAATCTTTCTAAAGCTTTCATGAAATGTTGCTCAGTTGCATAGGTGGAATTTTTTGTTATTCCATTAAACTTACGGCAAGCTTTCGCGGAACCTTACCAGAATATGTTACGGTTCCAGTAATCTTTGACTTATTGTCACGGCAATCTTTTATGAAAGGTTCTATTTATGTTGAGTAGAATCTTCCCTGGGGTATTCATAAATCTTTTTTAAAAGTTTTTCGGAAGATTTGCAATGAATGTTATAGTTCGATCTTTCACTAAGCTTACTGTAACCCTTCTGGTTACCTTTCATGATAGATTCCAGTATTCATGAATCTTTCTCAAAAATTTTTCAGAAGATTTGCAATTTATGTTCCAGTTTATCTTTCAGTAAGCTTACTGTTACCTTTCTAGTTATCTTCCATGAAAAATTCAAGTATCTATTATTAGAATGTTTCATGGAAGATTCTGGAAACCTTTCAAAAGCTTTCATGGAATGTTACTGAATCGCACATTTGGAATTTTGTTATCTGGTTCCACAGAACTTACGGGAAGCTTTCATGAACATTGCAAGGGAACGCGATTGGGGAGTTTCGCCGGAACCTTCCATTAGGCTTTTCCATTATTTTTCGGTAATCATGCTAACTGCAATCTTTCATACAAGATTTTATTGATGTTTAGTAGAATTTTCGCTGAAAGTATTCAGTAATCTCTTTCAAAAGGCTTTTGGAAGATTTTCAATAAATTTTCCAGTTTAATCATTCAGTAAGCTTACTGTAACCTTTCTAGTTATCTTTCATGAAAGATTCCAGTATCAATTCTGAGAATGTTTCATGTAAGGTTTCAGAACCCTTTCAAAAGCTTTCATTGTATATGGTCGAGTCTTATAGTTCGAATCTTTTTTGTTGATTCCGTTAAACTTACGCGAAGCTTCCGTGTATCATTGCAAGTTAACGGTACTGGAAAGTTTCGCCGGAAACCTTCCATTAAGCATATCGCATTATTTCTTGCTAATCTTTTATCCATGCTTACTGCAATCTTTCATAAAAGTTTCCATTTATGATCAGTGCAATCTTCCCTGCAAGGATTTTGAAATCTGTTTTGCAATCTTACCGTAAGCTTTCAATAAAGATAAAAATGTAATCATCTCAAAAGCTTACTGTAATATTGTTATTTTCTTTCGTAAAAAATTCCTGTAATCTTTTGTTCATGCTTCCTGTAATCTTTCATGAAAGGTTCTGTTTAGGTTTAGTGGAATCTTTCCTGCAAGGATTTTGTAATCTGTTTTGCAAGCTTAGCGTAAGCGTTCAACAAAGATAACAATGTAATCTTTCCAAAAGCTTACTGTAATATTGTTATTTCCTTTCGTGAAAGATTCGTATATTGATTCATGGAATATTTCATGTAAAATTCCCGTAAGCTTACCAGAAGCTTACATGTAATATTCGTCGATTGGTCATTTGCAATCTTGATTGGAATATTGCTTTAACCTTTCTGAAAGCATACAAGAAACCTTAAAATTTAATCTTTCTGAATGTTTCAGTTAACTTTTTAAAAGATTAAGGAACGCTTCAGCTGGAATATTTCTTGAACCTTTCTTTGGGAAGGTTTCATGCTATGTGGGTAGGAATGTTACGGATTCGCATAGTTGGAATTTTTTCGGTTGGTTCTCTAAAACTTACGGGAAGCTTTCGTGGAACATTGCAAGGTAACGCTACTGGAAAGTTCCGTGGGAACCTTCCATTAAGCTTTACGCATTATTTTTCGATAATCTTTTATTCATGCTCACTGCAATCTTTCATGGCAGATTTCATTTAGGTATAATGGAATGTTTCCTGAAAGTATTTATAAATCTTTTTCAAAAGGTTTTTGGAAAATTTGAAATCAATGTTCCAGTTTAATATTTCAGAAAGCTTACTGTAACCTTTATAGTTCTCTTTCATGAAAGATTCCAGTATTAATTATTAGAATGTTTCATGAAAGATTCTGTCAGCTTTTCAAAAGCTTTCGTGTAATGTTACTCTGGTGAATAGTTAGAATCATTTGGTTGTTTTTGCGAATCTTACGGGAAGCTTTCGTGGAACATTGCAACGTAACGCTACTGGCTTTACGCATTATTTTTCGGTAATATTTTGTTCATGCTTACTGTAATCTTCCATGATAGGTTCCACTTATGTATAGTGGAATCTTCCCCGAAAGTATTAATGAATCTTTTTCAAAAGTTTTTCGGAAGATTTGCAAGAAATGTTCCATTCTAATCTTTCAGTAAGCTTACTGTAACCTTTCTCATTACTTTTCATGAAAGAGTCCGTATCGATTCTGAGAAGGTTACATGTAAGGATCCGGGAACCTTTCAAAACCTTTCATGGAATGTTACGCGAGTCTTATAGTTGGAATCTTTTTTGTTGATTCCGTCAAACTTACGGAAAGCTTTCGTGAAACATTTCCAGGTATTGCTACTGAGAGCTTCAGCTGGAGCCTTCCATTAATCTTCTCGCATTATTTTTCGGTAATCTTTTGTTCATGCTTACTGCAATCTTTCATGAGAAGTTCCATTTTTGTTTAGTCGAATGTTCCCGGAACGCATTCATCAATCTTTCTCAAAAGTTTTTCGGAAGATTTGCAAGAAATGTTCCTGTTCAATCTTTCAGTAAGCTTACTGTAATCTTTCTAGTTATCTTTCATGGAAGACTCCAGTATCGATTCTTAGAATGTTTCATGGTGGATGTCGGTAACCTTTCAAAAACTTTCATGGAATGTTACGGAATCGCATAGCTGGAATTTTTTGGTTGGTTTCCGAAAACTTACGGGAAGCTTTCGTGGAGCATTGCAAGGTAACGCTACTGGTAAGTTTTGCCGGAACCTTCCTTTAAGCTCTTTGCATTATTTTTCGGTAATCTTTCATTCATGCTTACTGACACCTTTCATGAAAGGTTCTATTTGTGTTCAGTGGAATCTTTACTGCAAGGATTTGGGAATCTCCTTTGCAATCTTAGCGTAAGCTTTCAACAAAGATAACGGTGTAATCTTCCCAAAAGCTTGCCGTAATATTTTTGTTTCCTTTCGTGAAGGATTCCTGGATTGATACCTGCAAGGTCTTGGGAATCTCTTTTGCAATCTTAGCATAAGCTTTCAACAAAGATAACAGTGTAATCTTTCTAAAAACTTACTGTAATATTGCTGTTTCCTTTCGTGAAAGATTCCTGAATTGATTCCTGAAATATTTCACGTAAGATTCCCGCAGGCTTTCCAGAAGCTTACGTGTAATATTCGTCGAAAGGACATTTGGCAATCTTGATTGTAATATTGCTTTAACCTTCCGGGAAGCTTACAAGAAAGCTTACAATGAAATCTATCTGAAAGTTTCAGTTATCTTTTAGAAAGGTTGAGGAAAGCTTCCATTGGAATATTTCTTGAATCTTTCACTGGGAAGATTTCATGCTATGTGCGGAAAGATTTCAGTATCGATTCTTAGAATTTTTCATGGTGGGTGTCAGAAAGCTTTCAAAAACATTAATGGAATGTTACGGGATCTCATAGTTGGAATTTTTTGGTTGGTTTCCGAAGATGTACGAGAAGCTTTCGTAGAACATTGCAAGGTAATGCTACTGCAATGTTTCGCGGGAACCTTCCATTAAGTTTTTCGCATTATTTTTCGGTAATGTTGCATTCATGCTTATTGCAATCTTTCATGAAAGGTTCCATTTATGTTTAGTGCAATCTTTCCTGAAAGTATTCATCAATCTTCTTCAAAAGTTTTTCGGAAGATTTGCAAGAAATGTACCACTTCAATCTTTCAGTAAGCTTACTTTAACCTTTCTAGTTATCTTTCATGAAAAATTCCAGTATCGATTCTTAGAATGGTTCATGGTCGATGTTGGCAACCTTTCAAAAACGTTCATGGAATGTTACGGAATCGCATAGTTGGAATTTTTTCGGTTGGTTCGCTTAAACTTACGGGAAGCTTTTGTGGAACATTGGAAGTTAACGCTACTGGAATGTTTCGCGGGAACCTTCCATTAAGTTTTTCGCATTATTTTTCGATAATATTGCATTCATGCTTATTGCAATCTTTCATGAAAGGTTCTATTTATCTTAGTGGAATTTTTCCTGCAAGTATTTGGGAATCTCTTTGGTAATCTTAACTTAATCTTTCAAGAAAGATAACAGTGTAATCTTCCCGAAAGCTTACCGTAATGTTGTTGTTTCCTTTTGTGAACGATTCTTGTATTGATACCTGCAAGGATTTGCGAATCTCTTTTGCAATCTTACAGAACGCTTTCAACAAAGGTAACAGTCTAATCTTCCCAAAAGCTTACTATAATATTGTAGATTCATTTCGTGAAAGATTCCTGTATCAATCCTTGCAAGGATTTGGTAATCTTTTCTGCAATCTTAGCGTATGCTTTCAACAAAGATAACAGTGTAATCTTTCTAAAAGCTTACTGTAATATTGCTGTTTCCTTTCGTGAATGATTCCTGTATTGATTCTTGGAATATTTCACGTAAGATTCCCGTAAGCTTTCTAGAAGCTTTCATGTAATATTCGTCGAAAGGACATTTGGCAATCTTGATTGTAATATTGCTTCAACCTTCCGGGAAGCTTACAAGAAACCTTACAATGGAATCTATCTGAAAGTTTCAGTTATCTTTTAAAAGGTTGATGAAAGCTTCCATTGGAATATTTCTTGAATCTTTCACTGGGAAGCTTTCATGCTATGTGGGGCTTTTAGTAAGCTTACTGTAACCTTTCTAGTTATCTTTCATAAAAGATTCCAGTACCGATTCCGCGAATGTCTCGTGTAAGGTTCGGGAACCTTTCGAAAACTTCCGCGCAATATTTCATTGTTACGTATTTGGAATCTTGTTTCTAATATTCCGTTAACTTTACGGGAAGCTTTCGTCAAACATTCCTAGGTATTGCTACTGAGACATTTTGCCGGAACATTCTATTAAGCTTTTCGTATTATTTTTAGGTAATCTTTTGTTCATGCTTACAGTAATCTTTCATGAAAGGTTCTATTTAGGTTTAGCGGAATCTTTCCTGCAAGGATTTTGGAATCTCTTTTACCAATCTTAGCGTAAGCTTTCAACGAAGGTAACAATGTAATCTTCCCAAAAGCTTACTGTAATATTGTTGTTTTCTTTCGTAAATTATTCCTGTAATCTTTTGTTCATGCTTACAGTAATCTTTCATGAAAGGTTCTATTTAGGTTTAGTGGAATCTTTCTTGCAAGGATTTTGGAATCTGTTTTACCAATCTTCGCGTAAGCTTTCAACGAAGATAACAATGTAATCTTCCCAAAAGCTTACTGTCTTATTGTTGTTTTCTTTCGTAAAAGATTCCTGTAATCTTTTGCTCATGCATACAGTAATCTTTCATGAAAGGTTCTATTTAGGTTTAGTGGAATCTTTCCTGCAAGAATTTTGGAATCTGTTTTGCAATCTTAGCGTAAGCTTTCAACAAAGGTTACATGTAATCTTCCCAAAAGCTTACTGTAATATTCTTGTTTCCTTTCGTGAAAGATTCCTGTAATCTTTTGTTCATGCTTACAGTAATCTTTCATGAAAGGTTCTATTTAGGTTTAGTGGAATCTTTCCTACAAGGATTTTGGAATCTGTTTTACCAATCTTAGCGTAAGCTTTCAACGAAGATAACAATGTAATCTTCCGAAAAGCTTACTGTAATATTCTTGTTTCCTTTCGTGAAAGATTCCTGTAATCATTTGTTCATGCTTACAGTAATCTTTCATGAAAGGTTCTATTTAGATTTAGTGGAATCTTTCCTGCAAGAATTTTGGAATCTGTTTTGCAATCTTAGCGTAAGCTTTCAACAAAGGTTACAATGTAATCTTCCCAAAAGCTTACTGTAATATTCTTGTTTCCTTTCGTGAAAGATTCCTGTATTGATTCATGGAATATTTCACGTAAGGTTCCCGTAAGCTTTCCAGAAGCTTTCATGTAATATTCGTCGAATGGACATTTGGCAATCTTGATTGGAATATTGCTGTAATCTTCCTGGAAGCTTACAAGAGAGTTTACAATGGAATCTTTCTGAAAGTTTCAGATACCTTTTGAAAAGATTAAGGAAAGCTTCCGCTGGAATATTCCTTGAATCTTTCTTTGGGAAGCTTTCATGCTATGTGGGAAGCTACTGTACAACCTTTTGTTTTGTATACCAGAGGAAATAGCGATACTATTAATGTTACAAGTTTTTGTATCATAAGTGATTATAATAAGCATAATGCTTATGTGGTCAATGTGTTTCTCGAAAAGGTTCTTACAAAAGTCAAAGAAAAATTTCCAAACATAATGAAAATCAACTATTTTTCAGATGGAGCTCCCACTCAATATAAAAATAAATAAGTTCCCTAGTGAAAATATTTTTGTTCAAAAAAGTTAAAAACTGTTAGTAAGAGTTAAAAACTGTTATAAAATGTAGGATTTTGGATGTTACTAACTGTTTACAACTGTTTGTAACAGTTTTTAACAGTTAATAAACTTTATTAAATCATCTAATAACTATTCAATATTTATTAATTATTATTAATATAATAATGATGAATTATTTATTAAGAATTAAATAAAAACTGAAAACTAAAAGTATTAACTAATATAATTAATTATTAAGGGGACAAGCCATGGTTAGGGGGTCGAAAAATCGTTTTTTTTTTATGTACTATTTTGATAGCAAATTTTCCGCTGAATACTATGCTTCCAACCGCATTTCCAAATTCGATTTCGTTTAGAAAATACAGCTAAAACCGTGAAGTCACTTTTTTGCATATTTAGTGATTTTTCTTAAATTATCCATTTTAGATATACTATTGTTAATCTTATATTATTTTATGCTTCACAGCATACAATACTGAATTTAGAACGTAAATGTACATTGACATAGTAGGTAAACTTAACTCGAGGTATAAACCTCGTGTATTTTACTTTTACTCTACTTATACAAAAGTATAATACGTACAATACATATAGATGGTTTAAAATCTCATCTGTTTACGTTCTGTCAGCGCCATAATCGTTGGGATTTAAACTAAAAGTGTTTTGAATATAATTGAATCTGCATTTTTCAATGCAATTTATTCAGTATTGACAAAAAATTTTTTTGTAAATAAAGTGCTGTGTAGAACTCTTTTAACTGAGAGTGTAGAAGACAGCGGTTTTAGGTTAACTGCACTGTGCAAAGTGTTGTTAATATTTTTAATTTAGTGAGTTCAGTGAGTGACTTTTATTTGTGTTTTTTAATAACTAACATTATAGAGGATTAGATATTAGCCACTATGGATTCTGACAAGAGAAATAGAACATCAGGAGCTCCAGGAAAGAAGAGAAAATTTGGAAGAAAAAAAAACATAAAGGATTTAACAAAAATTCAGAGAATGTTCAACAAAAAATCACGAACAAAAGGAAAAGAAGTACAACTTCAGGGAAAATAAAAGATATATCTGTAGAAGCGTCACAAACAAGAAACAGAATAATAGATATAAACATTCTGTTCTTACAGCTGGAGAAATTTCTTGTATGTGCAACATGTAAAGGACAAGTTAAAATTATAGAAGAAGATATTCGAGGACTTGGCTCCAAATTTAACATTATGTGCAAAAATTGTTCAGAGAGAAGAATTATAAGCACGAGCAAGCAAGTTGGAGCTCAAAACAATGCTTATGAAACCAACAGACGCAGTCTTCTTGCACTAAGAGCAATTGGGCAAGGATATGCTGCATTGCAAACTTTTTGCGGAATCATGGATTTGCCACCACCTGTTGCACATAATTTTTATGACCATCTCAATGAAGATTTAAGCAAAGTAACTCAAGAGGTAGCACAAAATTCTATGCAAGAAGCCGTCAAAAAGGAAACAGCATTAACACCAGCTGAAAATCAAGGCCTAGATGTATCTGGTGATGGGTCATGGAGAAAAAGAGGATTTTCTTCATTGCAAGGAATTTCAAGTTTGATAGGCTTGCGTTCTCAACAAGTTCTTGACATATTTATCAAGAACAGTTTTTGTAAAGCATGTTTAAAGTGGGAAAATAGAAAAGGCACAGAAGAATATGAAGACTGGTTCAGTGATCATCAAGATAAATGTGAGGCAAACCATGAAGGAAGTGCTGGAAAGATGGAAGTCGATGGAGTTGTGGAAATGTTTAGAAGATCTCAAGAAAAGTATAATGTAAAATACCATCATTACATTGGAGATGGAGATTCGAAAGTGTACAGTGCTTTGTGCCAGGCCAAACCGTATGGAGATGAAGTTAAAGTTGAGAAGAAGGAGTGTGTGGGACACGTCCAGAAACGAATGGGAACCAGACTCAGGAATTTAAAGAAAAATTTTGGAAAAAAGTTATTAGACGATGGAAAAACCATTGGAGGACAAGGACGATTAACAGCAAAAGTAATTGATCAGCTCACCACATATTATGGTAATGCCATCAGAAACAACACGGACTCTGTAGAAAAAATGCTGAATGCTATATGGGCTACGTACTACCACAAGATTTCCACAGACCAGAATCCTCAACATCATTTATGCCCACCAGGACAGAGCAGTTGGTGCAAGTGGCAAAAAGCGAAGGCTCAAAAAAAACTAAAAGATTTTCATCATAAAGGCAGTATTCCTGCAGTGATTATGGAGCAGTTGAAACCAATTTACAAAGATCTCTCTGAACAGGGGCTGCTTCACAGATGTTTAGGCGGTTACACCCAAAATAGTAATGAGAGTTTTAATAATTCAGTTTGGAAGATTGTAACCAAGACCTCCTTCAGTGGTGTACATGTGCTCACAGCAGGTGCTTGTATTGCTGTCACTTGCTTCAACGATGGAAGAGTTGGTTTTCTGAATATTATGGAAGCCTTTGATGTGAAACCTGGAGTAGCTGCAATTGAGTGGGCACAGAAAAGCAATGACATCAGATTATTTCATGCTGAGAGGAATGCCGAAGAAAACACTTTAGAAAATAGGAGAAAACGAAGGAGACTGCAATTGTTGAGTAGGTAAAAAGTTATTTTTATGCGATAATAGCTAATATAATATTTATTAATTTTTTTCTTTTTACAGGTGTGTTATTGGCTCTCATAAAAGGATTAATTTATTTTGAGGTTATTTTTACTGTCAATAACATTTATGACTAACAATGTTTTCAGCCTAGTACGAAAAAAAAAAATAAGTACAACATTTATGTATTAATCTAAAAAATTTAAAAATATTGTTGAATTAATGAAATTCTTTTTTATAGGTTTATTCAACAGTTAAAATGATTTAGCCAGGACTACTTTCATATAATTGGCATCTGTTTCATTTTTCCACTAAAGTATATCATACAGAATGAAAAAAAAAATTTTGGTAAGTAGTTTTGAAACTTATATAAAGTTATAGAAAACCAAAACTTTGAATTGAATTTCTGAATAACTTGTTTTTTGTATTTACAGGGACTTTGCCGCAGGATTTCTTTTAAATAAAGCAAGCTAGAGGTTTGGAAATTTAGGAGTATCTTTAAAATTGTGTTGGTTATAGAAAATGTGAGGTACTTTTTTGAAAAAGGCTTTAGAAAAAAAATGATAAAATAAAATTACAAAAAATATTGAAATTTTAATAAAAAAAACATAAAAAAATTAGATTTTTCATTAAAAAACAATTTTAAAAATTTTTTAAAAAAAAAGTAGCTCACATTTTCTATAACTGGTATAACTACAAAGATACTCCTAAGTAACCAGACCCCTGCCTTGCTTTGTTCAAAAAATTTCCTGCGGCAATGACATGCCAGTTTCTAATTCAGAAGGGTTTCTTAATCTAATGGACTGCAAGACCAAAATCTTAAACACCTGGATGATGTAGTCTTAAATTATAGGTAATTGTATAACTTAATAATAAAAAAAAGTTTGAACTCTTAAAATTATATATTGGCTTTGTTATTATAGAATTAATACAATAGCTTTTTTTTCAGGATCAACCATGGCTTGTCCCCTTAATTGATTATTATGAATATGTAAATAATGGCTAAAGAACATGGCTATTAAAAATTATTAATTATTATTATTAATAATAATAACTTATTTTGTATGAAATTTTTCTTAAATCCAAAATTCAGAATTATTTGAAACTGTTTGAACTGCTACAAACAATTATAATTAGAAAAAATGTGTCCAAAATCCTACATTTTGTAACATTTACAAACAGTTTTAATAGATCTAAACAGTTTTAAATAATTTTAAAGAATTATTAACTGTTATTAACATTTATAATTTATGACAGGGTTAAAGAAAATTTTATAATTTTGCATTTACTGAGTTATTACTGTTTTTAATAATAATAACGTTAATTACAGAAATCATTTTATAAACATATGCGCACACAAGAATGATTTTGGTATTGGAGTGGAGTCATACAATTTTTTCGCTACGGATCACGGAAAAAACCCTTGTGATGGTATTGGTGCAGCAGTTAAAAGAAAAGTAAGGCGCGCATCTTTACAAAGATCAGCCGATAAACTAATTTTAACTGCTCTGGATATGTAGAATTATTTGAGTGAAACCGAAAACAAGATTAGGTACAAAATGATTTTTGATAATGTAGACTTAATATTTCCTTACTAATGATACTAAAACTTTTGAAACCTGAAACAAAAATTTAAACGACATTAGTGATTTTAATTTGATTTGAAATTTTTCTACTAACGTTTCGTTTTACAAGTAAAAATCGTAGTAACCTTGTAACTTTTTATTTAGTTCTGACTTCGCAATTTCAAGTTTTTAAATAGTTGATGAACACATCTTATTGTAATCATATCTAATTGTAATAAATTGTAACTGTAATTCACAATATTTTCCGAAGTATAAAGTGATAAAATAATGAATAAGAACTAGATTTTTTAAATAAATAGCAAGTTTAGCCTCTTTTAATTTTAATTTATATATTCTAGTTTAAATTATAGTACAATGCGTTGTTATAACAATTGACATTTATTACAGTTGTATTTACGTGAGCAGCAAGGAATGTGAACAAAGGGAAAAAAATTTGAAAAAAAGATTTGATGAAGCTAGGACAGTGCCTAATACTAGAACGTACCACTAGTTAAAGCCAACTGACGAGACAACTACCGAGTTCAAAATTTTGACTTCTGATAATGAATCGGAGAAAATAAAATTATATAAATAATATGTTTGTACAAAATATAATAAACTATAAACTTTTACAGTATTGCAGAGATATTACTGAATATATATTTAATAATACATCCCTCTCTCTCTCTCTCTGCATGAAGAAATCTTAGATTTTCATTCATACTCATAACTGGTACAAGCACGCAAAGTTATATATTTCAAAATGCGATATTGTAGGATTTCTCAGCTCATACTAAGGTATTAAATGAAACTATCACCTTATAAAGAGTCTTCTAAGAGAAAGATGATCAATGAAACGAATCGTATCTCTCTTGCATTAGTATATAGAAGTTTAACGCAAATACGAAAAAAACGATATTTAAAAGTTGAAATTTTTTTAGGAAAAACCTAAAATGAATCGACGAGACCTTTTTTATGTATTAATACTATAAATAAACAATACTTTAAAGCTATAAAAGTTAGAAAAAAATCACTTAGAAATTTTTACCAGGGGCTCAAAAATAGTAATTTATTAGAATTTTAGCAAACACATCCATCTTTAAATGCTTGTATCTTAGTCATTTTTCGATAAATTAAATCACGCGACCTCGCAAATTAAAGGACTCTGCAAGACAAAAAATTTGCGAGATCGTGCAAATTAATTGGTGGAAAAATGCTACAGATAGGAGAATTTGAAAATGACCAAGAAAATAAAAAAATTCGTAAATATTGACCATTATATTTTAGTATATACAGCTTTTTCTTTTGTTCGAAAAAATTTGAAAAAAATTTTTCTGTAAAATATATACTTCAACAAACAAAATGCAACCTCGTGGGTTAAGATAAATGCCGATTTCGAATTTTGGTAGAATTTCACAAAACAGCTAAAAATGGCCTAAAAACAGTCATTTTTTCGATTAATTACTGATATATCTCAGCATGTAAGGCATCTGGAGGGCTAATATTTGGCAAAAGTTCATATTTTATAAAGTACTTCAATGTTATGTCGTCTAGAATTGATTTGGAAAAATCACTTACGCACCGAAATTGCGAAATCCACAAGAATGACCCATATATATATATATATATATATATATATATATATATATATATATATATATATATATATATATATATATAACTTAGTACACCGCTACCTTCCAGGACACCTACAGGTTTTCTGCAATAGAAGTAGGTATAAAACGTTAAACAGTATATAAGTGACTAAAGAAATAATATCCCTCAGGGTGTTGACTAACACCACGACGTCTGCGGCGCCCCCTCTCAGTTCCGCAGTATTTTACGTTGATTTCGGAAAAATTTTACGGAAAAAACGTTGTGAAAGAAACCCCAAATGTCCTCAATAATACAAAAATGTCCTAAGAAGTAGCGGTAAACATATTCCTAATTCAGTACAGTCCTGAAAACAAGCAAATGTCCTGAAACATAGCGGTAAACCAATGAAAAGTCCTGAAACATAGCGGTGAACAGAAATATATATATATATATATTGTCACAGGGTGGATTTTCTGGCTAAGGCACGTTTCACCTGTGTACCTTAGCGGTTCAAATCCATATCTCTCGGTTCAACTCCCGGAGATATAATAGCCAGATTAGGCAACAGACGCTACAACGTCGTGCAATGTTAACCTAATCTGGTTACTTACCGTGCAACACGCAAGTCAAAGACTTGCGCTTTGTTTCTCACCAGTGACTCGAACTCTCCTCTCGTTCACTGGTTCATGTGCCGGCTGCTCAGATGAAACGATACGTTTTCTCTTACGTAACGACCGCGGAGGCGGCGGGGAGCGGGGAATGACTAAGGTCGCGAAATAATAACTCGAGCAGTTAAAGTTAATAATAAAAGACTATTGTTTATTAAATAAAAGATGATGAAGTTAAATGAATAATTAATAATTTAGACAGTGGAAGTGTCGCATTGAAATAGGTTAATTTCGCTACCTAACGGTGCGCCAGCACGTTATCTCAGACGTCAGCTGTCTCGAGGGTAATTACGCTGTGTACGCGCGGTAACATAAGCCTCGCGTCTACAGTAATATACGTAGCTTACTCATCGTCTACGTGAGTGAGAGAGCGGTCGCGCTCGCGAGTCGCGACACACACACACACACTTAACTTAGCCTGAGAGAGAACAGGCTACTAACGCATGTCGTCTGCGCACTTCTTATGCGCAGTTGCCGGTTACAAACTGCCGGCAAGCTAAATCATTGTCGGTGACCTTCTAAGGTTGATGACCCGAGCCTGTGCTCTCTGTACGCTCGCTCTCTCCGCACAAGAACGCCTATTCGGGGCCGCTGTCCAGGTGGCGATGAGCCTGGACAAATGGTTACGCGTACTTACTCGCGACGCGGTTGATACGTGCACGCTTACCGTTATTGTAGGTTAGATTCATACGGTGTGGCCTAGGTTCCTCGCGGACATCCTCGCTGCTCATCTGGCTTCGTACTATCAACTCTCATGATACTCTCTGCTACTCTCATGCCAGGTGAACAGGCTTACTGCATGAGGATGTTGCTGGTTTGAGAGTGCGACAGGTGATCCTAGCCTGTAGCACTATCTCTGAGTTCTTCTCGTGTTTCCGTCGAAAGTACAGAATAATACGTCCCTCGAACAATGATATTAGCCTCAGGATGCATCACGCCTGCATTCCTGAGGTTGAAACAGAGAAACACTTCACTACTTATCGCGGAAAACGCGATCTCTCCGCGAATTCACTTCCGCGCGCGTTTCTGTCCGAACGATAACAACCACATTGATGTCGGTCGCGTCTCCCGCGCCGGCTCGCTCGTCGTCTCGTCGATGCAGCTCTAATTCTGCATCGACGTGCCCTCTAGCGTTCATTACCAGGAACTTACTAATTACCGATGTCGGTACGGCAGGTCGTGACAATATATATATATATATATATATATATATATATATATATATATATATATATATATATATATATCCAACACTATATATTAGTACCTACAGCCTAGAGTTCAGCACTATAAGTGGGTAAGGGCGCACGCTGCCCGCGCGCCATTGTCTGCAATAAAACATCCCTCTCAGTATTGACTAATACCACGACGCCTGCGGCGCGGGCACCCCCTTCAGTTTCCGCAGAATTTTTCCTGAAATTTTTTTGAACTCTCAAAGTCAGAACTCTAGGTCGGGCGGCATAAACCCCTATATTATAGAAGTTTATGTCGCCCGGTGACCATAAACCTATCCGGTCGTCATAAACCGCGGTATATATAAAAACGGTTACCATAAACCCCTCAAGAGAAATTTATACATATATATATATTCCAACATTCTCATGGGTTTGCGGATCGGTGAAAGCAATTCGCCGTCCCTTGTCTTTGCTATATGCGGATTTTTTTTCGATAAATGAGTAGGCGTTCACCTCGCAACCTCACCTTACGTAGCATTCACGCTAGTGTTCTTTCTTAGCCCTGTACGTGTTGTAAAAGAAATTCCGCCAGTTAGCTCGCGTATCCCTCTCCATGTCACCCAGGCATGATACTTGAGGCGGCAAAGTCGTCAGGATGCGATTTGCGTCGCTGTATTGACAATCATGCAGCCGATTGAGGTCCACGACTGACCTATGCGGCTCTCAGTCGCCGTGTCCCCGCCGCGAACTCCACTTCGTAAGCGTACTCACTCCCTTTACGAGTACTTGCGTCGGTACTTTGATACGAGGGAGCTGACCTTCAAAAGATCAGGAAGATGGTGCGTGCGGGAACCGACGACCAGGCTATTGCTCTGTGTCGTGGTGAGATACGGCGCTTGCTTATGCTTCGGTGTAGGTTTCGGCGAATTCAGCCCGACTAGTCATTTTTAATGCGTGACTCATACGTCTATTAATTGTTACGGTTAAGAGGTGAATAAATGGCTTTTCTCGCCCGCTACCATGGAATTTGATGAGTTTATTTCGCTTTCTTTTCTTGTTTTTGTAATCAGAAATCATATTTCCATTCCGTAACGAAAAATTAGTCTCTTGTCTCTACGTTTGTATCCTCGTTAGAATCATTTGCTTGTAAGTGTGACTGATGTTATTACTGTAATAATCCGATCGGTGATGACGAAAGTATATCTTAGCTTTTTCAGTGGGCTTCTTTTTTTCCTAACTAATTTCGATGTTTACAATTATTATATGTTATTCTAGCGACACTCACTGCCAAAACTAAAGATATTTATTGATACTTATTTAAAGAACTGTATGTTCATCGTACCTTTGCACGTGTGATGTGCTCCCGTTTTTTTCATCAATCTGGTCGCGCGAATTCCTCGTGATTGTGCCTGTTTTTTTTCTTTATGAGAACGTACGAGATATCGACTTTTATACGCGCGACGTCTGAGGGGCCGCCAAAAAAATAAAAAATCGTTTTCGGGGTTATTTTCTTATCAAAGCAGCGTCAGATAATAGTGGTTAATTTTACTTAAATCTCTTGTACTTTGTACTATGTCATTGTAGATGAACATATGGATCAAAATTTGATGTTAACTGTTCTAAAATTGGCATATTACTTTCCTTGTCCTCGAACTTTGTATAATTAATAACAGATAAGTAACTTTATTATTTATCCACATACACTATTGCATTTCCTGACTGTAAAACTTGTAACTATATTCCTTGAGTTAGTTTGCCTTAGTTCAGAATACAATAATTTTCGTAAGAGCGTAGCATATCAGGGCTACGAAAAAGAGTAAATTCCACTTACTACATTTTTATGCGGAACTATTAATGTTCTAGCAACTAAAATTATTTCTTATTAAACTATTCTATTAAATTGTCCTTAAATCTTCTGTTTATAATGACCTACTTTGCAACTTAGCATTATAAATATATTTGTAATCATTTTTCTCAAATCTAGATTTTTTCACTAAATACTCCATTTCTTTATCTTGAAAAATCGGAATATTTAGGCAATAAGCGTAACACTGTTTTAACCTGCGTTTCTTCCTAATTATTTTCACATATTCGTCCCTTGCATTTAACATTAATTGATATTCAGCCCTTCGATCTCTTAATTTTCTGAGACAATCTCTCTTAATAGCCAGTGTCATATACAATTGTTTACCAGCATTACGTTTTTCCATCGACTCATTTATATGTTCGATCTTTTCTGTATTCAAATATTCTCGTGTTTTGGGATCTTACAATTTAAATTCGTCCGCCGTTTTACTCTTTTCCTTCTTCGAAAAAGATGTTAGCGGACTGGCACACTCTAATTTACAGTTATCGTAGCGATTATTTACTTGCGCCTCGAAAACTTTCCCCGTTTCAAGAGTAATTATGCAAGGTTCAAATATAACAATCGGTGAGTCCATAACCACCAACTTATCACGTGGAATGTAGCAAAGATTATTCCTCTTCTCATGTTCAATGAAATTATTTACTAGCGTTTCCTGGCTCAATGACAGCAACGAAACGGAATCAACAGTATCTTCTATCATTTCAATGTGTGCGTAATTAATTATTCTTTCCTGAAAAGGGATCTGAATTTCGGCTTCTTTAACAGAAAATGTTTAGCATCGATCGTGGTATTTTCATTGACAAAACTACGTTTCGTTTTTAACAAATTGGCTCTAGGTTCCGTGAGAAGGTGGCCCTTGTTTCTCCTGAGGCTTGCGTTTCTCGCATTAACTATGGGGGGCTGACGTCCTGCTTGGGCCAATCTTATAGTATATTCACACCTACCCGCGGTTGCCTCCTTTTTTACTTGCTCGGTCCCGCAGGACTCTAGCGCCGAGCATCCTGGAAGTTTAAATGACCGGTCGCGTTCTCCCTATTCGGCTCGTTGTTGTTGATGTGATCTCTTGCGCTACCTTGCCCATCGTCGTAACGCCAAGCGTCGCTCCGATCGTTGTATCTCTGGTTCGCATTGCGATCTTGACATCTGCCTGATTGATAATGATTTGCACGATCGTCTCAAGCCTTTTCGTTGAAATAAGGGCGATAACGCGAATCGTTGGTGCGGCCTCCCTGATTCCGGTCTCCAATTTATCCTTAAGTCTCGATTATTCCTACGGTTATCCGGATCCCAGTTTGGGTAGCGGCCTTCGCATTTTCTCGGATCTTGCCTATTTCTGTCGCGTGGGTCGCCCTGCGTGTTAGCGTCCGTGGTTTGTGCGGTATACGCTGCAGCGGGGTACATCAACGAGGGGACCGTATCCATTGGGCAAGTGATATACACCACTTACGGTCGTGGCGGTGGTAATGGTGATGGTGTTCTTCCCGGTATTTCTAGATTCCTTAAGGTGACTTCCACGTTCTTCAGCGCCCTTTGCAAGGCATAGCAATCTCTATATTGGTGTCCTTCCTTTTGGTAGAAGATGCAAAATTTCGTATCGGCGTCCTTGAACTGGCACTTATCCTCCGGGTGATTATCCATCACACAAACATCAGAGCGAGCTCTAGCGGGGAGCCTTCCGGATCGTGGCCTCTAGCGCCTTATCGACTTTTAGCTTAGCATATTTTTCCATCAGCTCGGTTAGGATACCTTCGGCGGAGATGGGACCCGACTATGTCCCGATGCGTCGTGCCCCTCTTCTCTGTTCGATCCTTATAGCTTCAGTTATTGCCTCAACCAAAGTCTTGGGATTCGCGGCTCTTACTTGGTGTTGTAGATCCCCTTGTAATCCGTATAGGTATATATGTAATCCTATGTAACCCTATGTAATCCGTATTAATTTCTCGAAACCTTGTAGGGATCTATCGGCATCGTAGGTATTCAGTAGTCGATTCAGCAAGATTTCTACGCGCTGTCCATAACTTCCGACGCTTTCCCCTTTCTCTTGTTCGATAACCTTAAGTGCGGCGACTAATCTGTCGGCGCCTCCGGTGTGCGTGTACCTCATCGTAATATCTTCAAGTATTTTTTCGACCGATGTAAAACGGTTTATACGGCACATATAACCATCCGCAGCTGGTCCGCGAAATTTTGAGGCTAACGCGCTTATCAGCCAGCATTCTGCTGATGGGCCAAATTCGTTTAGTACGTTGTGTACTACGCGGCAAAAGAAAGCTACCGAGTCGGGATTTCCGTCGAACGGGGGAATCGTATTCATAGCCTGTTGTAGCGAAAATGTCCACGCAGCGTCCCTCGGCCGGGTGACGTGCGAGTGTGACGTGAGAAGGTCGATGGACTCGGGGAGTGGCTCCACGAGGAGCTGACGCATCGGTATATAGCCTGCCCCGGAGCCCGGAAACTCTGTTTTTAATTGTGACTCTCTATTTGTTAATCCGCTAGCCCCTTTGGCGTGCGTGAGGAAACGATTGTAACTCGACAGTCTTCTCGCCTTAAATTCTGGTATTTGGTCAGGCGTTACCCACTTCGGTATGTAGTCATTGGGTCCTTCTGTGGCTGTGTGCGGAGCACAGAGTAAGTCGTGATCCACGCTCGCGGCGTTGGTCGCCGCCGGGAGTCCCCCATTATTAAGTTCACTTTTTCCGGGCAACACCCTTCCGGTGGAGTACGTCGCCTGCAATAGTTCTCTTGACGGGCTCGGGGATTTCGGTTGCGTTTTTGATAATTTTTGTAACCTGGCCGCGAGTTCTTCTCTATAGTTGCTAATAATTTGTACCTCGTCGATCCCCAGATCTCCGGCCCCCACAGATAAAATGTAATCGAGTTTCCGACTCACGATTTCCAAAGCCTCGGGAGAGGATAGAGCTATTGCCATGTCGGTACAGGCGAGAGCACCATTAATGTCGGCCTCCAACTGATACATCGTTCGAAACCCGGATATTCGAGGGCGTGCCCTTAAGCATCGCGTGGATTCTACGTCTGGATCTAATCCCGCGGCTTCATTCTGCCAAGTGGAGTCAAGGCTATATTCTTCGTTATTTCTCATGCTTCGACGCTACAAGAGTTTCTTAAACATAGATTTGCGAAGGTGTCCCGCAATTAAAAATCACTCACTATTCGCGGCCCATAATTTACTTTCCTTTAGCTCGCTCCTTATCGGCCACGCGATTCCCCACGAGAGACGACAAGATTAAATTGGTGTTATGATTTCACTTACCCTTGTATGAAGATTGCAATAAGGATGATGGAGACCGATGACATCCTTCCTTTCTGTCAGGCGTTGAGTGGCACGTATTTGGCGCGATTTCGCGATTTTACTCACATGTATTTCTAACGAACACCCCTCACCTAGCACAAGAAAATTAATCATGTTACGTGTGAGCTTATCTCGGTTCACGTACGTACGAAGGGGTCGAGGTGTTTGTGTCCTTCCAAGCCGAGACTCGAAACGATGCAATGAAATACAATTAGAGTGAAAGTATAACTTGGATTATTTATTAACCCATTAACGTCAAATGTGCACGTTTGCGCATACATACATTCGACGCCGTTAAAACGAATCAAATCAGTAGAAAAATAATCTGCAGACTACGTTTTCCGATAGATTTTGGCGAGTACTTTCAGAATCCAAGGTGCAAAAGTTAAAAAAAAAACTTCTTTTAGTATTATTTTTGCGATTTTAGTGAAAAAAAGGTGAAATTTTTGGGACTTTTTTGATAAACCAACATTTTAACAGGGAATCCTTTAAGCAGTAGGTCTGAATCCTACGAAAATCGTGCACAAACTATTTTTCCTTGAAAACCATACCCAAATGAGCATTAAAAATCAATATGGCGGATCCAATATGGCGGCCAGAAGTCGAAAAAAGTAATGAATCATTGATTAATTTTTTACTCGAAAAGGATTAGCTTTACAAAAATATTTTATAGAATAAAAAGTCCTTAGAATTATCCAAAGAACACGTGTGAATTTTGTCAGAATTTTTTGGACCATTTTTGGTTTTTTGAATTTGGCCATTTTTTTAAATATCCGAAAATGACCCAAAAAATTCTGAAAAAATTTACACGTATTCTTTGGATAATTCTAAGCACTTTTCATTCTATAAAATATTTTTGTAAAGCTAATCCTTTTCGAGTAAAAAATTAATCAATGATTCATTACTTTTTTCGACTTCCGGTCGCCATATTGGATCCGCCATATTGATTGTTAATGCTCATTTGGATATGATTTTCAAGGAAAAATAGTTTGTGCAGGATTTCCGTAGGATTCAGACCTACTGCTTAAAGGATTCCCCGTTAAAATGATGGTTTTTCAAAAAGAGTCGCTAAAATTTCACCTTTTTTCCCTAAAATGGCAAAAATAATAACAAAGGAAGCTTTTTTTAACTTTTGCACCTCGGATTCTGAAAGTACTCGCCAAAATCTATCAGAAAACGTAGTCTGCAGATTTTTTTCCAACTGATTTGATTCTTTTTAACAGCGTCGAATATATGCATGTGCAAATGTGCACATTTGACGTTAATGGGTTAATTTTTTACTCGAAAAGGATTAGCTTTACAAAAATATTTTATAGATCAAGAAGTGCTTAGAATTATCCAAAGAACACGTGTGAATTTTTTCAGAATTTTTTGGGTCATTTTCGGATTATTTAAAAAAATGGCCAAATTCAAAAAACCAAAAATGGTCCAAAAAATTCTAACAAAATTCACACGTATTCTTTGGATAATTCTAAGCACTTTTTGTTCTATAAAATATTTTTGTAAAGCTAATCCTTTTCGAGTAAAAAATTAATCAATGATTCATTACTTTTTTCGACTTCCGGTCACCATATTGGATCCGCCATATTAATTTTTAATGCTCATTTGGGTATGGTTTTCAAGAAAAAATAGTTTGTGCACTATTTCCGTAGGATTCAGACCTACTGCTTAAAGGATTCCCTGTTGAAATGTTGGTTTTTCAAAAAAAGCCCCAAAAATTTCACCTTTTTTCCCTGAAATCGCAAAAATAATAATAAAAGAAGTTTTTTTTTTAACTTTTGCACCTTGGATTCTGAAAGTACTCGCCAAAATCTATCGGAAAACGTAGTCTGCAGATTTTTTCCTACTGATTTGATTCTTTTTAACGGCGATCGACGTCCTATCGTGTCAACTCGAACTCTTCGCCTCTTGTCTCCGTCTGCATCTCTGATCCTTTCTCTCTTCTTCGACCTGACTTTCGTTCTCTCTCTTTCTGTCTGCCCGACCCCGCTTTCGTTCTCTTTCTTTCTGTCCGCCGGATGCGTTTTCTTCCGCTTTTATGGCATCGCCCTGGATTCGTTAGTGGGGGATCATTGCTCATCGGCCATCCGTTTCTTCCCCCTAATTTGATGTCGAGATCTCGTACCGGTGATTCAGTGCCTCGTGGATTCGCTGTTCTGCTGACTCGCATTGGTTGATCCCATGCGCCTTCGACATTCGACGTCCTCTATCAACGCTCTGCATATTGCTGACCCGGAGTTTGTGTTGGGCTACGTGTCTTCGTTCATCGGGCGTCTGCATGAATCGGTAGTGCGTGGTTTTCGAGTTCATGGCCGCACGCGCTTGCTCTCTGGAAGCTACCACTCGTAACAATTGCAAATATTATGTACAAAAATAATTAAAAAAAATAAAGTTTTTCCGAAATAAAATAAAAGGGTAGCTACTACCCACGCTAATTTGGCATTTCAAAGAGAAATATTTTCCATTTTGTTTCATTTTAAATTTTAATCTGAACTTGGAATATCTAGAAAAACCTGTTTTAGGGATGAGTTTTAGGGGTATGTTTTACCCTTTTAATAATAGGAAATTGGTCCCATAAAAAAAAATGAGCCCAAATAAAAATAAATTATGCATTACAAAACATAAAATATTTATTTTAACGATTCGAAAGTATTTTGCGCCTAAAGGGTTGTTTACCCCCGGTAACGCTTGTATTTGCAAAAATCCTGATACACGTCAACTTTAATTTTTTATTTTAAGCTCAAAAATGATTTTTATAATAATCAATTAATTTTATTGCAAATATTATATACAAAAATAGTTTAAAAAATAAGGTTTTTCTGAAATAAAAAGTAAGGGTTGCTACCCCCGGGGACCAAACTATACTTGCTAGTTTCGTCATTCAAAGAGAAGAATTTTCCAATTTGTTTCATTTCAAAACATTAATTAGAACTAAAGATATTAAGAAAAAACCGCTTTCGGGGGTAAACTTTAAGGGCGATTTTCACCCCTTTCATATCGGATTGAGCCGTTAAATAAATACGTGTCTCTTATTTTTCGATCCTCTACAACATATCAAAAATTCAGGAAAATCAGAGTCGGACACCTCGATCTGTTTCCTTGTTAGTGTATACGTGCATGTGCTGCGAGTATTTTTTCGTAATTGAGATTGTATAGGTATATGTAGTTAGGAACACTCGTGAGACCGTGAGCGGCTAGTCTCTACCTTTCGTTAAAGCAGTGTAAAATTAAACTCTATATGAAACAGTAGTTTTCCTTATATAATTCAACAGAATTTGACTTTACACAAAAATTTCAAATACAAAAGTTGTGGATAACATGGAAACAAAACTTTCTTTTCTATTTAACATTTTCATAAATAAAAATAAAAACGATTACTATAATTATGATAAAAATTATGAAAGCAATGTTTTTAATTTTAAATATAACTGCAATTATGGTACTTATATTTAATATTCCTATGTGCACTTTAGTCATATCAATTAATACTTCATAAATTTATATACATCAAAGACTATTTAAAAAGTTATCTACATATATCTATATGTATAGAATTAAAATGCAAACCTTCTACAAAAAAGAACAAATAAATTGTTAGAACCAAAAAAAAGTAATTTAAATTTTACTAAAGATGTATTTATATTTATTTTAATGATAACAACGATGACAATAAAGTATTACAATCTATGCAATAATAAAATTATAAGGTTCTCGTAAGCATTGCGGTCGTGCCTATTATGTAAAAACGAAGTTTTTACATAGAGACGGGGGGCGACAAGTGAAGCTAGGAGCAGGTATGTGGGGGCGGAGGGGAGGCTGGCGTGTCGAGCGCAGCGAGACACGTAGAGGGGCACATACCCCCTAATTATATATATAGAGGTATATGGAGCCCACCTTATATATTGGGGTTTATGGCGCTCGACCTAGAGTTTCGGTACCCAGAAAGGGATTAGTTCTTTAGTCACTTGTATACGAGAACTCTGGGTGAAGGTCCTAATATACAGTGTTGGGCTCCATAAACCTTCGGACTGTAACGAATATATATGATTATGAATTGTATATACTATATACATATACTTACTTGGACCACTGCTGTTCATTATTTATATTAATGATATGTTATCTTCAATGCCTGAAGATACAATATTGTCATACGCTGACGACACTGCGATCATAGCAATAGGTAAAACCTGGCAAGAAGTAGAAACTAAAATGAACGACTACCTACAAGAAATAGCCGACTGGCTAGCACTAAATAAACTATCTCTCAACAAGGACAAAACAATATACATG
This sequence comes from Torymus aiolomorphi, assembly GCA_036365515.1. Taxonomy (NCBI): domain Eukaryota; kingdom Metazoa; phylum Arthropoda; class Insecta; order Hymenoptera; family Torymidae; genus Torymus; species Torymus aiolomorphi. The sequence continues at coordinate 158,527,770 of CM070874.1, read as the reverse complement.
GAATTCGGCAGCAATTATAAAAGCACGCCTAAAAATATGAACATTTGCATACAAGGAAAAAACATCAAAAGAGTAGAAAACACCAAATACCTAGGAGTAACTTTCGATAGCAACATGAAATGGGATATACACACCAAAAATATATATAATAAGACCAAATACCTTACTTTCATTTTATACAAACTGTCTATTATAATGGACACAGACAATCTCCGTATGATTTACTATGCGTTGTTCCACAGTATCACCTCCTACGGTATTATAGCCTGGGGAGGCGCTTACGCAGGTAGAACCAAAAGCTTACAAAGCCTGCAAAACAGACTGCTTAAACTTATAAATAAAAACAATTTTATTTATGACAGAAATCCACTAAATATAGAGCAAATTTTTACCTTTGAGTCACTAATATTTCATTACAAAGAATTACAAGACAAATATATAGAATCCGACAAAGTAACGAGGAATAAAAGTATACCAATACCTAAACGTTGTAAACGCATCAGCATCAAAAACAGCTACATTAGAGCACTAACTACCTACAACAAACTGCCTAATGACCTTAAAACAATAACGAATAAAAAAAGTCTGAAATATAAAATCAAGATCTGGATAAAAGCAAACATATAGCATAATAAAACACCCATGAATAATACTAATAATATTAACTGTAAACAGATAAAGCAACTATATTATTCACTAATAAAGATATCGGACACAGACCTCCCACATTGGAAGTCCATGGGGAGTTTAGAGTCCGATAAACTGTTACTGGATATAAGAACATATATATGCGCACACGGGTTATGCACACTACATTATAAACGTTCTCATCGTCGATTATCTAATTACAACTGGAACAAAATCCGAAAACTCAATATTAATCAACAAATTATCATCGAAATTGCAAATATGATTGCTAACAGGTGGACGCTCTCAGAGAGCAACAAAAATACAACTTTAAGCAATAAGTGTTGTGACTATCGTATTACTAACGGAAATAATGAAATAAAACATATACACTTTGTCAAAGAAAAATCCAAAGATATTGAAATAAAAAAGGAACACAACAACGAAAAATATAATCCCATAGAAACTGTATTTAGTACGATAGATAAAATGGCTGAGGATAACAATACAAAAACCATGTCAATGGAAGCAAGTGGCGCACCGGGAAAGCCTATACTGCAAGATAACACCTACCGCATGTCTTACGGAGATCTCAACTATCTAGGCTGTAATAAAGCACTACTGTATTTCGACAGAGACATTCGAGGTAAACAAACATTTACAAACTCAATGTATACTCTAGAACAGCACCCGAAATACAACGATCTCATAGTAGTAGACGACATTGTTTTTACATCAACATGTAAATGTGACTCAGCCAACCAACACAGATTGATGTTCCCACACTACAGAGTTACCTGTGCAGTGGGACTCACCTGCCCAACAAGACTAAACAGCTACGAAAGAATCATCTTTGCAAGAGACAGAAACGCATCCACGGAATCATTTACAACAGCAAGACAAATGTTGGTTAGATATTGGTGATAGAAGAAAAGTCATGAATAATGTGTGGTTGTCGACTTGACTCCGTAGCTGCTAGCTACGGGGATACAAGATCGACAAACAATCAGGGACAATACTTCAATTTAGTTTTAAGTTAGTTTAAGTCACCAGACCAGCATACAGGAAATACTTCCTCTGCTGGGTTACGCATGTAATGTAAAAATGTATATTGATATTATTGTAATACCTATGTACTTACTCTGGTTTAATAAATAAATAAAATAAATAAATACTATATAATATAATTATAATAAATATTATATAATAATAATAATGTACAGATATATATATATATATATATATATATATATATATATATATATATATATATATATATATATATATATATATATATATATATATATATATATATATATATATATATATATATATATATATATATATATATATATATATATATAATGAAAAGTCAAGCACGGACCATTTTTCTCAAACTTCAGGTATCCATAACTTTTTTTTTCGGGCATCCAGACCCCTAGTTCATAGGACATTTTTTATTTAGAAAGTCTTGAACTACATGTCACCAAATTTTTAACCAATTTCACCTCAGTCACTTTTCCAACGTTAATGGTGCGGGGTCCTTTATAGGATAGTACTTTACTATAAACTTGACTATTTTACTATATTGACCTTTTTAGAATTTTCAATGAATAATAAAAGTTATTGACAAATTTCCATTTAAACAAAATTTTTATATTACTTTAGTGTAATTACATTATGCTTAATTGCCGTTCATTTATGAGAAAAATCGATAAATTTCATAGATGTTTCATTTAGTTTGAGATTTTATTCTATCCAGTAACCGATCTAGCTTACAATGTCCATGAAATATGAGACAAATCGATATTTTGTAGCTGACGGAATTGTTAGTTAATTGTTGCACATCAGCAGTCAGGTAACACTAAGTAGCCGATTACAAAAACGTAAAATGACAAATATCCACCAAACTGACTTATTGATTATATATTGTCATAAATTGAAATAAAAAATAAATACATAATTGAAATAAAAAAATACTTTTTTACCGACCGTCTCCCTCTACCTTTTAAAATCTGCGGTTTAAAATGGAAATTTTTAATTTAATATTTTACGATCATGAAAAATAATAAAACCCAAAACGATTTTGTTTACTGCACAAAATCTGCTAAAATCTAATGCAAATGAGTATGAGATGTAGACAAAAAATGTTTAAACGTTCGTGAATGTTAATGTTCGACATAGCTTTAGAATTTTTGGCTCTAAACACTCGTCCACGCTTTGTTCTTTTCACACTGCCCATTCGTGAAATCGCGATGCTGCAGCATATGCAGCTGCGACCGCGCACACCTGACACAGCGGCGCCACTTTCAAGTATATGTGTAGCGCTCCAATCATTCAACACACATCAAGCGTGTATTGTAGACAAAAAAGTTTCAGACGTTCGTGAATATAGATGTTCGACATATCTTTAGAGTATCTGACTGTAAACACTCCTGCACGCTTTGTTCTTTTCACACCGCCCATTCGAGGAATCGCGATGCTATACGTCGCCAAAAAGACCCCAACTTTACAATTAATTACGAAACACTAAATAAGCGAAGGAGGCGAGTTCCAGATATAAGTGTATCTATGTACGTACACATTGGCATACGATAAAGAACAAAACCGACACACGAAATAGGCGGTGGAGGCAATTGACACCTAAAAATGTAACTATAGGTACACGTATCGATGGGGTAAGCGATAAATAGTTTTAATTTAATAAAATAAAAAACTTAAAACTCAAGCAGGCGGTAGAGGCGAGTTCTATGTATGTTGTTAAGTCTTGAGTGTCGAGGAATCTACTCTTATATGTGTATTGAAATTTGTATGGTTATCTTCAAATTATATTTGAATGATATATATATATTATATTTTCAATTGATATTTGATTTATATTACCTTTATTCTGGGCGTAGGCTCTCGTAAATAATAAACAGCTGATTAGTTAGATGCACTATTTATTGAAAGATATAAGGTTTATAAATAAGACTATGCGATTTACAACTTATTAACTTTGTTAAACAATATATAATACCGATAGATTATTGAAATTATTGATATAAGAAATTCTCTTCGTAATTGAATGTAGGGCAGTTTTATGTATATCACTTGGTTTCATAGGAATTTGGTGAAATCCCGACTTTAAATCTATAACGTGATATAACTTAGTTTTCCCCAATTGATCGAATATTTCTGTAATGTTTGGGAGTAAATATGGATCTGGAATTGTCTTTTCGTTTAGTTTTCTGTAATCTATTACTAAACGCCATCGTTTTTTTCCGTCTGCTAACTGTTTTTTTGCTACAATCCATGCTGGAGCGTTAAAAGTACTTTTTGAGTTTCGAACTAGGTCATTTCTTATTAATTTTTGAGTTTCCTCTATCGCGATTTCTTTTAATTTATGAGGTAAAGGAAATTGCTTTACGTATACGGGTTTATCATCTGTTAAATTTATTTCATGTTGTTCTACATTACATGATCCTAAACTGTCTCCCTCTAGCCAAAATATATCCTTATTTTTCAATACTAGATCCTTAATCATTGTTTTACTATTTCCAGGCAAGTTTTCGTAACATATTTTTTCTAATAATCTTTCTTCTCTATTATATTCTTTAAAATCTTGTACTGACTCATTTTTTCCTATAAAATTTATTGATCCCAAATTTAAAATTTCATTTTCATCTATGTTAAAGTCTTCTGTTATCTGAAAAACTTCAGATAAATTGTCTATTTCATAAGATATAAAGCTATATTCTTTTTCATTTCCATAGAGTTTATTATAATCTTCTAAATCTACTTCAATCTTTTTATTCATTATTGTCAAAAATTGTTTATAATCTGTTGATTCGATTTCCTCAAAATCGATTGCTTGGTCATTATTTTCGAAAGCAATATTAATATTATTTATTAATGACTTAATATTATTTTCGTCATTTCCCAAAATTTCCTCATAATGTAAATCATTTATATTTTCTGGTAGAATTTCATTTAACATTTTCTTTTGTAAATCCTTTCCTTCTGCATTTAATATTGGAATCGCATTTAAAATTTTCATAACGTCATCATATAATGTTATTTCTGAATTTATATTTACTTCATTTTTATTGGTTAACTCAGGTTCATAAGATATTAAACAAGATGATTTCTCCATTTCATCCTCAATTTGAAAATTTTCAGTTTTTTCGTTTATTTGTATTACTTGTTCGCAATTTTCATGAATTATGGGTATTAAGCTTTGTTTTTCGTCCGTATTTTCTAACATTTTCTTTAAAACTTCCTTCTGTTCTATTGTTATTCTTGATTTTAATTCTTTATCCGTTTTTTGTGACTTTTCAGATACTGTATTAAGATTATGATTTAATTTATGGGCTGCTTTCAGTTTGATCTTACTATGATTTATTTGTAAATAGCCCTCGTCTAGTCTTAATTTTTGTCCAGTAAGAATTTTGATTCCTAAAATCCCGTCGTAAGGTAAACAAAAATTTGGTGGTGCTACATGGAAATCAATATTCAGTCCATTTATATTCATTTTAATTACTCCTAATGTTTCAATTGTTTTATCTGTAATACCAGATAAATGAATTTTCCTATTTTCTAAAATTATATTAGAAGGTATCTGATTTCCCTTGATAATATTTAACTGAGCCCCACTATCTACAAGTAAATTACATTTTTTATTTGTGTAGTGGTTTTCTATTTCGATATATTGCAGTGAGTTTTCTAATTTCAGAAAATACATTGCAATTTTGGTTGCTGCTATTCGTTCTTGTGTTTTTTCATTTTTAATACTATTTATTTCAAAATCACTTAAATTTATTTCCTTATTATTTATAATTTCTGATCTATTTATTGCCTTATTTTTCTCCATGTTTTCCGTAATATTCTTTAAATTCTTTGTAATCAATAAATCGATGTCCGTGTCTTTCCCTCCGTTGGTGATACCATCACTATTAAATGTACCTACTTTAATATCTGCGCTATCTTTGAGTGGTTTTTTGTTAATCCTTCTAGTCCACTCATTTCCAGAAGAATTTGTTAGTTTTCCGAAGTTTGTTGATTAAGTACTGATCGTGACGCACATTCCTCAGTTGTGTGATTCGTGTTTTTACAAATTTTACAAAATTTATCTAATAATATTTTGTAGCATCTTGATTTCATGGCAATTGTTTATTTTATCTCCATTCTTATTGCAAAAAGAGCATTTATTTTGTGCCGTCAGATTTTTTAATTTTCTACAATCTTCCAATGTATGCCCGGTGAAATTACAATATTCGCATTTTATACTTTGTGTATTAAAGTTCCCCGATAATTACTGTTTGAATTCCTTGAAAAATGATTGCTGTTCTGGTTATTTGTTCGGAAAAATCCATTCCTATTTTTATCTCGATGTTCATAGGATTTATTTAAAGCATTGTAATTGTTACTTGGGAATGTACATTGTTGGTTATTGCTTATTTTCCTACAAGTTTTTGCTGAATGCCCCGGCATCTCGCAAAATTGACAAACTTCTTTATTCTGAGAGTTTTGTTGTCTATTTTGCATAATTAAAACTTTTACGTTCTCGCAATCCGCGGTTTCGTGACCTTCATCTGCACATATCGCACACCATATCGTTCCTTTGTTTATCGTGCAGTATTTCATTAAATACCCGAGGTTGTTGCATCTCTTACACAATGCTGACGGGCAATTTTTAGCTGTGTGTGACGCGCTGCCACAGGCGTCGCATACTTCCGTAATTCTTACCGAATTATTGCACGTAAGCGGATCGTGTCCTCTTTCCTTACATCTCCAACACAGCTCGTATTCTGTAATAGTAGGACATTGCGTAACCTCGTGCCCCATATTTTGGCAGTATTGACAATGATTACTCTGCATCTTATTTAACTTCCACGCATCTATTGAGTGGCCTTCCGTACTACACAATTTGCAAATTAATTTTATTACGTGCTTAGCTGTTCTGCAATGATATGATACATGCTCCTTACTTTTGCAATAAACACATGAAGCTTTCATGCAAAATAATGCTTCGTGATTTATTTTCTTACATAATTGGCAAAAAACTTGTTTAATTGTGTTTGGAATTGGAGTTTCGAAATTAAACAATATGCTTGTAGTACCATTTCTTAAGCTATTTTGCTTTTTTAAGTTTGATTCTATTTCAATTGCTTTTTGTACTGCGTTATCCATGTCTTGGTGTTCTCCGAGTTCGATTCTAATTTCTTGTTTTAATCCTTTTTTAAAACTACTGAGTATGTCGGTTTTTAATCTAGTTTTATATTCTGTTAGAATTTCTCCTGTTACATTAGGTTCTAATATTTTTAATTCTATTATTTGTGTACCCAACACTCGTAATTTGTTTGCAAAACATAGTACATCTTCATCTGATTTTTGAATTTGTTGTGTTAGGTTTCCGTATAATGAATGTATATTATCCGTTGATGGATATATTTTACGTATTGTTTTAATAAAAGTTTCAATACTTTCAATTTCTACATTTGCTAATAAATTTCTCCTTTGAGCTTTATTTTGAGGATCGTACTAGGTTCGATTCATCATTATTCGATATTATTCTTTTTGCTTGCTTTAATTTTTCTATATATTCCTCTAGTTGGATATTTTTCCCGTCAAAATCCGGTACTAACTTTGCAACTTCTTTAAGTGGTAATTTTAATGCTTGATTTGCCATTTCTGGTTCTAGATTTATTAAATCTTCGTTTATTTGAATTTCTGGCTGTTCGTTATTACTTGTATTATCTCTAGCCAAAATCAAACTTTGTTCATTAGAAAATCCTTCTATATCCGTGTAGTCGTGTTGCCTACCGTTTTCTACATATATTGATTCTTCAAAAAATGCTGGGCTCTGACTTGGTGTGTTTGGAGTATGAAAATTTGTTGATGATAATATATCCCGTTTTATTTCTGGAATAAAAAGATTATTTATATTTTTATTTGATATATCTTGTTTTTGTGTGGGGTTTTTAATATTCTGTTTTTTGAATGAATGTTGTGCATCTAGTTCGTTATGGTCTATTTTTGAAGTTGATGGAATTGAAAGTATTTCCTCATTTTCCTGTGTTTTTGAGTTAATGTAGATATCCGATGAAGTTCTATTTAATTGTGTATTTGGAGGTGATCTTAGTACTTTTGGTCTTCTTTCAAAAATGTTCGTTTGTTTATTTATATCATCTACTTGCTTTTTAAGTTCTGGATTTCTTTAGGTAGTCCGTCTAGTTATAATCCCTTCGTTTCCCTTATTTTCTATACCTTTCTGATTTGACATGACATATTACTTCTTTGTTTATACTATACTTAATATATCTTTTAAAATATGTTTTTATTATTAATTCCACTATTTTTCTGTATATATTTTGTAATTGTTTATTTCACAATATAATTTATTTATTTGTCACTTTTATAAATTTTTTTCTTTTGCTTAGTTTTTAGTGTTTTATCTTTTATTGTTTAAACTGTAATGTTTATTTATGCAATTTTTATTTAATTGATCAATTTGTTTAATATTATTATTCGTTTTCTTGAGCTGCGTTGATCATTATTCTATGTTTATTTTTCGTGTGCTGTATTTTCAATTTATGTGATCGTAGTTCTTAATTTTTTTGTAATTATAATTTGTCTTTATGATATTTTGTTTTATCTATTGTAGTATTCTCTTTTGGTTTTACTTTTATATTTTTTTATTATTGATTTTTTTCAATTTCTTACTTGTGTTAGACTGCTATTTTCGCGTAATATATCTTGATTTCACTCTGTAAATTTATCTTTTCACTTGCTATTTCAGCTATAATTTGTTATATAATTTGTTGTTAAAAATTTTTCTTACTTCTTTGTTTTATTACTCCTTGTAGTGTCGTAACTTTTTTCGTTTGTATTTTTATTTTTCAATTTTCTAATCTGTGTTAGATGTATTTGTATTTTGCGTAATATATTTTTGAAAAATGTCATTTGTTTTGTAGAAATTTTTCTTATTTCCGTATTTATCATTTGTTGAATACTTTTTAATAACTCGACGAGCCGTACTTGCTTATCTTCCGAAATTTGGGCGATTCATGCTACAATGATCACCCCAACTTCTTACTGCAAAGCAAGAAGCTCGGACTTATTCTATGTTAGTTGTATTTATATAAGAATATTTTCCTCGTCTTTCAAGAGCTTATTTTATCTACTTTAAAACATTTAAAGTTTGATTTAGCTGATCTAACGAACTTTTCGTTCGACTGTGTACCGGAACCAATGTGACGTTCCGAAAAATAGTTATTTTATTTCTTTTATTTTAAATAGTCTAGTGAACTAATTTTCGATCGGTACCGGAACCACTGTTAAGTTCTGGAGAAAAGTTATTTTTATTCCTTAATTTGAAATAGTCTAGTGAACGATTGTTCGATCGGTACCGGAACCACTGTTAAGTCTTGAGTGTCGAGGAATCTACTCTTATATGTCAACTGATAAGAATTTTTCCATCGGTCTTACAGTCTTACAAATTAAATTAAAATAATTAATATTTATGGCAGTCAGATTGCCCTTGTTTATAATCACCCCCGCAGAATCTGAAATAAAAACTTAATTAAAATCTGGAAAAAACTTTGTTAGCAAAGGACGATCTGACTGCCCACCACCACCACATTGTCCGACGTTTCGAGCCTGCTCCGGCTCCTCCTCAGGGACTGAAATAAAACCCGCGATACACCTCCTTATATACCATGCACCCATACCCCCTTCTTTTCTCTTACCCCACCACCCTCCACATTCCCCTCTTCAACTTGCCATTCTCACTTAAATTAATAAAGAATGATAAATGTTATCTAATTTACTTGACTCTATCATTAAATTTACATTATTCCGATTTCTTAGAATGTGAATACTTTCAAGGCTTTCCCTCTTATATTTATTCTTAATCCCCTGTTCCAAAATATCCACACTCCCAAAATCGAAAGAATGCAAACTATTTAAACAATGTTCTTTCAAACCCGATGTACAACTTGAGCTGCGTAAACTATATTGATAAACTATTTGATAATTATTTGAATAGTAATTTATTCCATGAATTAAAAATAACGAAGAAATTCTTGAGAGAGAATCCGAATATGATCTTCCAAAAAGCAGATAAAGGAAATGTAACTGTAGTTTCGGATAAAAGGGATTATATTAATAAAATTCAACTTATGTTGGAGGATGATACCACTTATGTGAAAATTAGGAATCCACATATCAATAGACTACAAGATAAATTGAAAGAATTATTGATGCATTGGAAAACAAAAGCCTATATTAAAGATAGTATGTTTAAATATTTAAAATGTGAAAATGGTACTGTAGCTAAATGTTATGGGCTTCCTAGGATTCACAAAGAACAGTTGACATATAGAATAATAATATCATCGATAAATTTTCCGACGTATAGACTTGCTAGATTTTTGTCTAATATATTGTTCAAGGTAGTGGGTAAAACAAATTCATATATTAAAGATAGTTGGAGTTTTTATGGTATAATGAAAGATATTATTATTCCGAATGATCATAGGATGGTTTCATTGGATGTAGTATCTTTGTTTACAAATATACCTTTAGAGTTGTTGAATGATATTATACAAGATAAATGGTCTGAAATTAAAGTACATACTAGTTTAACAAAAGATGAATTTATAAAGGCACTTAATTTGGTTTTTAAAAACACAATTTTTCTTTTGATAATAGTCTATATGAACAAAGATATGGTTGTCCAATGGGATCACCTTTGTCACCTGTTATAGCCAATTTAGTAATGGAAAAATTGGAAAGTATTGCTTTGTCTAAGTTGGTTTTTCAGCCAATTATTTTTAAAAGATATGTTGATGACATTTTTGCAGTTGTACCAGAATGTTTTGTGGATGAAATGGTGGATGTGTTTAATTCTATCCATGATAGAATTAAATTCACAAAAGAAGTTGACAAAGATTATCAATTCACTTGTTTAGAGATTAGAGTCATTAGAGGTAATAATAATAGAGTGAAATTAGATTGGTATAGAAAACCTACATGGTCAGGTAGATTTTTAAATTTTGATTCTCACCACCAATTCGGAAACAAGACAGGTGCGATCAAAGGTGTCATTGACAGAGCGATTAAATTGTCACATAAAGATTTTAGGAAAAAGAATTTAAATTTAGTTAGAGAAACATTTATTAAAAATAGTTATCCCGTAAAATTTATTGATAAAATGATTGATGAGAGAGTGTGGGAAATTTATAATGGTGGATTGAAGCAGCGGGTAGATAATCAAACAAGGAATAGAAATGGAAAGAATGCATATTTTAGTTTACCATATGTTAGAGGTTTGTCGGAAAGGATTAGAAGGGCTTTTAGTAAACATAATATTCAAGTTTTCTTTAGAAATGATAATAATTTAGAAAGGTTATTTAGTAATTGTAAAGACAAGGATGATAAATGTTTGAAATCGGGAGTTGTTTATAAAATTAATTGTAGGGATTGTAATGGTTGTTATATTGGTCAAACGGGTAGATATTTGAAAAAGAGAATATATGAACATCAATATAGTTTACGCAGCTCAAGTTGTACATCGGGTTTGAAAGAACATTGTTTAAATAGTTTGCATTCTTTCGATTTTGGGAGTGTGGATATTTTGGAACAGGGGATTAAGAATAAATATAAGAGGGAAAGCCTTGAAAGTATTCACATTCTAAGAAATCGGAATAATGTAAATTTAATGATAGAGTCAAGTAAATTAGATAACATTTATCATTCTTTATTAATTTAAGTGAGAATGGCAAGTTGGAGAGGGAATGTGGAGGGTGGTGGGGTAAGAGAAAAGAAGGGGTATGGGTGCATGGTATATAAGGAGGTGTATCGCGGGTTTTATTTCAGTCCCTGAGGAGGAGCCGGAGCAGGCTCGAAACGTCGGACAATGTGGTGGTGGTGGGCAGTCAGATCGTCCTTTGCTAACAAAGTTTTTTCCAGATTTTAATTAAGTTTTTATTTCAGATTCTGCGGGGGTGGTTATAAACAAGGGCAATCTGACTGCCATAAATATTAATTATTTTAATTTAATTTGTAAGACTGTAAGACCGATGGAAAAATTCTTATCAGTTGATATTAAATTGCAGTCGACATAAGTAATATTTTTAATGATACTCTTATATGTGTATTGAAATTTGTATGGTTATCTTCAAATTATATTTGAATGATATATATATATATATATATATATATATATATATATATATATATATATATATATATATATATTATAGTTTCAATTGATATTTGATTTATATTACCTTTATTCTCGGGCTAGGCTCTCGTAAATAATAAACAGCTGATTAGTTAGATGCACTATTTATTGAAAGATATAAGGTTTATAAATAAGACTATGCGATTTACAACTTATTAACTTTGTTAAACAATCTATAATACCGATAGATTATTGAAATTATTGATATAAGAAATTCTCTTCGTAATTGAATGTAGGGTATTTGACCTGTATAAAATATTCGCTTCTCCGCTTGTCGGCTGGAGTGGTACGGAGCTCGCGACTTTTGCACGATTACTAATTTGTGTGTTGAGAGGCGCCGTATTTATTAAGCGGTTAATTTGGGTTAAAGATGATTTTGACGCTAAGTAAATAGTACATTACGGTACAAGTGACGAAAGTTGAAGTTCCGCCACTGCGTGAAGTTTCGTCTCGTGTACCGTATACTATTTTTCTTGATGTCCGGTGGAAAGTACGTTGTACGTTTGCCACTGACAATGATAACGCACCCGACGGGCTCGAGAGCATTGAGTTCGATGCCCGCCCCCGACATTTACGGCACGAGCGCAGCGAGTGCTGCTGGTCGGGGGGGCGGGCATCGAAAACATCACGTGCATAATTTTAATAAGTGAATTTTACTGAAGATCATGTAAAATATTTTTATTTTACGTGCAATTGTTACAATTGTTACACGTACAATTATTAAACATGCGGCACTTTTGCTCCATTTGCAGCAACAAAGTCAACTACTTTATTTGTATCTGAAAAAATAAGTGATCACTCAAGAAGAAATTCTCATAAAAAGTGCGACATTATTAACGAACAATCTTTTATCCATTTCACAAATTAAAGCAATATAAATCACTTGTATACCCGATGGGCCGCATTAATTCTGACAATGCATATCCCGTTAGTGACTGTCACATATAATATTTAAATCGTTAACATACCTCGAAAATGATATGAACATTCAAAAGGTTATGTGTGAGTGCCACTAACGGGACATGCATTGCTAGAATCAATGTCCATCGGGTGTACCTTGATGATCAGAAGTGATAGTTTTTGTTGTAAATATAGCTTAATGACTTTGAATATGTTGACAAAACCTCTAAAGCAATCTATTAATAAAGTCTACAGTTGCCTAGTTACCAACTCAGAATCAATGGTTAAATGTCCTTCTTTCGCCATCGAAAACAATGCCGAAACCATATACTTTCCACCAGGGCATCAAGAAAAATCCTTTTTTTAAACAAATTTAGTAAACATTTAAATATCATCCTTTCGATTTCACATTTAAAAGTAATGATTCTAAACAAAGTTGCGAAGAGCGGTTGGTTTCACAAGGTCAGTGGCTCGCTACGTCATGCTGGCTGTTGCGTAGCCGAAATTGCTGTACTGTTAAAATTCGCACTCGCATCGTTTTGTGGGTCAAAGAAATGAATATTGAGATTTAATAACGTCATTAAACATATACGAAATATACGACATTTGTATGTCAGAAAATTACTGGTGATAAATATGCATTGTTAAATTGAATTTAGAGATACGTCACAGACGTAACACTTCCCCCCTTAGATTGTTGAATATCGTAGAGATTCAACAAGTATAATAATAGTTAGCCATCAGTAATTTTCTGTTACAATAATTTCAAATTACAACAACGTCTTTCATAAAATGTTTTGAGAAATTTTTAAATAATTTCAATATGGTTCGTTTAAAATTGTGGTTCATTTCGTAGAAGGATGTTTACAATTTCCTTGTGTTGCAATTTTTTCTCTATACTAGTTGATACGTGGGTGTCAATAAATTTGCAAATCACATAATTTTGTGGATCAAGAAATTACTGATGAGAATATGAATAGCAAATGGAATTTAAGGATATGTTACGGTCGTAACAATGTATTGTAGAAGAGTATCTCTTCTCCTTTATCATTAATGTTTCAAGAATTTTCTTGTTGAAAAACTCTACCTGTTCGTCTGTGCTGTGTGTAAATATTTTTTTGCGTGGCTCTCATCTTCTTCACCTGTTTAGGGACTGAAGTTTGAGTTTTTTATTTAATTAGTCCTATTGTCAATAGTCATCAACGTGAAACTTAACTCTCCGCCTGTTTGGGGTTTGCATTTTCGATTTTGTTAAACTATGTATCGTCTGTCCTCGTTTAAAAGTATGTAAATTTTTACGTTGAACTTGCTCCTCTCGCCTATTTGGGCTTTAGGTTTTTCTATTTTATTGCATTATTCTCGTCCTGCCACCTTTTGGAACGATATTCTTCTACGTGGAACTCGCTGATTCTCCACTTATTTGGGGTTTTTTATTTTATTAAAATTTTTATTGTAGGCTCGCGTTTACATGTATGTATACTATTTTTTTATATAAAAGGTCAATATAGTAAAACAGTCAAGTTTATAGTAAAGTACTATCCTATAAATTTATTATGATTGATAATAATCAAACTAAATATATTGAAAAAAAACTTTTTCTTTAAAAGTTTCTGCAGAGGTGCCAAATTAAATTTTCACAAAAAAAAATATTTGCCAAGTTAGCATGTTTTTCAAATCTTAACGAGATAGCATGTTTTTCAACGCATCTTCGAGATAGCATCTTTTTCATCGCATCGATGAGATAGCATCTTTTTCCTCTAACCCGACGAAATATAGTTTTTAGACTGATGGGAATCACCAAGTGCTAGATTCTGTTTAGTGGCAAATTAAAAGGATCCTCAAAAGGAAAGTAAAGTGAAGCGAGAGTCATTCTATTTCGTACTCGTCTACCTTTTGGATTTTTACAAGGTGAACATATAACATTTATTAAAAAATTTTTTACATTATAAAACAGTTACACTTTTAATGCATTCACAGAAAAAGAGAATAAACTTTAATAAAATACTTGGACAAGCATAGGTTTCTTTTCTTTTTAATTTGAAATTATTGGTTTAGAAATCTTTAATGTAGTAGGTACAATAAAAAGACTTTGAGCTAAATTACAGAATGAATATATTTCAAAGATTAAAACTACAAAGTTATTTGTACATTATCTCTTAATTGAATTGTATGTACTCCATGAATATATTATAAAGGAGAATGCGTTTGCCTTCCCAGATGACACACATGTTTGCGATGAGTTAATAAAGAATTCAGAAAATGAATTCTGAAAGTACTCTTTTACTAGAATGCGTAAAGCATTCGAAATGAATGAAAAGGGCTGAAAATCAACTCTCGAAGTAACGAGATTGGCAATAATAGAAACCGTGCCACCACAGTTGAAAGGAGGAGAGACGGCGGGTGAAAAAAAACAAAAGAGGAAACGAACCAGCAGACCCTGGCAACTTAGTGAATCATAGTTCTGTGATAGACGACACGACGATTCCACAGTTTTCCGAGTTAATGGCAGCGATGACATACGCATCCGGCATGAAGTTCCTGGTGCTGGTAGCATTTCTAAAGTTTTACGGTAATGTGATGCAGGAAAACAAAGCCTTGCGTGCAAATGGCGCAACGCAAGGAGCAGCATCTAGCACCAGAATGAAAGACGACCGGGTGAGACAAAGGAGTGAACACGTGCGCCTACAGGACACATACATGTGTCAGTACCCTGTCGATTCGAATCGCGACGGAGCACCGAGTATCCAGGCACATTCAGGAGACAGAACTGAGCCACTATTGGGCACCCATGTCAGAACCTGGGGAAGGGGGAGGATTCTCGAGAGTAGAAATCTGAGAACCTCGGCGCCAGTGGAGTCGATGATTCGTCATTAAGAAGGCGAAGCTTCTCCATTGTTCTCACGGATCAATCATCCTGTCCTAAGCAGAAGTCTTTCAAGCCTTGCCAGAACTTCTTAAAGAGTAGTAGCCATCTGGTTTCAAATGAGAAATACAGGTGCAACACATAGCCAGATTTTCGTTCGGCAGATCGACGTTAGTATGGCACCAGGAGAGGTTACCAACAGCGGCTATTAGCCGAAGTGACAGCCAGGACGCAAGGTGAAGATGAATTATCGAGTGATTTTAACACCTGCCTCCTGGTTATAATCAGAAAAATGGAGCCAATTCCGAGCCAGAAAATACAGCTCAACATGCTGCATCGGAACTTGAGGCAGGAACTCCAAAAACTCGTGAGGAAAGCAGACTTCCGTGACATCAACGAATTACAGGAAATAGCAGGTGAAGCAGAAATGACTCTAGAGACGGAAAGACTATTCCGAGCTCCACCACCTCCGGATTTAACGATACTACCGGAGGTGGCTTACAAATCGAGGAATCCGAAGCCATCAAAAACAAAAGTCTCCGGAGTAGAAACCGGAGAATATGATGGCAACACCGGAAAAGAAATCGCCACAGATCAGTCGATTTTAGCGGCGATTTCGAGCTCAGAAGACGGATTGAACGAGATGAGAAACAAACAGAACTCTCGTTCATCCGGCAATAATCTTAAAAGAAAAGGCGATTTTCGCCAAGATAAAGGTAAACCGCCACCGGCAAAATGAAGTGAAAGAACAAGGGAATCGACCCTGAACCGGTGGCGGCGAGAGAAATGAAGGCGGTGCAGAATCTAGTAGTAAGAACAACGTAACTGCCGAACCAATTAAGTGCTGAGGCTGTGGCAGGATAGGCTATCGTCGCTCATTTTGTCCTGACTGTTCGGGAAACGAGAGTCAGGGAGATTAATTGGGTTCGAATCCACTGGCCCCGAAAGGAACGAATAAGGAGGTCAACCGAACAACTGACCTGGTAGTGACTGCTAGGCAGGTCAGAGCCGAGCAATGCTTTGACGAGGTGAAAGTCGAGCAGAGGAACAACTCCGTGAAGGAGCTCGAATCTAACTCCAATCAGATCCTAGTACAACTCGACGAGATGCGTTGGTGGGTACAAGTGGGAATCGGTGGGTTTCACAGTCGAGCACTGTATGATACCAGAGCGTCTAGAACAGTAATCGGATCGCTCGGGTTACAGTTGACTACCGAATGCGGATGTACGTTGCCCCCAGCCTCTGGTGCGGGAGCCAGAGGTGCTGGTAACAATTTGCTCCGCGTAACGGGACATGTAGACCTCCCGTTCGAGTAGGATGGGATCAAAAGGGACATGCTGGTATCGATAATGCCAGATTTTGAGGTTGACTGCTACGTCGGCTCCAATTTCGTCTGCGCATTTGAGACAATGCATGATCCTGTAGAGAACAGGTCAGTAGTAGGGAAATCCGAACACGGTGCCGGACTGGAACTTGCCTGTGTCCCTACGTCAGATCCGAATCATCCGACACAAATCAAGATCGCCTCCATCGACGTGATGAAAGCTTCTTCAGCGGGTCTCGCTGATATAACGCCGGAGGAACACCAGCGTTTACAAGGGTTATGAAATAGAGCACTTTCTCCACAGGATGCTCCGTCCGGCTGCACGCGTGGGCCGAACACGGAATAGACCTACATAATAACAGACCTATCTGTCAGAAACAGTATCCGATGACGAGGAAATCCAATGGACCTTGGCACATTTTTTTATGCCTGTGTTATTATTTAATTTTTTATTATTGTTATTATTGCTCTAGTGATTATTATTGTTCTAGTAATAATAATAATAATAATAATAATAATAATAATAATAATGCCGGGGTCTATCTAGCCATAGATGAGCATTTTTCCATGCTACCGGGCGCGTCCCCAGGTTGCGGATCGGGGAAGAGTCAGCTTGGACTGGTCAGCTGCGACTATATTGAATAAGCAGTCGCGGACAGAAGAACGTGAGATTGGACGAATGAATGGGCACAGTATGTGTGGGCTGCAGCTGACGATCTATAGATATTCCGTTCAGACTAGCCAAGGGGAGAGTAGTAAACTCCTCGATCGGGGTGATGTATGAAGTTAGTACCTAACCTCTACATGGAGTAATGTTAGGGTGCGTAAGACCCTGAAATACGGGCAAAAACCTAGTAAAAGTGCATGTTCAATGTGGGAAGAGCAACACGTATTCACCGACTGGAGCCAATGGAAGGGTTGAACCAGGTCAGGCGGGCGCAGGTGTGAAGGATTACATGGTCAATATTTCCTTATACTCGAAGCTGCATAGGGCAAATCGCATACCGTCTAGCCTGAGATTTGAGTCAGGTGCTGGGAGGGACCCAACATCGCCCACTCGGTAGGGGTGACGTTAAACCTTTTGCTTCATTATGGCGCGGGCCTATCCCGTAACGTTTTCTGTAGAGTCACTAGGTGCCGATAGGAGTGACCGTCCGACAAACCGCTTCTCGGCTTCGGCACCCATAAATAGGGTTTCTTACAGGCGGGAATAGTAGCCACACCGAGGTGTGGCTCCCATAATACGCGAACCATCTTAAACCACAGATTGTATGCACGATGACTCACCTCAAAAACAAAGATATAGATGTAGAAATTCAAGGAAGGCAAGGCGGAGCGAACACAACGACTGACCGCACAGCACGAAAGATCCTGGATGTTGCGAATGATAGCAGATCCGATGGAACTAGCACATTCGCCTAGGAGATGACGTGGCTGGTAAGCGAGAGCAGAGATCACCGAGACAAATCGGAGAGAATGGGAGAAATCCTGGACGTCATGAAGCGCCTACTGAGCTGCATGCGGTACATGACTTCCGAACAGAGGAACATCGCAATGCCAGTAAAATATGGGATAATAGTCCGAACCGTGGCCACCGAGGCTCTAGAGGAAGCCCGCTCAGCCGGGGTAGAACCAGCACGAGGACCGGCAGCAGATGAGAGAAATGGGGAAGTGCCGGTAATTAGAGACTGAGCAGCGGGAAAGGCGACCCTGAGTAAAAAGCGCCGATTAAGGGACAGCCCGGTGCAGAATTCCCCATCCAAGAGAGGGAGGACGGAGCAGAACGGATTCACAACAGTCACCAGGAGAAAGAAGCCGACACGCCGAGATAGTGGGAAGATCATGGGTCCTCAACAGCAGCAGCAGGACAGGAAGGAGAAGAAGGTAAATCCTCGGCCTCGACGATGCGAAATACAAATAACCTCAACGGGGAAGAAGAGCTGTGCAGAGATACTCAAGAACCTCACTTCTAAGGTTAAACCTGAGGACGCGAAGGAGGTCGTGAGAAACAACCGACTGACTAAAAACGATGGGGTTCTCTTAGAACTGGAGAAGCGATCGGAAGACAAAGAGGCCTTCCAATTAAGGGTTATCGAGGAAAATCTGGGAAATGAATACCAGGTTAAAGGCCTCACTTCAAGGCGTACACTGGAAATAGGTGGAATGACGTGCGTGACCACTGAAGAACAGGTAAACACCGCGATTAGGGAGGAGGTAAGCGACACGTATAACCTTAGTACCCACGTATTTGACATAGGGGGAAGAGAGCGGAGGATGGCCATAGTCGAAATGGACGAGACTGCGGCCATGACTCTCCTAAGGATAGGGAGGATTAAAATAGGGAATTTCAGCTACCGAGTTAGAAAGCGGAGCGTGGTTCTGCGATGTTTCAGAAGCCAAGGCTTTGGGCATCTGAAAAAGGACTGTAAGGACGAGGATCGTAGTGCATTATGCACGAAATGTGGAAAACCAGATCACGTGGCCAGGGACTGTCACGCGAGATCGGATGGTCAGGCCTGCTTCTTGTGTAAAAAACACGGGGTTGCGGCCACCGAGCTTGCGCATTTCCCGGACACGGGGACATGCGTCGCTTTCAGGGACAAGCTAGAAAAGTTAAAGCGGTCTAAAAAATGACGACGGTTCTGCAAATAAACACGAACGGCGCCGTATTCGCTGACGACCTGCTCACTAATCGAGTGAGCCAAGGGCTCGTGAACGTGTCATTGGTTAGTGAATAGTATAGGCATCGGGCCCGCAATACGACCACTTGGTTGGCGGACAGCGTTGGTCTGGATAGCAGGTAGACATAGGTCAAAGATTACCGGACGAGGCAAGGGGGAGGGTTTAGTATGGGCGCGCGTTGGGGATGTTACCTACGTGGGCGTGTATATATCCCCCAACTTACGAAGAAACGAATTTCTTAGGCAGTTTGAACGTATGGAAGACGTATTGCGAATACCTCTGGCCTCCTACTTGTTGCAGGAGATTTTAACGCAAGGGCGATAGAATGGGGTATGCCCGAGACGAACAGTAGGGGCAGGGATTTACTCGAGATGGCCGCTAGATTAGGATTGGAGATCGCAAACGAGGACACGGTCACTACGTATCGACGCCCCGGGGTCGGCGAATCCATACCAGACGTCGCTTTCGCATCTGAGCAACTAGTACCGAGGATTAGTAACTGGCAGGTCTTGGAGGAAGAGTCAGGCAGTGATCACCAGTACATCACGTTTACGATTTTAGATAGTGTAGGTGTACTCTAAGCGAGCAGACCATTACCGCGGTGGGACGCCCATCGTTTAAACGTGGATCGGCTAGTAGAAGTGAGTAGATAAGGTATGCCAGTTCTGGAGCAATTCAGGTCGTGAACTGTTTCCTCCAGAGCCGGCATAGGGTCACCGTCGTGACCTGTTGATCTAGAAACGGCTTATGGTTTTTGGGTCTCCTGTAATTGCACGAGAAGCCATTAACACATATCACGTCGTGACCTGTTTGCTCCAGAACCGGCATAGGGCTTTGGATCACCAGGAATCAATAACCTAGAGAATCGGCGCGGTTGGCGACATGACAGCAGTCCGCGGCAGCCGGCTGTACAGCTGGCGGCGAACGGCGGGCGGCCTGCTGCTTGTCAGCCTGCAGCACTCGGCCAGTAGTTCTTATCTACTAGTAAATATTTAGAACTTTTTATAACCCTTTTGCTCGGGTAAAGAACAGGTGTTTATAGAAAATTTTTCCGAAAATATTTTCCACTGTGACTTTTTTGTATCGTTTTGTATCAGTTATTGTTGCTCAGGAGCAACGGTCGAGCTGCTTTGACCCATTATTAGGGAATGAAAGCTTCTAACGAACACAACACGCTTATATAACCGAAGCCTTGACTAACTTGGCTTGCGAGAGCCATCTAGAGCTCAGAATTTGAAGGAGGATAAGAGCCCCACCTCGCTCCTATCCTGTGAGGTTCTACCTGTCTATCAACCTCTCCATTATCCTTCAAATATTTTTTCGTATCATCATGTGCAAAGTTCGAGTTTGTGCATGTCAATGCGTGCGCACACTGCCACTATTCCACACGCTGAGATGTGCGTGTGGAGAAGTAACTGAGTGTGCGGGAATGATTCATTCTCACACGCCCAGCTACTTCTCTACACGTACGTCTCAGCGTCTGGAAGAGTGGTGGTTTGCGCGCGCAGGTGCGTGCGCAGGCTCGAACATCGCACAGCTCGATAGGAAAAATAGTATACGATACTCATGTGCTGCGTAGGAGATCCCGTAGGAGAGGAGTTTGTCGCCCGAGCGAAGCGAGGGCGACAAAAAAGCGAGTGCGGGATCACCTACTTTGCGCACTCGTATCGTAATGTACTATTTTATTCGTCATTATCTTCCATGTTGTACAGAGCACAATCAGTTTTATACACTTCATTATGGTTAGTACCATTGCGAATATTTAAAAGTTTTTATGAGAAAAAATCGCAGGAGGGTGGATTCGATCTCACGATCTCTAGATTACTGAGTAACCACCTTACCACTCGGCTATCGAAACATATGTATACTCTTAACTTAATTTGTATACTTATAGCGCTATGCCTTCACGGTAGTGCCGACGGTAAGGTAGAATACTGTCGATAAATTAACATACTTTACCGATAAACATTAATATTTTAATATAAAAAGTTTTCATGAAAAAAAAACGCCGAAGGGTGGATTCGAACCTGCGATCTTCAGATTACTGAGCAGCAACTTTACCACTAGGCTATCGAGTCATATGTATACTTATAGCTGAATTACGAGGACGCTGCGGGCGCAAAATATTTTGCACAATTTTGAGGTTATAAAAATGATGTATATAGCATATGGTTCTATGTCAAAAAGTGATAGTCCCCTATTGGAATACACCCCCCAAAATTTCATCCGTTTTTCGATCCGAGCACTCTTTCTCGAGATATAAGCGAAAAACCAAAATTTATACCCCCCACCACTGGTTTTTGGAAATTCTGTAAATGTCGTCGGATAGTGTGTGAAAAGTATGTCTACTTTCCAGTTGCACCGCCGAAATTTCGTCCGTTTTGCGATCCGAGCGCTCCTTCTCGAGATATAAGCGAAAAATTAAAATTTCTACCCCCACCACCGATTTTTGGAAATTCCGTCAACCGCTGTCGGGTAGTATATTAAAAGTATATCGCCCCTATCGTTGCATCCCCCAAAATTTCGTTCGTTTTTTGATCCGAGCACTCCTTTTCGAGATATAAGCGAAAAACCAAAATTTCTACTCCCACCACCGATTTTTGGAAATTCCGACAATGTCGTCGGATAGTGTATGAAAAATATGTTCACTCTCCAGTTACGCCCCCAAAAGTTCGTCCATTTTTCGATCCGAGCGCTATTTCTCGAGTTATAAACAAAAAACCAAAATGTCTACCCCCACCACCAGTTTTCGACAATTGTTTCAATGGATAGTATGTGAAAATATGAGATCAAGCGCATTCAAATGTACCCCTCAGAGGTAGATAAAACGCCCCGGCCCTTTCAGAATGGCTAGGCGTACGGTAGGCCTTGAACAGGTAGCCTTAAAATTTGGGTGCTTTTTCAATACTTATCTAAACCTAGGCGTACGCCCTATTTTTGAAGTACCATGCAAATAAGACTTCCGAACTTGACAGTCTCATATACAGACAGTACAAAATTTTCATGGGAAAATTATAAAAAAATGGGCTGGCACCCGCCTGGCAACATGTTATGAACAGGCCGCCTAACTTAATTGATGTGGCTAGGCGTGAAAATTTTAAATATTTAACTCATAAAATAGAAAACAGGTTGAGACCTTTGTATTATAAAAGTAATACCGATATTCTTTTACGATGACTCCAACATTTTTGCATCACAGAAGTTTAAATTAATACTTTTTAATAAATATTTAAAAAAGAAATGTAATGTAATAAAATATATAGAGTGCGCTTGATTTCAGCTAGTTTTCTCTTTCGAAAATAATACATATGCTTGAAGGCAAACTATTCGGGTCACATATGATTTATTTATAGTGTTTAAACCTTTCAAAAGTGAAATAAAAATGGCAGCAAATAAAATCAAGTCCGGAAACACGTCAGACTTTCGGACTTGATGGGAGTCAATTCCGAAAACACGTTGGAATTCTGGAGTTGACAGTAGTCAAGTCTGGAAACACGTCGGACTTTCCGACTTGATAGGACGCAAACTATTCGGGTCACATATGATTTATTTATAGTGTTTAAACCTTCCCAAAGTGAAATAAAAATGGCAGCAAATAAAATCAAGCCCGGAAACAAGTCGGACTTTTGGACTTGATGGGAGTCAATTTCGAAAACACGTTGGAATTTCGGACTTGACAGTAGTCAAGTCCGGAAACACGTCGGACTTTCGGACTTGATAGGAGTCAACTCCGAAAACACGTCGAAATTCCGGATTTGCGAGTAGCAAAAGTGCTACAAACAGTCGGTAATAGGATAATTTGAGTTTCTGATAGTCAATATTAGATTTTAGTAAGTTATCAACACTCTAAAACCACTACAAATAATGTTTTTTTTTGCCCGCAAATAATTATTGCAAAATAATAGTAAAAAAAAAAAAACATCATAGAACCACCTCTATTCAGAATATAAAAAATGTATTTAGCTACTAATTTATATTATCCTATAATAAATAGATTATACGTGTAATAAATCTTATAAAATAATAAATATTCAAATTTATTGTAGAAAATGGTAATGCAATCCGTAAAATAAATAAATACAACTCCATTATAGACACGCTACATATTTAAAATTTAGCAAGGCTGAATTTTGTATCTTAAATAATAGTTGAATGTGTATAAACGTACTGAAAGTATAAACATTATTCAAGGAAAGAAAGATACATAGTTTTTCAGATGATTTTTAATCGTTTTAGTATTGAAATGAATGATGTGGTTGAAAAGGGAATTTTTACTTTTATGATTATATTTATTGAATAATCAATTTAATACTGTCCCGGACACCCACCTGTTTTACAGATTAGGGCTTAACACGTATAACTCGGAAAACTCATGTACGCAAAACGTGGGCTGGTACGCAGTTGAAAATCTGAGTTCGTGATCTGAGCTCGGCAGTCACTGCAGTTTTTCCGCAACTCTGAACCCTTTATGTCATTCACCTTAAATAATCGGTAATTCCAGGCTCATCATTTGCCAAAAAAGCATGGCGGAAAATAGAAAAAAAAATGACACGGTATTTATAACTTGAAAATGTTCGTTTACCAAAATGATTTTATTGAAAATTAACATTTGGCTTAGCCAATATCTTAATTTTTAGATAATCTAGTACAATATAACTTTGAAAGATAAATTTATGATACTAGCATTCCCAAGTTCACTAAGAATAAAACGGATTTCACCATAGTAGTTCTTATTCCCATGTTTTGCTCGGCGACGAGTACTTGTAAGCGATCAACTAATTTGTTAGGATCATCCCAGACGTCGAGTTCGTATGCAGTTCTAACATCTACTCGCGAGATTTTGGGAGCAACTTCTTCCTCTTCATCATCACTAGTCCGCTGTTTCTTTTTACTTTCACGTTGATATCTGCAATTAATAAAGTTTTAATACTTTTTATCACGAATTCTTCTAGCTAAATATTCATTGGTTGAGAAATCTGATGCATCTTCACTAGAATGTTCAGCTTCATAATAATTATCGGTCTCGTTAGAAGTTGGAAGATACGAGTTAACTCGTGTATCAACAGTTATGAGCTTCTTTAGGGGATTGACTCTTGGTTCAAGTATATTTTCGCTGACACTGGATTAGTTTGCTCAACCCTTTCACTTTTCTCTCTTCCGTTAACATTATCTTCTCGAGATAATGGCGAGATACTTTTTACAGACGACTTTTCGAAGATTGGAGCAATAAAATTATAAAATTTGTTACTCTTTAGTTTTCGAATCGACTCGTTCATGCAATAGTGCTTTTTGTGAGCGCTCGTAACTACAATAATCATACAATAATTGTCCAAATCATCTCAAATGATAAAACTTTCATCCGGAAGTTTTTTGAATAGTAATTGCAGTAATCCTACGGACAAACGATAGTTTCGTTCGTTTATCTGAACAAAGTAGCCTCCAAACTTTATGGGAGAATTTCCGATCATAAGTAAATTTCCTCGCTTGTAAACACCATAAATACTATCGAGATACCTCCTAGAATTTCCGTTTAATTTCGTTACGTATTTCTTGATTAGTTTTGCAAATTTACGATTATTGGAGCAAGCTATTTTATTATGGTCAGGGCTCATATTAGATAGTTTGATTTCAGAAGTTTCCATATCATCAGCTGCATCCAGAGATTTAACACTTTTTGTCAAACCTAATAAAGACTGTGATTTTTGTACTACTGCATCCTGAAATTTGCTAATAACATCCAGTATGTTTGCCATGTTTATGCTTCAATAGTATGCATCAACTGAATAAATATACCGCCAACATCCTTGTTATACTTTTATGCTATTATAGAGTATCACCTACTATGTCATACAATCAAAACTTTTTAAACTTTGTGTCATAGAGTAACACCCTTTTATTTTGTAGAGTAACACCATTTTTATGTCATAGGGTAACACCTTTCTTATGTCATAGAGTAACACCTTTCTTATGTCATAGAGTTACACCTTTTTTATGTCATAGAGGAACACCTTCCTTATGTCATAGAATCACAACTATTTCATGTGATGGAGTAACACCTGCTATGTCATACAGTTAAAACTTTTTAAACTTGGTATCATAGAATAACACCTTTTTTATATCACAGAATGACACCTTCTTTATGTCATAGAGTGACACCTCTTTTATGTTATAGAGTTACATCTTCTTTATGTCATAGAGTAACTCCTTTTTAATGTCATAGAGTGACATGTTTTTGTGTCATAGAGTTACACCTTCTTTATGTCATAGAGCGAAATCTTCCTTTTATCATATGGCGATCTTTCTATGATATAAAGTAACACGTTTTTTATATTATAGAGGAACACCTTTGTTATGTCATAGAGTATCACCTTCTTTATATTATAAAGTAACACCTTCTTTATGCCATAGAGTCACAACTATTTCATATTATGGAGTAACACATTTTTTATATCATAGAGTGACATGTTTTTTATGTCATAGAGTAAGACCTTTTTCGACTTTATGTCATAGAGTAACACCTTTTTGACTTTTATGCTATAGAGTTACACCTTTTTGAACTTTTATGATACAGAGTAATACATTCCTTATGTCATAGAGACCTTCTTTATGTCATAGAGTAACACCTTTTTTATGTTATAGAGTAATATATTTTTATGTCATAGACTAAGACCTTTTTTATGTCATAGGGTTACACCTTTTTCATGTTATAGAGTAACAACTTTTTTATGTTCTAGAGTGACAACTTTTATGATGACATCTCTCTATCCATAAGCTTTCGTATACTAGCTGACGATGGTGATGGTGATGACGTCTCCCTACCCTTGAGCTTTTCCTATACAATAAGTGCTGACGATGGCGGTGATGGTGGTAGTGGTGATGGTGAGATCTCCTGTGAGGATGCGACGGGGATGGAAGCCAATCCTCTAAGCGAACGCTTGTCTTAGTTGGTGCTCTGCCCAACTTGGCTTCAAAGGTGTTACTGTATAGGATAGAAAAGTGTTACACTATAACAAGAAAGAAAAAAATGTGTTACTCTATATTATAAAAGTTCAAAAATGTGTTTCTCTATAACAAAAAGTCAAAAATATGTTACTCTATTGCATAAAAGTTCAAAAGGTCTTACTCTCTGATATAAAAGGTACAACTCTACGACATAAAAGTTTAAAAAAGTTTTGCGCTAAGACATAAAAGGACTATAACACAAAAAATGTCACACTATAACATGAAAGGTGTAACTCTATGACATAAAAAAGGTGTTACACTGTAACATAAGAAAGATATTACGCTATAACGCAAAAAAGGTGTTACGCTATCACATAAAATACAAAGATGTTATTCTAAACCATAAAAATGTGTTACTCCATAATGTGAAATAGTTTTGACTCTATGACATAAAAAGGTGTTACTCTATAGCACAAAAATATAGAAATGACACTCTTTGTCTGAAGGTGATACTCAATGACATTAAAGGTGCCACTCTATGACATAAAAAAGAGGTTATTCTATAACCTCTATAACATATAAAGGTGTCACTCTATAACACAAAAGTTCGAAAAGGTGTCACTCTATAACACAAACGTTCGAAAAGGTGCCACTCTATAACTTAAAAAGGCATTACTTCATAATATAAAAGTTCGAAAAGAAGTCACTCTATGACATGAAAAAGGTGTTACTCTAATTTCTCGAGCATCATGTGGACCGAGGCCAGCGGCGTTTCCCGAGCAGCTGCGGCTCTCGGTCAGCGGCTGTAGTTTATGAGTGAACATATTACAAACTAAAGTTAATCCTTAGAGGGCCGGGATAACGCCTTGAGGCGTCATGGTATGACTCGCCAACATCCGACCTTGGTTTGGTTCTAACTTGGGGAACTCAGATGACTTTTCAGTACAAATTATGAGCTTTTAAAATTTTTGAAATCCCGGATCTCTAAGGGTTAATAGAGATATTGTAAGAGAGGAGGGATGTAGGCCCCAACCATCGCCCATATATGTGAGGTACTCCACTTAATTAATACATCTCCATAAAATATCCATAAAATATCCATAAAATATATTTATGATATAGAGTAACACATATTTTCTGACTTTCTTGTTATAAAGTAACACCTTTCTATCCTATACAGTAACACCTTTGAAGCCAAGTTGGGCAGAGCACCTACTAAGACACGTGTTCGCTTAGAGGATTGGCTTCCATCCCCGTCGTATCCTCACAGGAGATCTCACCATCACCACTACCGCCATCACCGCCATCGTCAGCACTTACTGTATAGGAAAAGCTCAAGGGTAGGGAGACGCCATCACCACTACCACCGTCAGCTAGTATACGAAAAGCTAATGGATAGAGAGATGTCATCATAAAAGGTGTCACTCTATCACATAAAAAAGGTGTTACTCTATAAA
This sequence comes from Torymus aiolomorphi, assembly GCA_036365515.1. Taxonomy (NCBI): domain Eukaryota; kingdom Metazoa; phylum Arthropoda; class Insecta; order Hymenoptera; family Torymidae; genus Torymus; species Torymus aiolomorphi. Next base: position 158,499,748 of record CM070874.1, on the reverse strand, counting down.
ATAAAAAAGGTATCACTCTATGACATAAAGAAGGTATTACTCTGTAGCATAAAAGTTCAAAAAGGTGTTACTCTATAGCATAAAAGTTCAAAAAGGTGTTACTCTATGACATAAAGTCGAAAAAGGTCTTACTCTATGACATAAAAAACGTGTCACTCTACGACATCAAAAATGTGTTACTCCATAACATGAAACAGTTGTGACTCTATGGCATAAAGAAGGTGTTACTCTGTAATATAAAAAAGGTGTTACTCTATGACATAAAAAAAGGTGTTACTCTATAATATAAAAAACGTGTTACTTTATATCATAAAAAGATCGCCATATGATAAAAAGAATCTTTCACTCTGTGGCATAAAGAAGGTGTAGCTCTATGATACAAAAACATGTCACTCTATGAAATTAAAAAGGAGTTACTCTATAACATAAAAAAGGTGTCACTCTATGACATACAGAAGGTGTGACTCTATGGCATAAAGAAGGTGTCACTCTGTGATATAAAAAATGTGTTACTCTATGAAATAAAGTTTAAAAAGTTTTAACTGTATGACATAGCAGGTGTTACTCCATCACATGAAATAGTTGTGATTCTATGACATAAAGAAGGTGTTACTCTATAATATGAAAAAGGTGATACGCTATGAGACAAAAAAAGGTGTTACTCTATAATATAAAAAAGGTGTTATACTATAACATAAAAAAGATCGCTCTAGGATATAAAGAAGATGTTACTCTATGAAGGTGTTACTCTATAGTATCAAAGTATAAAAGGAGTTTGGCGATATATTTATTCAGATGATGCTAAATAATATCAAACGTGTTACTCTATGACATGGAATGTGCTACTCTATAACAAAAAAAGGAGATATTCTATAATATAAAAAAGTTGTCACTCTATGACATAAAAAAGGTGTGACTCTATAACATAAAAAAGGTGTAACTCTGTGACATAAAAAACATGTCACTCTATGACATAAAAAAAGTGTTACTCTATGACATAGAATGTGTTACTCTATAATATAAAAAAGGAGCTACTCTATGACATAAAAAGGTGTTACTCTATGACACACGTTCAAAAAGTTAGTATCACATAGAAGGTGTTACTCTATAATATAGAATTATTTAGAGTTATTACTATAATATAGAGTAGATTCTATACATAACAGTATAAAAAGGATGTTGGCGGCATATCTATTCAGTTGATGCTAAACTGTTGAAGCATAAACATAGCAAACATACCGGATGTTATTAGCAAATTTTAGGATGCAGTAGTACAAAAATCACAGTCTTTAATAGGTTTCAGAAAAAGTGCTGAATCTCTGGATACAGCTGATGATATGGAAACTTCTGAAATCAAACTATCTAATATGAGCCCTGACCATAATAAAATAGCTAGCTCCAATTATCGTAAATTTGCAAAACTAATCAAGAAATATGTAACGAAATTAAACGAAAATTCTAGGAGATATCTCGATAGTATTAATGGTATTTACAAGCGAAAAAATTACTTATGATCGGAAATTCTTCAATGAAGTTTGAAGGCGACTTTGTCCAGATAAACAAACGAAACTATCGTTTGTTCGTAGGATTACTGCAATTACTATACAAAAAACTTTCGGATGGAAGTCTTGTCAATTCAGATGATTTGGATAATTATCGTATGATTATTGCAGTTACGAGCGCTCACAAAAAGCACTATTGCGTGAATGAGTCGATTCGAAAACTAAAGAGTAACAAATTTTATAATTTTATTGCTCCAATGTTCGAAAAGTCATCTGTAAAAAGTATCTCGCCATTATCTCGAGAAAATAATGTTAACGGAAGAGACAAAAGTGAAAGGGTTGAGCAAACTAATCCAGTGGCACAGAAAAAGATATTTGAACCAATAGTCAATCCTCTAAAGAAGCTTATAACTTTTGATACACGAATTAACTCGCAACTTCTAACGAGACCGATAATTATTACGAAGCTGATCACTCTAGTGAAGATGCATCAGATATATCAACCAACGAATATTTACCTAGAAGAATTCGTGATAAAAAGTATTATAACTATTAATTGCAGATATCAACGTGAAAGTAAAAAGAGACAGTGGACTAGTGATGATGAAGAGGAAGAAGTTGTTCCGAAAATCTCGCGAGTAGATGTTACAACTGCATACGAACTTGACGTCTGGGATGATCCTAACAGATTAGTTGATCGCTTACGAGTACTCGTTACTGAGCAAAACATGGGAATAAGAACTAACTATGGTGAAATTCGTTTTATTCTTAGTGAACTTGGCAATTCTAGTATCATAAATTAATCTTTCAAAGTTATATTGTACTAGATTATCTAAAAAATTGAGATATTGGCTAAGCCAAATGATAATTTTCAATAAAATTATTTTGGTAAACGAACATTTTTTCAAGATATAAATACCCTGTCATTTTTTTTTCTATTTCCCGTCATGCTCTTTTGACAAATGAAGAGTCTGGAATTACCGATTATTTAAGGTGAATGACATAAAGGTATCAGAGTCGCCGATAAACTGCATTGACTGCCGAGCTTAGATCACGAACTCAGATTTTCAACTGTCTAGCAGTCCACGTTTTGCGTACATGAGTTTTTCCGTGTTATACATGTTAAGCCCTAATCTGTAAAAAAGTGGGTGTCCGGGACAGTATTAAATTGATTATTCAATAAATATAATCATAAAAGTACAAATTCCCTTATCAATTACCACATTGATTTCACTTCTAAACCGATTAAAAATCATCTGAAAAACTATGTATCTTTCTTTCTTTGAATAAAGTTTATACTTTCAGTACGTTTATAAACATTCAACTATTATTCAAGATACGAAAATTGAGTGCCTCGCGAAATTTTAAATATGTAGGGTGTCTATAATGGAGTTGTATTTATTTGTTTTACGGATAGCATTACCATTTTCTACAATAAATTTGAACATTTATTATTTTATAAGATTTATTACACGTATAAACAATTTATGATAGCATAAAATAAATTAGTAGCTAAATACATTTTTCTATATTCTGAATAGAGGGGGTTCTATGATGTTTTTTTTACTATAATGTTTGTAATAATTATTTGCGGGCAAAAAAAAACTTTATTTGTAGTGATTTTATAGTGTTGAAAACTTACTAAAATCTAATATCGACTATCAGAAACTCAAATTATCCTACTACCGACTGTTTGTCTCACTTTTGCTACTCGCAAGTCTGGAATTCCAACGTGTTTTCGGAATTGACTCCCATCAAGCCCGAAAATCCGACGTGTTTCCGGACTTGATTTTATTTGCTGCCATTTCTATTTCACTTTGGTAAGGTTTAAATACTATAAATAAATCATATGTGACCAGAATAGTTTGCCTTCAAGCATATGTATTATTTTCGAAAGAGAAAACTAGCTGAAATCAAGCGCACTCTATATATTTTATTACATTACATTTCTTTTTTAAATATTTATTAAAAAGTATTAATTTAAACTTCTGTGATGCAATAATGTTGGAGTCATCGTAAAAGAATATCAGTATTACTTTTATAATACAAAGGTCTCAACCTGTTTTCTATTTTATGAGTTAAATATTTTAAATTTTCACGCCTAGCCACATCAATTAAGTTAGGCGGCCTGTTCATAACATGTTGCCAGGCGGGTGCCAGCCCATTTTTTTTATAATTTTCCCATGTATATTTACACTGTCTGTACATGGAACCGTCAAGTTCAGAAGTGTTATTTGGATGATACTTTGAAAAATAGGACATACGCCCAGGTTTAGATAAGTATTGAACAAGCACCAAAATTTTAATGCAACCTGTTCAAGGCCTGCCGTACGCCTAGCCATCCTTAAAGGGCCAGGGCGTTTTATTTTCCTCTGAGCGGTATACTTGAATACGCATGATCTCATATTTTCACATATCATCCATTGAAAGAATTTTCAAAAACCGGTGGTGGGGATAGATATTTTGGTTTTTTGCTTATAACCCGAGAAGGAGCACTCGGATCGAAAAATGGACGAAATTTTGGAAGTGTAACTGGAGGGGGGACATATTGTTGATACGCTATCCGACGACGTTGTCGGAATTTCCAAATATCGGTGGTGGGGGTAGAAATTTTGGTTTTTGCTTATATATCGAAAAGGAGTGCTCGGATCGAAAGACGAACGAAATTTTGGGGGCTGCAACAGTAGGGGGATATACTTTTAATATACTATCCGACAACGTTGACGGAATTTCCAAAAATCGGTGGTGGGGGTAGAAATTTTAATTTTTCGCTTATATCTCGAGAAGGAGTGCTCGGATCGGAAAACACAAAATTTTGGTGTGTGCCACTGGAGGGGTGATATACTTTTCACACACTACCCGACGACATTTACAAAATTTCCAAAAACCGGTGGTGGGGGGCAGAAATTTTGGTTTTTCGCTGATATCTCGAAAAAGAGCACTCGGATCGAAAAACGGATGAAATTTTGGGGGGCGTATTCCAATAGGGGGGCTATCACTTTTTGTCATAGAACAATATGCTATATTAAAAATTTTTATACCCTCAAAATTGTGCAAAATATTTTGCTCGCGCAGCGTCCTCGTAATTCAGCTATGAGTATACATATGACCCGATAGCCTAGTCGTAAGGTGGCTGCTCAGTAATCTAAAGATCGTCAGTTCAAATCCAAACTCCGGCGATTTTTTTTTTTTTTAATTTTTATCTTAAATATTAATGTTTACCCGTAAAGTATATTAATACAGTATTCTACATTACCACCGTGAACATTGAGGCCCTGCGAGTACTATTAGATACAAATTCAGCTATGAGTATACATATGTGTCGATAGTCCAGTGGTAAAGTTGCTGCTCAGTAATCTGAAGATCGCAGATTCAAATCCACCCTTCGGCGTTTTTATTTTTCATGAAAACTTTTTATATTAAAATATTAATGTTTAACGGTAAAGTATGTTGATTTATCTACAGTGTTCTACCTTACCGACGGCACCACCGTGAAGGCATAGCGCTATAAGAATACAAATTAAGCTATGAGTATACATATGTTTCGATAGCCGAGTGGTAAGGTGGTTGCTCAGTAATCTAGAGATCGTGAGATCGAATCCACCCTCCGGCGATTTTTTTTCATAAAAACTTTTAAATATTCGCAATGGTACTAAACATAATGGAGTGTATAAAGCTGATTCTGCGCTACAACATGGAAGAGAATGACGAATAAAAAAATATATGAAGGATAATGGAGAGATTGATAGACAGATAGAACCTCACAGGATAGGAGCGAGGTGGGGCTCTTATCCTCCTTCAAATTCAGACCGCTAGATGGGTCTCGCAAGCAAAGCTAGTCAAGGCTTCGGTTATATAAGCGTGTTGCGGTCGTTAGAAGCTTTCATTCCCTAATAATGGGTCAAAGCAGCTCGACCGTTGCTCCTGAGCAACAACAACTGATACAAAACGATACAAAAAAGTCGCAGTGGAAAAAATGTTCGGAAAAATTTTCTATAAACATCTGTTCTTTGCCCGAGCAAAAGGATTATAAAAAGTTCTAAATCTATACTGGTGGATAAGAACGGCTGACCGAGTGCTGCAGACTGACAAGCAGCAGGCCGCACGCCGCTCGCCGCCCGCTGCGCAGCCGGCTGCCGCGGTCTGCTGTCATGTCGCCAACCGCGCCGATTGTCTGGGTTATTGATTCCTGGTGACCAAAAACCCTATGCCGGTTCTGGAGCAAACTGGTCACGACCTGAAATGGGTTAATGGCTACTCGTGCAATTACGGGGGACTCAAAAACCCTATGCCGGTTCTGGAGCAACAGGTCACGACCTGAATTGCTCCAGAACCGGCATAGCTTATCTACTGAAGTGCTAAGTGTACCACAAAGGTCCAACGGAAATGATTTATCAGGCCGGGAGCGTGCGGAAGCCTAGGTGACCAGGGCAACATCAGCTATAGTAAGAGCATGCGATGCATGCCTCTATGCCGCGAAGCGAAAATAGAATCCGCCACCAACCGCGTACTGGTGGACAGAAGAGATCACGCAGTTATGTAGGGTATGCTTGAGGCTTCGTAGACGGGCACAGCGCGCGCGGGAACGACGCGGGGCCACCGTTTATAACGCTGAATTTAAACGGGCACAGAATAAGCTAAGGCTCGCGCTTAAGTCCAGTAAGCGACAATGCTGGAGAGAGGTCTGCGACGAAGTTAACTCCGACCCATGGGGACTAAGCTATAAAATCGTAATTCGTAGAATAGGGGAGATGAAGCCACCAGAGATAAAGGAAGCGCGGTTGATAAGTAAAATAGTTGACGGGCTTTTCCCTGAGCATTCGCCGAGGGAAGAGACTCTGTCTAAGTACGTGTAACAGGAGGATATATACTCGTTTACTAAGGCTGAGCTACGGGTAGAGATTAGATCTCCTAAGAGCGGCAAGGCGCCATGCCCCGATGGGATTTCAGTGGAGGTTTTAAAGGCCATCGCCTCACGATGCCCGGAAACCTTACTGGATACCTACAACGTATGCCTCAGGAAAGGTGATTTCAGCAGTCGTTGGAAAAGCGCTAAACTTGTCGTCATCAGCAGACATGACATCCCCGTCCGCATATCGGGCGCTTAGCCTATTAGACACGATCGGCAAGGGTATGGAGGCGCTACTAAGGAGCAGAATCCAGATCGCGATACAACAGTTAGGGGGTTTATCGGAAAACCAGCATGGATTCAGAAAGGATTTTTCGACGATAGGCACGATACGATCGGTTACCGCGGCGGTAGAGCGATCAAGGGAACGATGTCACGAAGTGCGACTGCTGGTGTTGGTAGCAACGCTGAACGTTAAAAACGCGGTCAATTCGGCACGCTGGGCAGACATACTTGCAGCGCTGAGGGGCTTCGGGGTCCCACCCTACGTACTACGCGTAGCAGAGGACTACTTCCGGAATCACGAACTCATTATCGAGACGAGCGAAGAGACGGGGGTTAGGGAAATTAGGGCAGGCGTTGCGCAGGGATCACTGTTGGGTTCCGATTTTTGATCGCGTCGTCTGATGGTTTCCTGCGCCTGAACATCTTCAACGGGGCATTTCTCATAGGATATGCGGACGGCGTCGCGGTGGTGGTAGAAGCACGGAATGCGGACTTGGCACAGATTATCTTGTGCCAGATAATGATACGAGTGACTAAGTAGATGACGGAGCATGAGTACAGTCTCGCGCTGGCGAAAACCGAGGTAGTACTATTGACACCTAAAGAGATCCCTATGATACTACCGATGTACGAGTTAGTAACTACGGGGCCGGCTGCGAAGTATCTAGGGGTCACCCTGGACTCAAAGCTTTGCTTTTAGCCCCACATTAGGGAAGTAACGGCAAAGGTGGCAGCACGTATAGCGGTGCAAAGTAGATTAATGCGTAACGTTGGAGGCCGGCGGACATCCAAGAGAAGACTCCTCATGGCGACGACCAACTCTATACTCCTCTACGGAGCGGAGATTTGGGCTGATGACATGGAATTTATCAAGTACAGGAAGAGAATGGTGGCGGTGCAGCGGCGAGGTGCACTGAGAGTTGCATGCGCGTATCGGACGGTGTCGCAAGAAGCAGTGGCGGTGATAGCTGGTATGATTCCGATCGACCTGCTCGCACGGGAACGGAAGCAGATCTACGATAGAAGCGCAGAAGTAGGACGAGCAGACGCGGAGGGCGAAGCCCGCAGCCAGACGCTACAAACTTGGCATGAGAGGTGGAAGGCGGGGACGACGGGTAGATGGACCTACCTATTAATTCAAGACATAACGAGGGGGCTGGGCGGAAGTACAGAGAGGTTAACTTTTACCTTACGCAGTTCCTGACAGGACACGGATACTTTCGATATTACTGATTTAAATTAGGTAAAATAAATACGCCGAAATGTAAATACTACGGGTAAGAGAGGGATAACGCGGAACACATCTGTTTCGCATCTAATAGGTGGGCCGCGGAAAGACAATGATTGGAGGTGATGGTAGGGCGACTCTCACTCGACGTGGTGACCGAATGCATGCTTTCAGAAAAAAACAAATACCTTCATCGAAGGGATACTACGCGCGGAAAACCGAGACGGATGCTTAATAAATTAGATAGGGCATCGTAAAAAGAAAGAATGTAAGAAGGACGGATGACGCCCCAGGTGACGGTAGGGCTGCGGCCCGACCTGAAGTAATGTGAAAGTGGTTCTGGGTCGAGGCTGCCATAGGTATACGTTTTGGGTGTATAGGGGGTAGAAATCCCTCACATCACGGAGACGGCTACTCTGTGATGGGCTTAGTAGGCCATCCTTCTTGCTCCACCTCCAAAGCAAGGGCGGGCGCCCCGGAAAATTCACCTAGTATCTCAGAAAAAAAAAAAAATAATAATAATAATAATGAAAGTGTGGAAAAAACGGACAGGGCTGGGGCCTGCACGGGTGCTCCCCACTGTTTCTTGTGCTCATCAGAGGAAGGCAGAGGGATAGCGCACGTTTCGGGCACGGCGCTCTGTACCGCATTCAAAACAGCGCTAACGGCAGTAGCCTGGCTAACGCCTTACAGCCCCAGCTTGCCAAGGAGATGGATGCGGACGTTATAATGATTAGCGAGCCGTACAGAGACAGAGACACCCCGACTTGGCACATTAATACTTCCCATTCCACGGCGCTCTGGGTCCGAGGGGGCGCTAGGTCGCGTATCAGAAGCCAATTGAGGGGCGGGGACTATGTCTGAGCCAGGGTGTCTGACGTGACGTATTTCAGCGTGTACCTCACTTCGAACTGTAGCGCTGCGGCGTTTGAACGAAAAGTGGCGTATATCGAGGACGTGCTGAGAGACATTACCCTCTCTGTTATCCCCGAGGGGACGTAAACGCCAGGGCCATCGAGTGGGGCATGACCACAACAAACAAACGTGGACGGCTGCTGTTGGAGATGGCTGCGAGGCTAGATCTAACAGTAGCAAACGTGGGACAGGCGACGACATACAGGAGATCCGGTTATGGTGCATCCATCCGAGACGTGACCTTTACGACGGACGGACTTCTCCCAAGTGTCGAGGGGTGGCGGGTGTTCGAGGGCTACACGGCCAGCGATCGCCAGTACATCGTCTTCGGCGTGACCGACAAAGCAAGGAACAGAACGGGGATCCCCAACTTCTGCGGGATGAAACATGAAAAAACTAGACGTGGACAAACTGAGGACACAGCTTGACAGGGAACCAGGCCCGACAACGGCGATCCCTTGCGGTATCAGTGGTAGGGAAAAGTCTGAGAAGCTGATAGAGGAAACGACGGGGCTCTTGAGACGGCTCTGTCACGCCTCTATGCCAAAAAATCGGACGAAACGTGACAAAGAGCCGGTGTACGGGTGGACTGAAGATATCGCGCGCCTCGAATGCAAATGCCTACGGCTCCGTCGGAGGGCCCAGCGCGCCCGCGATAGAGCTGACGCGATGGCCCACTCGGAGGAGTACCGGGTAGCGCGCAGAGAACTGAGGCACGTTATCAATAACAGTAAAAACGAAAGTTGGACCAAACTGATTAACAAGGTGGACTCAGATCCTTGGGGAGCGGGTTACAAGATCGTCACCCGCAACCTGGGAGGGAACAGCCCGAATAATAATTTTTTTCCGTGGAATTGGAGAATGCATTAACGCACCATAGGGGGGACATGCGCGTCGCAAATCCCAGTGTGTGAGGCTCAGTCCTTCTAGCCTTTTCGCCTACGATGAGGTCGACGAGCCTGGGAGGAGAATACCCACTAAACTCCTACCTCCATATCCAGGACTTGTTTCTCCACGCCGACAGCCTATTCGAATTACTTCAACGCGGTGTCTCTAATTCCACAACGGAAATTATCCTACCCTTATCTATCCAGCGTTTTACATGTTTAAGCTACCTACGTTTAATATGTCTGTTTCTACCTTACCTCGCGCCCACTATTCTAACATAGTTGTCAAGGTGTTCTTCGGCTTTCTTCTCGCGAAGCACGCTCTCTACCAAATTCGTGCCTGCGCCCCAATATTCTTTCTTTCTGACCATCGCATCGATTATCTGGTGTTATACGCCCCACTATGCGCTCTCGTTCGATTCTTTCATCCATCTATTTATGGCACACGAAGAAGGTGTGCTCCGCATCATCAATAGCTGCCCCACAGTATACGCATGCAGGACTTCATACCTTGCCCATCTTGTGAAGATAGGCGAGGAGGAACCCGTGTGCTGTGAGAAACTGCATTAGGTCATAATTTACCTCTCCATGCTCGCGATCGATCCACGGACGTATCCGCCCAATGAGTCTGCGTGTCCACTTTCCTTTTACAGCATGGTTCCACTCGGCCTGCTACACGTCTAGTACATTTTCTCTTACTTCTGCCGATGCGCGAACCTTCCCTAGCCGGTCTTTATTATCATAAATAAGTTTCCGCTGTCTGCCCATTAGCCTGATCGGCATGGCTCCCGCGATAACTAGTACAGCCTCTTCCGATATTGTTCCGTCTGAGCATGCAATTCTTAACGCGCTCCGTCGATGGATCGCCTCGGCATTTTCCGATAAAATTCTTTGTCGAGAGCATCCGCTCATACCTCTACGCCATAGAGCAGGTTCGAGCGAACTACCGACATGAGCAGCCTTCGCTTGCTGGCCGTTGTCCCACCTACATTATTAGCCATCAGTCAACTCAGTGTTGCAGTGATCCTAGCAGCTTCTTCTGAGACCTGCCTAATGTGCTCGAAGAAGCTTAGCTTGTTATCGAGCCATACTCCTAGGTACTTTACCGCCGATTTCGTCTCGATAACCGAGTCCACGAACCTCATTGGTATGATCGTATTTATTCTTTTACGTGTGAGTAGAACAACCTCGGATTTCTGTGTGGCGAGCTGCAAGCTGTGCTCCCAGAGCCATCTTAAGATGTGTCGCATAGCTACGTCTAGCTTCCTTTGAGCCTCCTCTAACTAGTAATCTTACGGAAGTGTCACTCACCGATTTTCCTGAGGCTTTGTACACAGTTTTTATATCGAAAAATATGAGACACCTTTATGTTTTTAGCTGCCCATAAAGAGTTTTAACGGGATGCAGAGTAACAGAACTAGTTTTTCAAAGTTTTCTCTGTAAAGAATTAACCGAGATAGCTGAAATTTTGGGAATCACTTCAAAATTTGTATATCAAGTGCGGACAACTCTTGGATTTTGGAAAATTGTCATATTTTTTTATTTAGAAAATAAAATATACTACAGTACTTTCATATAATAATACATTAACTGCGGCGTCCCCTTAAGGTCGTAGATAGACCATTGTGAATTGTTATATGAGGCGCTTCACGTCAACTGTCCCAGCGCGCGGCGCGCGAGCCCCAAAACCAATGATGTTGGTAGTTTTTTCAAAATTTTCCATTTTCATCTTCAAAAACTCTTTTGCAGTCTATTTCTCGCAAAAAACATCTCGGGCACTCTTTGGAAAATATCCTTTCCAACGCAAAAAATGCTCAGCTTTCGATCTAGAGGGTCAAAAAAAAATTAAAAATACACTTTTTGAGATATAACATGTTTTGTACTTTTTGAAGGGGAAATTGAAAATTTCGGAAAAACTGCTTACGCCATTGGAAAGCTGAGGAAAAAATACGTCGAAAACGCTTATCAAACAATTTTTTAAAGTATATTTTAGTATCATAAACGTGAGTTAGAAATAGCACGATGTGGGATTCCAGCGACGCGCGCTGGGACAGTTGACGTGAAACGCCTCATATACAAGGCAGGTCATCTAAATCTATTCACGCAAATAGCTTCAAAGGCATGGTTCAAAGGCGAAAACTGCCTTCTACAAAGGTTGTACGGTTCGAAGAGGACAAACTGAAAATCATCTGCCATTTGACCCAAAAACAATTTTCATGGTTATTTGAAGATTAAAATCTGACATTTTAAATAAGATCCCCTATTTTTTACCATAATGACCTTATAAGATCATTGAATGGTCAATATCATCCTTTCTATTGGTGGTCTACTGGAATCGACCTCTACAAAGGTTTTATGATTCAAAGAAGGAAAACTAAAAATCATTTTCAACTTAACGTTGAAGACGATTTTCACCTCCTTTAAATGATACAACTTTTGTAGAGGTCGATTTCCACTAGATTTCCAATAAAAAGGATTTTATTGACCATTACATGATCTTATAAGGTTACTACGACCTAATACAAAATACTCTATCTTGATGTAAAATTTCCCATTCCTTACAATTCCGAGGTCTAAAATAGTGGCGCGCAGGCAAGAGAGACAAAAAGGGAGATGGCGCTTCCGTAAAGTGAAAACAAGAAATGAAAAAATAAATAGTTTTAGACGCACTTGTGTTAAATAAAGAAAGAATAATTTTTTATTTTTTTCCAATTAAATAAAAAGAAATAACAACTTTTTACTTTCTTATTATTATTATTTTTCGTTAAATGAATATCAGAGAATGAAAAAAGTTATGAGAATAAAAATATAAAAACTATCAGTTATGTAATTTATAGTATAATTTATTTATAATTAATATGTATTTTTATTATTTACAATAATGCGGATTACTTCTATTGCTTGGGTCAAAGAAATGATCGATACATAGAGCTTTGGTACACCAAGCACACCTGATAATAGCGATACTACTGCATAATTGACAAGATTCGTCGCAATTTTTAATACAGTAATCTACTGGAATTTCAAAATGTAGCGGTTTTTCTACATATCCACTTTTATTCCAAGCGTACTGAAACATATTAACGAATCTAGGTGAAGAAAATTGATTATGAATGAGAGATTGAACTTTCAGTTGGTTATTTCTTAAATGTAAATTAATGTCATAACTATTTAAAATAATTAAATCCGAAAAACACCTCAAAAAATTTTTCCATGGTCTAAAGATGTATACATCGAGTGGTTGTATCATTCCAGTTGTACCAGCCGGAATTGTCAATATTTTCACTTGCTTATTACAAACGTTTACATCTTGAAATTTTTTTTCAGTTTGTCCTGACCAAGAATCTAAATACAAAATAGGAGATTCTCCAACATTAGGTATAAAGGCTTCTTCATACCATTTAATTATTAAGTTTGAAGTTAATTTTCCAGATATTGAAGCAAACACAATAATATTTTCTGTTTTATATAAATTTTTTTCTACCAATGGTTCGAAATTGCCGTTTTTTTCTTGTTAACGTATAAGTAAAGGGGATTTTAAAACTCCACTTCTAGATACAAAAGGTTGAATTGTGTAACTATGAGTAAGAGAATTTAAAGATTGCGCTAAGGACTCAATTTTCACAGTTCTCTTAAAAGACATTGTACGCCCTGCACGGATTTCCAGATTAAAATACGACTGATCAGTATTATATATATTATCTCTCCCTATTTGTGAAATTTCAAATTTAACTTTATTCGTGAATCGCAAAGCCTCTTCAGTTAATGCTACTTTATTTTTCAAACTAGATGAAGTGCTGAATTTATTAATTTTCATTGATACAATTCGATACTGCTGCTTAAATTTATAAATCCACTTTGAAGATGCTGTAAACAATTCATTTGATAGACCAACATCATCTCTAGATTTAATAGCCCATCTCTTTATGTCTAAATCATGCACTGGTAGAGATTTTTCTCGCGCATTTTGAAATTGTTCTAGCACATATTCAGAAATGTTCAATAGTTTGTCAAGTCTAGATTCCCCTTGAGAAATTTGTTTCTCCCATCTATATAATGTCTTAACATTATTGACTTTTCTAAACCTATGTTTAACTGTAGTTAGTTTAAGACGTCCTGCACTTCCAGAACGCCAAAAATTAACAGCTTTGGTTTTATAATCTAGATCTATTGATACAAAAACTTTTTTGCTACTTTCTAAATTATTTATTACATTATAATCATCTTCAAATTCTTCTTCTACAGCACAAGCATCAGAAATAACACTTTGTTCATCAAAATTTAACGTATCATATGTTTATATAAATAAATTATCGTTTACTGCACCTTTAATTAAAGTTTCAAGCTCTAACGAAAACTGTTTTTCTTCTATAGTAATAATTGATTCAATATCATATCGAGAATTGAAAGCTTTTTCTAATAGCTTTAAAACATTCTTAGGATTGATCATTATTGTAGAAAATAAACACTTGTATCTAAAATAAATAAATTTTTTTTTTTTTAAATGCATGCATGATCTATTCCAATTTAACGTTAAAAAATCGTTAAGTTCTTATGTATTATTGCTAATTAAATAATGAAGAACAAAAATTAAAGTTTTAAACTTTAAATAATATTAAATATGAAAATTTTAAATTATTTGACAGGGTAAATTTATCTATTCATATTTACTCCAACTCAGAAAAAAAATATTTGTAATTTTACAAATGTATACGTTAAATTTTATGAATGAAATAATTTTGAAAATGAAGCTTATGATAGCCGTGATGTAATTAAATGTAAAAATGGATAAGACATTAATCATTAAAAATATTATTTATGTCGACTGCAACTGATGAGAATTTTTCCATCGGTCTTACAGTCTTATAAATTAAATTAAAATAATTAATATTTATGGCAGTTAGATTGCCCTTGTTTATAATCACACCCGCAGAATCTGAAATAAAAAGTTAATTAAAACCTGGAAAAAAAAACTTTATTAGCAAAGGACTATCTGACTGCCCCCACCACCAAATTGCCCAATTGCCCAACGTGTCGAGCCCGCTCCGGCTCCTCCTCAGGGACTAAAATGAAACCCGCGATACACCTCCTTATATACCCATACCCACTTATTTCGTCTTTCCCCCACAACCATCCACTTTCCCCTCTCCAACTTTCCATTCTCACCTAAATTAATAAAGAATGATAAATGTTATCTAATTTACTTGAACTGATAAGAATTTTCCATCGGTCTTACAGTCTTACAAATTAAATTAAATTAAAATAATTAATATTTATGGCAGTCAGATTGTCCTTGTTTATAATCACCCCCGCAGAATCTGTAATAAAAACTTAATTAAAACCTGGAAAAAACGTTGGGCAATTTGGTGGTGGGGGGCAGTCCGATCGTCCTTTGCTAACAAAGTTTTTTCCAGGTTTTAATTAAGTTTTTATTACAGATTCTGCGGGGGTGATTATAAACAAGGGCAATCTGACTGCCATAAATATTAATTATTTTAACTTAATTTAATTTGTAAGACTGTAAGACCGATGGAAAATTCTTATCAGTTGATAGTAAATTGCAGTCGACATAAGTAATATTTTTAATAATAAAACTAAGGTCTATTAAAGGTGGGGTAAAATGTTTTTTAGAGATATATTTAATGATAATTTACTTAACTCTACCATTAAATTTACATTATTTCGATTCCTTAGAATGTGAATACTTTCAAGGCTTTCCCTCTTATATTTATTCTTAATCCCTTGTTCCAAAATATCCACACTCCCAAAATCGAAAGAATGCAAACTACTTAAACAATGTTCTTTCAAACCCGATGTAAAATTTGTACTACGTAAACTATATTGATGTTCATATATTCTCTTCTTCAAATATCTACATGTTTGACCAATATAACATCCATTACAATCCCTACAATTAATTTTATAAACTACTCCCGATTTTAAACCTTTATCATCCTTGTCTTTACAATTACTAAATAACCTTTCTAAATTATTATCGTTTCTAAAGAAAACTTGAATATTATGTTTACTAAAAGTCCTTCCAATCCTTTCCGATAAATATCTAACATATGGTAAACTAAAATATGCGTTCTTTCCATTTCTATTCCTTGTTTGATTATCTGCCCGCTTCTTCAATCCGCCATTATACATTTCCCACACTCTCTCATCAATCATTTTATCAATAAATTTTACCGGATAACTATTCGTAATAAATGTTTCTCTAACTAAATTTAAAATCTTTTTCCTAAAATCTTTATGTGACAATTTAATCGCTCTGTCAATGACACCTTTGATCGCATCTGTCTTGTTTCCGAATTGGTGGTGAGAATCAAAATTTAAGAATTTAAGACATTAATGATTTATAACTGTCAATTTATTTTATATTTGCGCAACATTTTGATCTTATTAATGATGATCCTTTTCAAGTAAATGAATTTGTTCATGAAAAATATTTTTTTAAATTAAGAAATTTACCTTTTGATAAAATTTGATGAATCTTCAATTATGATACATACTTATTTTTAAATATTCGGAAAATATTGATACGATATTGATACAATATCGATACAATATCGATATATAATATTTATGTTTTTCTGATTTATAAAAATTTACGTTATTACAATTTTTTCTCGAAGTATTTAATAGAATGACTTTCACCTTAAACTTAAAATTGAATACTAATAATTGTAAATTTTATCAGTTTTATGATTTTACTATGCAAAAAATTATAATTATTAAAACTATGCAATTTTTAGTTCCCCCAAATCATTCATATACTTGTTTAGCAATAAAAGTAAAGAAATAACGAAATATGATATGTGATAAGTATAATAAAAAGCTTTTATTTACCTTTCTTGTCTATTACAAAATTTTGTTAAATAACTTTGGTAAACTTCTTTAACAAATTGTTAAATTATCACTGCTTCTATATTCTACCTTGCACAACTATAGTTTTTATTAAACAAATCATGTCAATTCAATTAAAGTAACTGCTTTCGATTTTATCTAAATAACTATTAATTACTCTATATTTGTTATTAATGCATAGGAGAGATCGGGGCAAGTTGGCATACAGGGTAGGTTGGACAATGCTAATAACTTGTAATTGGAGTAATAGAGGTCAAAACTGTCGATGTCAATAATGTACATTAGAACGAGGAATATTCGTTTTATTTTTCAGTCGGAAAGCATTATGCGCTATGGAGAGACACAAGTTTGAAAATTTTCTCATATGTAGGAGTAAATTTTACATTTCAGAAAATGTCCAGTGATTCTTGAAAAGATTATGATTATCTATTTTTATACTTAATGTAAGTTGTAATAATTGCTTTTTTATAATTTTAGCACTTTGTATTGTTTTTATATTTAAATTTTTAATATTATTAGCATAATTTTTAAATTAAAATGTACCCATGTTACAACAAAAACAATAAATAAAATGTAGAAGGTTGTCCAACTATAGCTCCGGTCTCTCCTACATTCAAAGCTTAGAAATAAAAACCCTAGTGGAAATGAAAAATGAAAATAACTGTAAATAACTGTAAAAAACTGTAAATAACTGTAAATAACAGTTTATAACAGTTTATAAATGTTTGATTTGAGCCGTTAATAACAGTTATTTACAGTTATTTACAGTTATTTACAGTTATTAACAGTTATTAACAGTTATTAGCAGTTATTAACAGTTATTTACAGTTTTGCAGAAAAGTACCTGCGAAAACGGAGGTGCTGATAAAAGTTAGTTACAGTTATTAACGGTTATTAACAGTTTTTAACAGTTTTTAACACTTATTAACAGTTATTAACAGTTATTTACAGTTTTGTTGATAAGAAAAAAGTTAGTATTATAGCGAAAAAAATAAACTGTTTATAACTGTAAATATCTGTAAATAACTGTTAATAACTGTTAATAACCGTTAATAACTGTTAATACCCGTTATCAGTACCTCCGTTTTCGCAGGTACTTTTCTGCAAAACTGTAAATAACTGTTAATAACTGTTAATAACTGTAAATAACTGTAAATAACTATAAATAACTGTTATTAACGTCTCAAATCAAACACTTATAAACTGTTATTTACAGTTATTAACAGTTATTAACAGTTATTTACAAAAATCATTTCCGCGAGGGAAGAAATCAAATGTAGTTTTGTTTTTATTTTATTATTTAACTAAAATTTTGCAATACCGAATAAACTACTTTTTATTGAAAGTGAATAATTTGTTTAGTAAAGAAATTAAAGAAAACTAAAAAATATGTGCAAACACGAGTAGGGATTGAGGAAAATAATAGAAATATATCACAATCGAACACAATCGTCTATATTACGTTTTATGAATTTATAATATACGATTAAGGAATAATAGATTTTACTAATCTTAAAATGCAATTATTTAATCTCAAAAGAAATATCATTTGCTATAGTAGTAAACCTAATGATTTGTTGTTGAATCAAATGCTGAACTGTAAAACATTGAAATACGAAATATACTCATTTGTTATATCTTTCTAGTATTAATCGAATAAAGTAGTACATCACGTAATGATTATTATCATTATGATTTTTGTCATTATCATCACTATAAACACAAACATCTGGTGAAGAGAACAAAAGTTTATAGAATCTGCCTTCATTTTTTCTTTAATCCTTTCAGTTATGAATTAAATTCAAGAAAAAACTTTTTTTGGCATATATTTGTTTATAACCATTATAAACAATTATGGATTAATAAGAAGTCCTATTTGATTTATAATTTAAGTCTTTTACACTACCTAAAAATGCAAAAAATTTCAGAATTTTGCATAGAATATAAAAAAAAAGAAAAAAAAAGTGCCAATATATTGGTTCCTGTGACTGAAAGGGTTATAATGTATCTAAAATAGATTTTATGAGATGCACATCAGTCAAAAATCGTTAATATTATCCAAAATTTACGTTTCATATTCAGTTTGGTAAAATAGATAAAATAACTTTTGAAGATTAGCAGATGTTTATTATCATTGGGCTATATGGTATATATTCTCATCTCATGTATAAAAATTCATGATTCGTGATTTACGACCTTAAAACTCTTTATGGGCAGCTAAAAAAAATACGTGACTCACATTTTTCGATATAAAAGCCGTGTGCAAAGCTTCAGATAAATCAGTGAGTGACACTTCTGTAGTGTTACTTGTAAGTCCTTAACTATGATGACGAGGACGATGTCGTCAGCATGTCTCACAAGATTAGTACCTTCTGGGAGCCCCTCTAATCTTAGTTAGTATACCATCGCAATCTATATTCCAGATGTCTGGGCCTAGCACCGAACCCTGGGCCGCCTCAACTGTCACTTCTTTAGTCCTACGCCCTTCGATTGTGTCGTATAGCAGTATTCTGTCGCTAAGATAACTGCATTATGCAGAGCAGATATCTCGGGACTCTAAACTTGTCCGTAAGTGTGTTGAGAACGTTTTCCCACCGGAGCGAATTAAAGGCATTCCTAACATCCAATGTTTCTACCATGCAGATCTTCCAGGAGTGCTGGTTGACCTGCTGTACCTTTTCTACTTCGTTAACTATCATTCTAACCGCGTCTATTGTCGAGCGCCCTGATCTGAAGCCGTCCTGCCTATCAGAGAGACCACCGGCGGCCTGAACCGCGGCCTGCAGTCGCGGTCTCATGAGCTTCTCAAGAACCTTGCCCGCGGTGTCCAGAATGCATAGCGACCTGTACGCACCGGCAGTGTTCAGGTCGACCTTTCCCTTGCTAATGAGAACCAACCGCTATGCCTTGCAGAAGCTACCCTGCTGAGGCGCCCGTTGTATGTGTCTAGTAGCAGTTGCGGGCAAGCCCTTGCCGCGACCTTCAATGCTTTTGCCGGGATGACATCCGGCCCAGCAGCTCTTCTGTTCTTGACTGAACCTATCGCGTGCTTTAACTCCTTCTCTGAGATTAAGGAGATCTCATCTATCTATACCACGTCTGGTCCTCCAGGTCCATGGTCCGGAAAGAGCTCGTTTACGATCCTGTACATCGTTCGTGCGTCTTGTGTTATATTGGGTGTTGGGGGATTTAGTCGGCGCATTGCTATTTGGTACCCTTCCCCAAACATCTGCATCAACTTTCTCGATCAATAGTATAAACTTTACCTTCTTTCTTCGCGACCTGGTACTCGGCGCATCTAAGGGCAACTTCCACCCCGCGCTTCCTAGCTGTAGTTGCTTTCCTGCGGCACTGAGTGGCTGTTTGTCTTAGATTCTCCATTTCGTCCATCCACGAATATGCAGCCTATCTCTTTCCTGTCGTCTTTTTTAGCGGCATCGATGCTTCACATGCCCGGTATATAACGCACATCCCCTCATCCGAAATCTCTTCCGCTGATCCGCGGTTGCGGCCTAATCTTTTCATTTCATCATACCCACTACAGATCATCAGGCTGAATACGTCTGTGTTCAGCTTAGCGGGATTGAATTTGAATTCTTTTGATACAGGCTGTCGGTCTCGGGGTCCCGATTTATGTTGTATCGAGAAAGGGATATACGGGTGGTCGCTTGCGGTAAAGCCCTCTAGCACCATCCAGTCCAGGGTTTCAAATATTCAAATATTTTATGATTGAAATACCCATTCAAATCACGAATACTTTCATATTGCGTATTTGAAAGCCGTTCGAATCACGCATCACAGCCGTATTCGCGATCCGCGACTCAATCGAATCACGAATCACAGTCGTATTCGCGATTCGCGACTCGTTCGAATCGCGAATCACGGTCATATTCACGATCTGCGACTCGTTCGAATCGCAAATCACAGCCGTATTCGTCATTCGAACGGCTTCCAAATATCAAATACGAAAGTATTAGTTATTTGAACGGTCTTCAAATATCCAATATAAACCAGGAATCCGAGGGTACCCATGGGGTATATACATAGACGTAATAGAATAAAATAGAATAGAATAATAGTTTATTTGTTCAAGACAAAATCAATAAGTATAGACCGCGCTCCGGGATTCGACCAACAGCCCCATCTTAGAAAAAGAGAGATGCTTTGAGAGGATATATGAGGCGTTTCACGTCAACTGCCCCAGCGTGCGGCGCGTGAACCCTAAATCGTGCTATTTCTAACTCATGTTTATGATACTAAAATGTACTTAAAAAATTGTTTGATAAGCGTTTCCGACGTATTTTTTCCTCAGCTTTCCAATGATGTAGGCATTTTTTCGAAATTTTCCATTTTCATCTTCAAAAACTCTTTCGCATACTATTTCTCGCAGAAAACATCTCGGGAACTCTTTGGAAAATATCCTTTCCTACGTAAAAAATGTTCAGCTTTCGATCTAGAGGGTAAAAAAATATCAAAAATATACTTTTTGAGATATAACATGTTTTGTACTTTTTGAAGGTGAAAATGGAAAATTTCGGAAAAACTGCCTACATCATTGGAAAGCTGAGGAAAAAAATACGTCGAAAACGCTTACCAAACAATTTTTTTAAGTACATTTTAGTATCATAAACATGAGTTACAAATAGCACGA
This sequence comes from Torymus aiolomorphi, assembly GCA_036365515.1. Lineage (NCBI taxonomy): Eukaryota > Metazoa > Arthropoda > Insecta > Hymenoptera > Torymidae > Torymus > Torymus aiolomorphi. Next base: position 158,478,561 of record CM070874.1, on the reverse strand, counting down.
TTTGGAGCTCGCGCGCCGCGCACTGAGGCAGTTGACGTGAAACGCCTCATATGCGAATTTCAATATTTTATGTTATTCGATTTTGTGGTTGTGATGGTTAAGGCGTCGTACAAGTTTATGCGTATAATTGGCATCATTTTTGCAGACCGGGTTCAAATCGTGGTTAATTTTTCTTATAGCACTGCGTGGCATAAATCCGCATTTATGTCACGCCTATCCGTGACATAAGTAGTCCATTATTGCACCGTGCTTATCAGTCTCGCTCTCGCTCGGGCGATACTGCACGGTGCAAAAATAGACTTCTAATGGCACGAATAGGCATGACATGGCGAATTTATGCAGTCAGTGCTATAAAATAATGTACGATACACGTGTCATAAGTCGTTCTTTATGACACGGCGTTAAGGGGGTTTCACCCAAAACGCCTTTTCTTAGAAATTTCTCTCAATTTTGACCAGGTGTTGATAATACTATTGTCTATAAGATATTTCTATCTAAAAACTCCCAGCGGTTTAGTTCTCGAGATATTAAATATCAAAGTCGCGCATTTTAATGCAGCGCCTTATGGGACGGCCCGCGCGAAATGAATGTTTTCGTCTGTAATTCGAAAAGTTTTCTTAGCAATTTTTCTAAAAACCGAAATGTTATTAATGACATCTATTAGAACAAGAAATTCAAATCTGAGAAAGCCCAGCGGTCTCGTTCGTGAGATACGTTAATTGAAAGTGCGGAATATCAGGTTAGATTTCACGCACGCATGCATGGCAAGGGGAGAGAGAGCGGGAGCGCCGCTGGCGCGCATGCATGCGTCTCTCGGTGGCTGTGCTCAGTCCCGTAGCAAGCAACTCTCAACAGAAAGAGAGGGGGAGCGCATGCGAGAGCCTGTACGCGACGCACGGGGCGTCGTGCTCTGTGGGTTCGGGCCTCGTTGGTGAAACCCCCTTAACCCATTAAGTCCTGAATGGACAAATTTTCACTAAAGTTTTCAACGCTTATATTTTATGTGAAAATGAATTGTAAAAAGTATATGGATAAGCGCATTCGATGTAAAATTTGATGGACTTTCAGAATCTTTTGTTAGATTTTTCAAAAAATTAAACTGTCGAACACTGTACATGATTTTTTCCAAAAAAACATGGTTTAAAAAAAAAAAAAAATTATTCATTTCGATTTTTCAAATGGAATGCATTTAAGATTTAATGATCAAAATGCAGAAAACGTGGCCTCGAGACCTAAACTTGAAAATCTAACGATTTAGGTTTTGAAAAAAAATTTTAAAACACATAAAATGGCGGCTGAGACGCAGAAAAATCATAAAAATCTTCTGGAATTATTTATTCGAAAAGATGGACTTTAGAGAAAAACTTTACTGAAGAAAAAGTTCTTAGAATTGATCAGAGAACATGCTGGAATTTTTCCAGAACCTTTTGGCAAATTTCAGAATTTTTCAAAATTTTCAAATTTTGAAAAATTTAAAAACGCTTCTTATGTTTCTGAAAAAATTCCAGCGTGTTCTTTAATCAATTCTAAGAACTTTTTCTTCAGTAAAGTTTTTCTCTAAAGTCCATCTTTTTCGAGTAAATAATTTCAGAAGATTTTTATGATTTTTCTGCGTCTCAGCCGCCATTTTATGTGTTTTAAAATTTTTTTTCAAAACCTAAATCGTTAGATTTTCAAGTTTAGGTCTCGAGGCCACGTTTTCTGCATTTTGATCATTAAATCTTAAATGCATTCCATTTGAAAAATCGAAATGAAAAATTTTTTTTTTTTTTTTGAAAACCATCTTTTTTTGGAAAAAATCATGTACAGTGTTCGACAGTTTAATTTTTTGAAAAATCTAACGAAAGATTCTAAAAGTTCATCAAATTTTACATCGAATACGCTTATTCATATACTTTTTACAATTCATTTTCACATAAAATATAAGCGTTGAAAACTTTAGTGAAAATTTGTCCATTCAGGACTTAATGGGTTAAGCGCACTCGCTACGCTCGGGCGCTTATACACGCCGTGCCGTAAAGTACAACTTATGCCACTAGTATCGTAATGTACTATTATTTCTTAGTTAATATATTTTTCAGGAATTACTGAAAGTAATATCAAAGCAAACGAAACATTTCTTATTAAGACGGTGTAATATAATGAAATATAATAGTAATAATGTGTTTAAATATTTTTGTTCCTAAATAGTCTTGAATATATTATGAATACTATACGAAACTTCATTAAAGTAGAATACGTATAAACTCTTTTCAATGTTGAATTTGACTTATTTCTATTGGAATTACAATTACAAGATACATTTCTATTTACAAAAAAGAAAATTATGTATATATAAAAATATGAAAATAATACGTATAAGGTATACATATTTTGGAAATTATATAATATTAATCAATGATAATATAAAATATTTATTACAATAATAATAATGAATATTTACATTATTATTTTGAAATAAAAGTTACGCTTAAATAGTAGCATAAGTTGAAGGATGTACTGGCTATAGGTCCCTGCCAAAAGTTTGTGAATTCTATAAACTGCAATAATTAATTGTATGCGATAATTGACCAAATTTAAGTTCTTGTGGGCGATTCAGGAGTATAATACGAATATAATAAGCTTTTAAAATTGAAAATCGAATACAAATTGACAAAATTCTGCTATTTTTTATAGTTACATAAACCGAGTCATGAAGTAAATTTTTAATACTGAAAACGACAAAGTGCCAAACTTTTAATTTTCATTCGATTTTTAATTTCTAAAGCTTATAATATTCTTGTCATGATTTGTAATCGATCGCGTGCATTTAAAATTGTCTATGTATCCTACATAATTTGTTATTGTTGTTTTAATATTAGTCACTTAACTTTTGGCAGGGACTGTACGAGAAATAAACTGGAATAACAAATTAGGATAAATAGTCGATTTTCAATGCACATTCCTATCGTGATTACAAATCACGATAGGAATATTATAAGCTTTAGAAATTAAAAATCGAATGAAAATTAAAAGTTTGGTACTTTGTCGTTTTCAGTATTAAAAATTTACTTAAAGATTCGGTTTTTGTAACTATAAAAAATAGCAGAACTTTGTCAATTTTTATTCGATTTTCAATTTTCGAAGCTTATTATATTCGTATTGTACTCCAGAATCACCCACAAGAACTTAAATTTGGTCAATTGTCGCAGACAATTAATTATTGCAGTTTATCGAATTCACAAACATTTGGCAGGAACCTTACAGCCAGTACATCCTTAAGTACACGAATGGAATACACGTTTTATTTCTCGCATTTTTAAAGAAATACCATTGCGAGAATACGTTACATGTGCATTATCTTACACAATTTTTCTATTATGGATAGTAAAATTAGTTTTATGCTAAAAATTTACAACAGTTCAGTGTAATAATTATCAAGCATTATAAATATTGATGATATTAAGTATAATTTGCAAAGAATTAACTTAGTCTACTTATACGAATCGAATCATAAACGAATCACAAGTAAATCTAGATCTTACACAATAATTTTGCTTCCTCATAGAGGAAGCTTTGTAACGGTGAAAAAAAATTTCGAAACAAAAAATGTTCAAAAAGATCACAAACCATTTAACGTAGTCTCACCGTACAAAATAAAGTATTAAATTTTAAATATTGGCATTAAAAATTAATTAAAGGAATCAGCAAATTAAGTTTGAGAAAACTACGTGCCAATGAATTGGCAGCGATTATTTTTTTCATAAGCTTAATATCATATATTTTAATTGGTAAACAATACAAAGCTTACTAGGAAAGGCCGCGAACTCCGAATCATGGATTCGGCTCAAACTTTGCGATATGTTTTTGGATGTAGAAATAAAAGCTGCAATATTAGACTCTAACGCTCAAAAAAACTGAAGTTATGCACCTTTTTAGATTTATTTTGAAAAAACCCCTTCTTGAAACGGTAACCATTTAACTCCGGAGAGTCTTAAATAATTTCAAAAATAGAAAATAAAACTAGAGAAAATGAGCTTTCATTTGCTTTTTTAAGAATTAAAAAATGTTGATTCCTTCCAAAGTTATAAAAGTTTAAAATTGAGCATCGAAAATGCACTGTTTAATCCCTAAAATTAAACTGTTTGACTGCCAGCATATTTTGATGCACTTTCGATACTCAATTTTAAACTTACATAACTTTTGAAGGAATCAACATTTTTTAATTCTTAAAAAAGCAAATGACAACTCATTTTCTCTAGTTTTATTTTCTATTATTGAAATTATATTTAAGACTCCCCGGAGTTTCAAGAAGAGGTTTTTTTCAAGCCTTTTTTAAAAATAAAGCTAAAAAGGCGCAGAACTTCAGTTTTTTTAAGGGTTAGGGTCTAATATTGCACCTTTCTTTACATTTCTACATCCAAAAACATATCGCAAAGTTTGAGCCGAATCCGTGATCCGGAGTTCGCGGCCTCTTCTAGTTAGTGTGTTAATTACCACAATTTAATTGATAGTAAACAACTGTATTGAATTTGAATATTAGTCCCACTGATATCAAAGTTTTTTTATAATCTAGGCATTGTTATTTTATTTATTTATTTATTTACCAGAAATGATACAAAAAATACATAATGCAGCTAGTACAAGGATATAAAAGACTATATCCGATCTAGCTGGCATCCTATAGAGGTGCACAAAATACCTGTACATAGGTCTGGTAGCTTAAAAACTAATACAACACTTATACTAAACTTACATGCTAAAATAAAGTTGATTTTCAGCTATATGATGTATTACAATCCACTATATAAATCGACATGTAACGCGTAACGCATAACGTGTAACGCTAAATTTTGTAACGCTATACTAGAAGCAAAAAGAGAGAGGGGGGAGGGAGAGCGAGAGGGAGAGAGAGGGGGAGAGACGGGGGAGATCGAGAGAGAGGTTTTAATTAAGCTTTGATTTCAGATTCTGCGGGGGTGATTATAAACAAGGGCAATCTGACTGCCATAAATATTAATCATTTTAATTTAATTTGTAAGAATGTAAGACCGATGGAAAAATTCTTATCAGTTGATAACTTATACTTGCCTTATTTTATACTTTCGTAGAAAGTTGTATTATTTCTACTTTAAAGTAGTTTATGTTAATGCTTTCTTTTTCGAGAAAACATTTTTCAAATATTTTCTATAGAGCTTTCATCAAATTAAAGTTTGTTAGTATATTATTCTTTTGCAGAATGTGTTGCTGGCTGTTACAAAAAAATATTAAGGCTCTTCTCAAAGTTTTTTGTGGAGTCTTTATATAGTTGTTGAAGAAGAAAAGACGAGCGAGAGAATTTTTATAGATAGATTATACAGAAAAAACTTATACTTGCCTTATTTTATACTTTCGTAGAAAGTTTTATTAACAATACTATTTGTTTTACTGGATTGTTTTAAAAAAATATTTAGGCTCGACTCGTTAAAGTTCTTGGTACAGAGTTTGCTCATGTTCAGGGTGAGAGAGAGGGTGAGAGGGGGGGGGGGGGAGATAGAGAGAGAGAGAGATGCGCAGGCGCATGGTAGCCAGGTCTTGATAGGTATAAAAGGTCGGCCGTAGAGCAGCTCCGCTCAGTTGGAGCCGGGCGCTCGAGGAAGTAAGATGCCTCTGGGTCAGGGCGGGTGAGAGGGAGAGAGTGAGAGAGAGTGAGAGAGAGGGGGAAGAGGGGGATAGAGAGGGCGTAAGGGGGGGGGTGCGCAGGCGCATGGTAGCCAGCCAGGCCTCGATAGGTATAAAAGGCTGGCCGCAGAGCAGCTCCGCTCAGATGGAGCCGGGCGCTCGAGAAGGTAAGATGATTCTGGATCAGGGCGGGTGGGAGGAAGAGAGACAGAGATAGAGAGAGTGCGAGAGAGAGGAGAGAGAGAGAGAGATAGATGTGCAGGAGTATGGTAGCCAGGTTTCGGTGGGTGTAAAAGGCCGGCCGCAGAGCAGATCTGCTTAGATAGAGTCGGGTGCTCCAAGAGGTAGGATGCTTGTGGGTCAGGTCTTTTAATTGTTTTATTAAATGTTTAATAATTCTTTTTTTTTCAGCTACAAGTGTATACCAGATCAGGTATACACGAACATTGAGAACTTACCACGAACGTTGAAACTTATTGCGAACATTGAAAACATACCATTACCATTGGAAACTTGCCATTACCACTGAAAACTTACCATTACCACTGAAAACTTACCATTACCACTGAAAACTTACCATTACCACTAAAAACTTACCATTACCATTGAAAACTTAACATTACCATTGAAAACTTAACATTACCATTGAAAACTTAACATTACCATTGAAAACTTAACATTACCATTGAAAACTTACCATTAACATGGAAAACTTACCACGAACATTGAGAACTTACAACGGATAGTGAGAACATATGAGGTACATTGATAATTTATTACGAATATAGAAAACTCAAAACTTAACATTGTCATTTTGAATTTCAGTATCAAACACATATATCATTACTGTTGAGCATTTATCACTATTATTGAATCTTGATACTTTTATTATTGTTTCAAGTTTATCATTATCATTGAAACACATTAAGCTTCAATACCATTATTAAATATAAACCTATATTGTTAAACATATTATATGATTTTTGTTGAATTTACTACAATTATCCATCACTCTTTAATATTGTATCTGTTAATTATTATGTTAAGGATATATACTGTTAAAAATTAATCTATATTTATTTGGAATTGGAAGTTCTTCTTCAATCCTCTCACTACATATTTTCACTAATTCATTAAATAAATACGAAAGGGTTAGTGAAACATAGAATTCATATTGTATAAAGAACTAAAAGATGGAATTTCAGCTAAACGAAGAGCCGAATGATAGATAACCTAATCATAGGAGGTCTAGAATTAGACGATTGGAGGAGATATCAATTATTAGACAACGGTAGCGTACTCAAACAGCTGAGAGAGTTAGAAGGTCTAGAGTGCGTATTCGTACTAATCGCGATATGAATTCACAATCTGTTGAAAATGTGGATATTCCAAATTCTCGAAATTCGTCTGAATTTAGTGGAAATAATCCGAATTTATTAAATCGCAGAAGTAGATCACGCTTAAGACAAACATCAGAAGAGAGATCGATTATTGCAGAAAGACGGCGTACTGAAGGAGCTGAGAGAGCTAGAAGGTTTAGAGAGTGTCTCTGTACTAATCGCGATGTGAATTCACAATCCGTTGAAAATGTGGATATTCCCAATTCTCAAAATTCGTCCGAATTTAGTAGAAACAATCCGAATTTATCAAATCGCAGAAGTAGATCACGCTTAAAACAAACATCAGAAGAGAGATAGATTATTGCAGAAAGACGGCGTACTGAAGGAGCTGAGAGAGCTAGAAGGTTTAGAGAGTGTCTCTGTACTAATCGCGATGTGAATTCACAATCCGTTGAAAATGTGGATATTCCTAATTCTCAAAATTCATCAGAATTTAGTGGAAATAATCCGAATTTATTAAATCGCAGAAGTAGATCACGCTTAAGACAAACATCAGAAGAGAGATCGATTATTGCAGAAAGACGGCGTAATCAAGGAGCTGAGAGAGCTAGAAGGTTTGGAGAGCGTATTTGTACTAATCGCGATGTGAATTCACAATCTGTTGAAAATGTGGATATTCCTAATTCTCAAAATTCGTCAGAATTTTGTGGAAATAATCCGAATTTATTAAATCGCAGAAGTAGATCACGCTTAAGACAAACATCAGAAGAGAGATCGATTATTGCAGAAAGACGGCGTACTGAAGGAGCTGAGAGAGCTAGAAGGTTTAGAGAGTGTCTCTGTACTAATCGCGATGTGAATTCACAATCCGTTGAAAATGTGGATATTCCCAATTCTCAAAATTCGTCCGAATTTAGTAGAAACAATCCGAATTTATCAAATCGCAGAAGTAGATCACGCTTAAAACAAACATCAGAAGAGAGATAGATTATTGCAGAAAGACGGCGTACTGAAGGAGCTGAGAGAGCTAGAAGGTTTAGAGAGTGTCTCTGTACTAATCGCGATGTGAATTCACAATCCGTTGAAAATGTGGATATTCCTAATTCTCAAAAGTCATCAGAATTTAGTGGAAATAATCCGAATTTATTAAATCGCAGAAGTAGATCACGCTTAAGACAAACATCAGAAGAGAGATCGATTATTGCAGAAAGACGGCGTAATCAAGGAGCTGAGAGAGCTAGAAGGTTTGGAGAGCGTATTTGTACTAATCGCGATGTGAATTCACAATCTGTTGAAAATGTGGATATTCCCAATTCTCAAAATTCGTCCGAATTTAGTAGAAACAATCCGAATTTATCAAATCGCAGAAGTAGATCACGCTTAAAACAAACATCAGAAGAGAGATAGATTATTGCAGAAAGACGGCGTACTGAAGGAGCTGAGAGAGCTAGAAGGTTTAGAGAGTGTCTCTGTACTAATCGCGATGTGAATTCACAATCCGTTGAAAATGTGGATATTCCTAATTCTCAAAATTCATCAGAATTTAGTGGAAATAATCCGAATTTATTAAATCGCAGAAGTAGATCACGCTTAAGACAAACATCAGAAGAGAGATCGATTATTGCAGAAAGACGGCGTAATCAAGGAGCTGAGAGAGCTAGAAGGTTTGGAGAGCGTATTTGTACTAATCGCGATGTGAATTCACAATCTGTTGAAAATGTGGATATTCCCAATTCTCAAAATTCGTCCGAATTTAGTGGAAATAATCCGAATTTATTAAATCGCAGAAGTAGATCACGCTTAAGACAAACATCAGAAGAGAGATTGATTATTGCAGAAAGGCGGCGTACTCAAGGAGCTGAGAGAGTAACGCAATGTAGAGTTAGATATCGTGAACCGGAACATGATGATTAAGTAGTTGAATTCGAACGTCCAGGACGCGAAAGAAATATTGATAATCAAAGATTACTGGAACAGAACATAAATATTTTACATAGCGATAATGTCAACGAACATTATTTAGGGGCAATGAATGTTTTATGTAAACATTGTAATGCGAAACACTTTGCAGCTGAAAAGGTGTTTAATAAAGATAATTCATTTAATGATTGTTGTGGGCATGGATCAGTTGAATTAGAACCCATTCCAGATTTTCCAGCTGAATTACGTTTATTATTTGAAAATCATCATGTAAAAAGTAGGGCGTTCTTCGCACGTATTCGGAATTATAATAGTTCGTTTTCATGTACATCCTTTAATGCAAATTTAGTTAATTTTCCTATCCTAGGAAGAGCTCCGTATTGTTTTAAGATACAAGGACAAGTCTATTACCAAATAAATGAAGCTTTATATCTATCGGAAAATGAAAATCCTCAGTATAGTCAACTTTTTATTGTTGATCCTGAAGAGGCTGTTGATTACAGGATGGCAGGTAATTTAGGATCCGATAGAGAAATTATGGATAATTTAGAACAAATGTTAAGAGGCTGTGGTACTCATGTACTCTGTTTTAGCGGCAGAACATGGTAAATTCTATATTATTAAAATAAATATATCGAATTACGTCTTATAAAGAGATAGTTGCCCTGCGCAATGTAATGATCGACCAGCCTACGTAGTTTTAAGCTCAAATATCAACGGCATCCTAAAAAATTTTGCGAACAAAAATAACCGAAATTTCATTCGTAAAATTTTTTAGGGTGCCGTTGATATTTGGGCTCAAAACTGCACAAGCTAGTAGATTATTACATTGCACAGGGCAACGATCTCTTTATAAGACGTAATTCGATATATTTATTTCAATAATATAGAATTTACCGAGTTCTGCCGGTAAAACAGAGTGCATGAATACCACACCCCCTTAAGAGAATGTAATATATTTGCAAAGTCATATGATATGATGAAAGAAGAAATTAACCATCAACGTGAATTATTAGGTAATGATACTGAACCTGAATTACAATTATTATTTAGTTTAAAACCTGGGTACGATCGTAATAGATATAATTTGCAAAGAGTAAACGAAGTTGCTGCTGTGTTTAGTACAACAGCTGATGGCGATATTCCTGAATCATATGTGATGATTCGGAATAAAGACACGCGAGTATTGCGATCGATAAGTTCGATGGATCAAAATGTGGAACCTATGGTCTACACATTATTCTGTCCTCATGGATCACAAGGTTGGCATAAAAATATAATGAAAAAAAATAATAGTAACTTAAATGTTGAGGCAGGTGAAGTAAATAATGATCAATGTGAGCGACATGATCGTCGTGTAACAGGGTGTTCTTGTATCAAATATAGAATTAGTGTGAAACCTGATATATTTAATGCATTTTTATTAGGGCGTAGATTATTTCAACAATGGATCGTCGATAGTTATGTTAAAATAGAGAAAGATCGAATTGAGTATGTTCGTAATCATCAGAAACAGTTACGTGTTGAATCATATCAAGGATTAATCGATCATTTAAATAATAATGCAAATAACATGAATTACCAAATAGGTAAAATGATCATCTTACCATTAACATTTGTTGGTTCTCCTAGGTATATGATGCAAAATTATCAAGATTCTATGGCTATAGTTCGTAGTAAAGGAAAACCTGATTTGTTTATTACAATGACATGTAATCCTAATTGGCGTGAAATTCGAGAAAATCTATTTCCGGGCCAACAGGCTTCAGACAGGCCAGATATATGCGCGCGGGTTTTTAATTTGAAAAAAGAACGCCTAATATTGCTTATAACAAAAAAAAAGTATTTTGATGATGTTTCAGCTCATGTTCATGTGGTTGAATTTCAGAAACGAGGTTTACCTCACGCACACATTTTAATTACTTTGAAAGATGGTCCTAAGTTGACGACCGTTAAGGGGGCTAGACACCTTTTTTCTCTGAAATAAGAAGACACATTTTAATACATAAATGTAAACTAATTATTTCATACTTTTTACATATAAAAGTGGGTATATTTACCTTACCTTAAAACTTTCTCCGATGGGTCTTTTATATGGTCCAGAACCATAGTCATCGATGAAACAAGTTTTTTCACTAACCGTAAGCTTTGAAATTTTCCTGTGGATGGATTGACTCCAGATTTGAACTAAATTACTCCTGAATAGTATAATTCTCATATGAGTGTAGGGATTTTTGATCTAATGAGAAAAAAAAATTGTGCTGTTTTTCAAGAGTTTTTTTTTATTTTTTAAAATTTTTTATATTTTTTCATAATTTTTCTGATGTAAAAATTTTCCGACATTTAATCCTAAATCTCGTCCAGCGTTTCATTACTCTGGGGGGACGGTTCCGGCGGCGACTCCTTGTCCTCAACCGCCGCTCTCTTCTCCCTTAACGGTGCCGCTGTGGGTACCTTGTGCGCTAACTCAGCGTAAACACGAGCATCTGGTGGAAGAGGGGGCTTATAATACTTTTTGGCGTGCCCCGCTAACTCGGCCTCCACCGCTGTGTCGGATAGCGTATCGACATCGGCGAATTCCCCTCGTCTAACCCGCTTCTGCAGCCGTGGCTTCGTATTTCGACGAAACGTTCCCAGCTGGGTTTCGAGGGGCGGTGGTGGCTCCATCTTACTCATCATTGCCTCGGGGCGGCTGATGAAGTCACGCACCGATTCGTCGCGTCCTTGGGTGCGCATCGCCACCTCGTGGGCTAAGCGCTGGTGGAACCGGTCTTTCACGCCGAACCATCGATGAATTTTCCGGCGGAATTCATTCCACGTGGACCAACTCTGTCTATGTGAACGGACTCACACCCCGGCCACACCGACGAAGAGTTCGGGCAAAGCACTTAATTTCTCGTCCTCCGGAAGCTCTGCCAAGGGCCATTTCTATTCGACTCTATCGAGGAACAAGTCGATATTTTCCCCTCAATCTCCGGCGAACCTCATTCCCCAACGTCGAACTATTTGACCGACATCCCTTGGTGTTCCGCCGGTCATATCTTTGACGTTGTGTTTCGCCGTCAGCAACGTCGCATCCCGCGAATCGCGCCGTTGCTCAGAATCGGAAGTGTTCCGCATTTGATTCTGAGCTCCCCCCCTCTCGAGGCATCGTCGAGGCTCGTTCGGCGCGGGAGCGGGATGGGTGGTGACGGTGATATTCTATCAGCGGGGGATAGTTGCTGTATGCTGACTCTTCTTATCGTTCTTCCATCTTGTCCGGAGTTCCTCGCTGCGGTTTCTTCTTCCTGTGGCAGACAAGTGGGCGTCGAGTTTGTCGAATCGTCGTGATTGGCCTCTCCACCTGTCCCGACGAGCTCTGTCGTGTCACTCGTCGGACGGGTTGTTGACTTGCCAGTCAATGTCCGGAGAGTCTCTTCTATCCTCCGCAATCTGGCTTACATTTCCTCGACATATGCTGCCCACTCGTTCGGAACTTGAACCGTCGTACCGTCCGCCATCGTAATCGTGTGCGTTGTGCCATTTTCCAATTGATGTCCGGTACTCTCCTCAGCCTCTGTCGAGTCGCCCTCAACTTGTGGACCTTGGGCATCCGCTGCCCGTACAGTGCTTCGCTCGAGGCACTGTGCTTCTGTCGTGTCCGACTTCAATATCTCGAGTGGATGTGGCTTGTCACTGGTGGAGATCACGTGATCCACGAATGCTTCACGTGCGTTCTCCAACAGTGTCGAATCCTCATAATCGGCGACTAACCCCGCAAAATCCCTGGGATCGTAGTCGCCGGATAGCCACCGACTGAGGCGGATCAATCTCGTGAACAGTCTTCCATCCATCCTTAAACCGAGGACTTGCGTGTATTGCTGTGTCTCTTCGTCGCTGAGGCACCTACACCAATCCTCGACGGCTTTTCTTACCGAACCCGCCATCGCTGTGCTGATTTGACTAATCGCTGTCAAAATCTACTCAGCGCAACTCGGTTACGGGTTATTATCCGCACGAAACTCGCTCTCAACAAGTTCTAACCTCTCTCGGAGTGTACCTGTGCGCGGCTAATCGATCGCACGCACGTATCTGGTTGGCGCACCAAAAATACAAAAAGTAAAAAAAAATACAATTTAATTTTCCCGCCTAACCAGGTACACTCCGTTTGAGTGCGCGTATGTATGTGTGTTTCGGTTCGCTTCCTAGTTGAGGTCTTACAATTTTAGTTCTTCAGCTGGGAGACGCTAAACTGCTACTTTTATCTAAGTAAAACAAAAATTTCCACGGAACCGTTTCCAAAATTTTAAATCGTAATTTTCCGGTCGAGAAAAAAAAATGTACTTCTCACTGTCAATCTCTCGTACCGACATGATCCACACACACACGCTTACACACGTAAGTTACCGCGCGCTCGCGAAATTTGGTACGCGATGCGTTGCGGTTATCAGCACCACCCGCTTTTCCTTCAATCCGTAGGAAAAAAAAACAATTTGATCTAATCAAATTTCGGATTTCGAATTTTCATATCTCGTTTCGACTTCCAATTTCTGGAAAAGAGAAAAAAAATTTTTTGTTTCCCCCCAATCAAATTCTGATTGATCCAATCAAATTTCCCGCACGCTCTTCGGTAGCAGGTATTCGTGTTTCCACACGTTGTGGGCGCCAGTTGTAACGGGCTAAGAGCTGTCCTCGGTGCGCTATATCTCAACGCGGAATTACCGATGAACGGCGCAGCAATTGACAGGCGCGGGCACTTGCACGTGCCAACCCTCGGCGAACAGCGGCCTCGCCGCCTCGTACTGTTGCTCGCCGTCGCACAGTGGGCTATAAAATGCAAAAAAGTAACAAAATTCTCGATACACTAGAAAAATGAATATTTCTTGATTATTTTTGTGCAAATCGACAGTTTCAAACATTATCTTTAATATTTTTTTGATCGTTTACAGGATTATTTCATTTTACTGTAACTGTGGAATGCGTACAAGCTGAAACAATTGAAGAATCATTATTTTCGCTTTTAAAATTCGAGCTTTACTCGAAAAGTGGATAAATAATTTTTTTTTGCGTGAATTAAAGTTTGGGACATTACATGGGACAGGTGCGAATAATAAATAATAATAAATAATAAATAAATATCCATATTTATTTAATTTTCAACACACTCGCACACACACACGCACACACACACTTAGACACACACACACACGCACACACACACACACCCACCCACCCACACAAACACACACACACACACACACACACACACACACACACACACACACACACACACACACACACACACACACACACACAAACACACACACACACACACACACACACACACACACACACACACACACACACGCATAGACACGCACGCATTAATGTATATATGTATATTTTATTTTATTTATTTATTTATTATATAATAAAAAGGAATTTTTTATATGTATTAAAATCGGCCAGAAAAATATTCTTACGCAACCTGTAAAAAAATGTTTTTCTTAATAGGCCATATTATTATAATTTCATAATGATTTGATAAAAATAATAGTTTCATAATGTCAAAATTCTAATTGAATAATGTTTCATCCACTTTTCGAGTAAAGCTCGAATTTTAAAAGCGAAAATAATGATTCTTCAATTGTTTCAGCTTGTACGCATTCCACAGTTACAGTAAAATGAAATAATCCTGTAAACGATCAAAAAAATATTAAAGATAATGTTTGAAACTGTCGATTTGCACAAAAATAATCAAGAAATATTCATTTTTCTAGTGTATCGAGAATTTTGATACTTTTTTGCATTTTATAGCCCACTGAGCGTCGGCTGCTTTCAGCAGCAGCCACGCCTCTACGCTCCGTTACAACGCGCGACTTCGTCGTCGCTCTCTCTCTCTCTCTCTCTCTCTCTCTCTCTCTCTCTCTCTCTCTCTCTCTCTCTCTCTCTCTCTCTCTCTCTCTCTCTCTCTCTCTCTCTCTCTCTCTCTCTCTCTCTCTCTCTCTCTCTCTCTCTCTCTCTCTCTCTCTCTCTCTCTCTCTCTCTCTCCCTCTCTCTCGCACCGACGTAGGCCGATCGCCGCGCGCGAGCGACTCTCGCTCGCGCGTCGGCGGGCTCACTCGCTCGCGCGGGTCACGCTCCCCGGGCGCTCGTCGTCCGCGGGTGGAAGCACGCGATCGCCTGGCCAGGACTTACTTCCGTCGCCTATAGTCAGGGCTTGAGTGGACCCTCTCGGCGGTGTCGGCTGCCATGTGCTGCGGCGTCTCTCTCTCTCTCTCTCTCGCGCACATATACACACGCAGACGCGCCTGCCGTTACAGTATATATATATGTATGTATGTATGTATTATTATTATTATTATTATTATTATCATTATTATTATTAGTGTACAATTTAAAATGAAGAAAATATTTACATTTATTTACATATGTTTAATATATTTACTTTATGCAATGTATACGTAAAATCGTGTTCTTTGAAATGATATAGAATATGTCTAGAGAATATATAGAAAGAATATGGTTTAACATGAATTATAGATAATTAAAGTGTGTCAAAATTCTTATACTTTGAGTATACTTAAGTATATATATATATATATATATATATATATATATATATATATTTAATTATTTATTTATTTATATTTACAATATATTTTTACAAATTTTTATGAATTTTATAATGAATTTTTTATTGCAGAATTATTAAAGACTACAGTATATTATACATTTGCAGTATATTTTTATATGAAGTCCGTAGTATTGGTGCTTTGGTTACTTATCAACCAGTCAGTGGCGTAGTTCTATAAATAGGCAAAGCACCAACAAGCACGGTCATAGTATCGTCAGCGTTTATGTGCATACTCCCTAATGTGGAAGAAAAATAATAATTAATAACTAATAACAATAATAATAATTAATTAATAATTCGTAATTAAATCAACGAATGATATTTGAGAATTGTATTTATGATTGATATTTTGAATGATATTTGAGAAGAATTAATAATTTATAATTGATTAAACTATTAAGTAAATAATAAGAGTAATATAATAATACACACTGCACCCATGCTAGAGCCCTCTCTACTGTCTTTTTTCCTAAATCTATTTGCTTTTTATTTTCCATGCTCTCTTCTATCGGCCATATTCGAGGTGTATTTTTTTTGTTTCTACGTGACAATGAATCGTTACACCATGTATCTAGAATTAACATTTTAATCGAATAATTAACAATACATTAACAAATATATTTACGTAATGATTCACATTACATAATTATTGTAGTCGACTCAAGAGAACACAGCTTCATGGTAGGCGCGCGTAGCGCGCCCAACATTCTAGTATATTCAAAATTCAACTTTTACATAAACTTTTATAAACTTTAAAAAAGAAATTGGCTTAAATTAAACTAGAATTTCTGGGGTACCGCCTACACTCTACACATTCAGACTCTACACAACAGCTTTTTTCTACACGGGCATACTCTAAACAGTTTTTTTCTACACCGACATACTCTACACAAGCTTTTAGCTGGAAAATTCTAAAGGAGCATACTCTATACAACTTTTCTCTACACGGACACACTCTACACAAGCTTTTTGGGGGAAATTTCTAAGCGAGCATACTCTACACAGTTATTTTCTGCACGAATATATTCTACACATAAGATTTTGGTGAGGATTTCTAAGCGTCCATACTCTACACAATTATTTATTCTTCTTCCTTCATCGAATATTTTCATAAATTAGTTTTAAAGCATTAATTGACACTATAATTAATTAATTGACCTATTCCGATATTTTCAAAGAGAAGATTTCATTTTGACGGCAAGTATTAATACTAAGGCAAGAAAAAATAAAATCACTCGTTTTGCATTTTAAGTAACCAAATTTTCATTTCTAATCACATATTGTTGTTGTAATAAATTTATTTATAATAATTGTTTCTATTGTACTGTAAATATATGAATCTCCTGGCTAAAGAAATTGTTCTAGTTGTAAAACTGTACCTATCTTTGGCTGCAGATTTCCACACAAGTGTGTCCCAACCAGTAGTTGATATAATGTAGTAACCGTATGTGCGTATTATTTGCTCATTATTTCAGAGCTACTTTATTGCTTAAAGTGAATTGACAGCGTATTTTAAGCGTTATGTTTAGCGTGAAATGTATGTCATAATGATGTCGATCGAGTTGCTCATAGCAATCAAGACGACTCGAAGAAAGGCGCACACATAGGGACATTGGTAGCCCAGTAGAATCAGCGTACATACTTTCTTATTTAGTCTGATTTCATGTTGCTTATGGATTATGGGAAATAGTATACGATACGCTTACGCGTGGGTGATATACACACTCGTGCTTTTGTCACCCTTGCTTACCTATTCCGCGCATTTGTATAGAAATGTAATATTCTTTATACCATTCTAACCTCAAAATCACAACTTTGGTATGATTTTTCGGCTCTCGTGGTATAAAATACCGTTCGAAACGAGTGCGGAAGTAAATCATCACCTTCCGCACCAGTGTCGAAATGTACTATAAATATATATTGTATGTTTATATATATTTCTTATACCTCCCTATGCATTTCATAGCTACCATACGCAAATTGTCAAAATGTTAAATAACTATTTATATTTGCCATTACCACTATTCTGATAGTTAAATTTTCAACCGTCACTATGTTACGCATATTTAGCTTTCTTATACACAAAAATTATACTAACCAAAATTGATTATAGTACCAATCATTACGATAAATTGGTATTATTTATTTATCTAAAATATAAAAATATAAATTGAACTATACTTACAATATTAATTCTCCATACGCGTTTGCGAGTGCTATTTTATTATTTCTTACCTTAATATTAATACTTGCCGTCAAAATGAAATCTTCTCTTTGAAAATATCGGAATAGGTCAATTAATTAATTATAGTGCCAATTAATGCTTTAAAACTAATTTATGAGAATATTCGATGAAGGAAAAAGAATAAATAATTGTGTAGAATACGGACGCTTAGAAATCCTCACCAAAATCTTATGTGTAGAATATCTTCGTGCAGAAAATAATTGTGTAGAGTATGCTCGCTTAGAAATTTCCCCCAAAAAGCTTGTGTAGAGTGTGTCCGTGTAGAGAAAAGTTGTGTAGAGTATGCTCCTTTAGAATTTTCCAGCTAAAAGCTTGTGTAGAGTATGCACGTGTAGAAAAAAGCTGTTGTGTAGAATCTGAATGTGTAGAGGCGGTACCATTTCTGGCTATTTCATATATGTCAGTATTTTTTATCCATTGATTTTACAAGAATTATGTTATAGGGTATTAATTTTTTCTTTCTGCTTGTACTAGTTGGTAATTTTTATCTTTATATTTTTATTACTAAGATTAAGAGTTTATAATTCATTTGGGATTTCATTAAATACTTTCATAGCAACAATGAAATTATTTTTGAAGTTTATTGACTTATTGATTTCAGGCATTATAAGACTTTTATTTCTGGTAACGCTTTTTGAATCTATAAATTTCTTCCTTAAATCATTGTAATGAAACATAACTGAATCTTTTTAATGTTATCTTTGATTCGTAAAGGTTGAAAAGTATGGTTTTTTTATTTGTTAATTATTTTTATGATTCTATCTTGTAATGATACAAGTTTATTAAGTACATTAGCGTAAGCACCTCCCCAAGAATTATTATATACCATAGTTAGCCAAGCTGTTAAAAAACGCGTAATATAGAGTTATTAAGTGTTTAGATTCGAGAATTGGTCTTAATTTATTAAATACAAAAAGTAGATATCTCATTCTTTTAGCAATATACGCTATATGTTTATCTCATTCCATATTACTATCTATTATTATACCTACACTAAAAGAAAAACTCTGGTAAAAATTCTTATGTTGTCATGTAAAAATTCCTATGTTGGAATCGTACCTGGACCATATGTCGGATTTTTAGCAGAAATTGGAATACACATAGGAAAAATTCCAAGTCTAACATGGGAATTTTTTTATAACTAATTTCAAAGATCGAACCAAATTATTTAATCTTTTTTTTGAGGAGTGGGGAGCGAGATGTTGGACACATAATTATTATATTTAAACAATACTGAAATTATTTTTGAATTAAACATGATTAATAGTATATTATGCACCAAGGGAATAAAGTGGGATGTGTGCTCCTTGTGCGAGAGTTGTCGCGCAAGCGAAGCGAGGTCTAACAACGTTAGACTTTTCTAATTTTACATTCTTGTCTTTTCCTAGTACTATAATATTGTTCATTTTGTTTTGTGTACTAAATATAACATTAGTATTTAATCGTTTAAAAAAGTTCTTTGTAAAACCTTCGATTTCTTTCACATATGGTAGACAAATGAAATTCTTGTTGTGATTATTTGAATTTTGTTGAGTACTTCTTGTGCAATAGATTTTTTTTAATCGTTTTTTTATATAAAACTCGATAAAATCAAGAGGATAATCATTTTTTGTTAAACCTTTCTTGATAAAGGCAATATTATTTCTATGGAAAGAACTGTGGGATAACTTTATGGCTCGATCGATAAGGCAATAAATTATCGCTATTTTGTTGCTAATCGGATGATGTGAATTGAAGTTACATTGACGAACGGATAGTTCTCCGTAATACTCAGGAAAAAATACAGACTTTGTAAGCGTTAATTGTTACTTGTAAAATTATGTGTTCATAATTAAGTTAATATACGTTGTTGTTAAAAGTTGTACTTTGTTACTAGCTGCCTGAAGAGGGACATAATCAATAAAGGATGTCCGAAACGTCGTAAAAAACTATTGTTGTTATTTGCCACCTTCTCACGACAAACTTTGGTAGTAATTTTGGTCACTAGCTACAATTAACAAGATTATTAGACCACTACCATTAGCTGCTTTCACCAACAACTTCTTACAACGTTTGACCTAATATACGTTGTCAAGTGCATACTATCAACACACATAATTCATCGCTCTATTATCATGGAGGAGCAAACGACACAAAATCAACAAGATACAACGCGTATGTCAACTCACCACTGTAACGGGGTGAATTTACAAGAGGGTATGAATCCCTCCCTGGGGTGCGCGAAGGTATTATGCGGGCGTCAACTACGCCCGGAGCAGCTAGGAGTTTTCTAGTGTCGAAAGCTTAGGCCGCCTTCTACTAGACCCGGCGCTGCGCTCTGCCGCTACCGCTGACTTCGGCGCACAATTCACCGGCGGCTAGATATGCACTAGCTTTACTTACTCCCGCCGGTGTTCCCGTACAACGCCGCTCAGGTTAACCTGAGCGACTTTCACTTACAATTTCCCCGTTGACGTTGCTCCTCTAGGAGGTCATGCCTCCGACTAGCTGCAGCTGCTGAAAAGGTAGAGGGCGGTATTCGGGGAGGTAGGGAACGGTTACTCGCGAAATGATAGACTCGACACGAACGAAGAAAAAGTAAAATAAAGAGGGTTTATTGTCCAAAAAAGGATCGCGCTAAGGGGCGCGAAGCCCGAACATCAGCTACAAAATCGAACGCGCAGGCCGAGACTTACGCGAAGCCGGCCGGTCGCACGGCCGGCGTCCCCGCGCCGCGAGACGCCACAAAATGGCCGCCGCGCTCTCGAACACGAGGCCGCTTGCCTCTACGCAGGCGACGTCGGATAGCCGCGCAACACTACTTACGCGTGGCCGCTCGCACGCAAAACCTACGCGGCAAAAATACAAGGAAAGCGCACACTTACTTTGGCGCTGGCCAGCGCGTCGCCCGAGGTCTGTCCCTCTCTCTCTCTCTCACACTCTCGCCTCCTCGCTGCAAGGCGTCGGGCCTCATGGCTGCTCGAGCCTCGGCTGCCGCCTCTCTCTCTCTCCTCCTCTCACTCTTCCGCTGGCGGAGTGGCCCGGCCGGCGAAGGCAGCCGGCGTTGCGTCGCTGCGGGGCTGGAGGCGGATCGGAGGCGCGGAGGGCTATTCCCGCAGGGCGTGATGCGGCACTCGCGGGGCACTCGGAGGCACGGCACTGGGGAGGCGGAATAGCACGTGCGCACCTGTTGCGCTACAGGACTAGACTGACTTGTCAATGGCCGCGGCGTCCCTTCGGAGCGTCGCGGCGGCGTCTTCTTCTTCTTCTTGCTTCGCCTCCCGCGCGTCCCGCTTGGCGCGCGGCGAGCCGCTGTACGTGCAAGCGCGCGCGATTCAAATCTCGCGGCGCGGTACACGCGGCTCTTTCGCCCTTATTGCATGCACCCGTTACACCACTCTATCACCATGGAGGTACCAGATACAACACGTACGTTAAACCATTCAATAGAAAAAACAAAATTATTATTTCATTTTCTAAAAAAACGAAAAGATGTTAAACTTAATGTTATCATACATCTTTTATTTCAAATTGTTGGTTTTGACACAAAAAAGAAATTTTACCGTGTGACTAAATTGATGTTCAACAACATATATTCAAAAGAACAATGCAAATTTTTAACTAAATGCCGGTATTACCATATCGTTCCTAATCACCTTAATTTTATCACAAAAAACATAAAAAACAATCAGATGTTTTCAAATACCGGAAAGTTAAAACAACAAAAAATTATAAACCATATAAAAATATTCGTCCGTGGAATTTGTATTTGGAAATAAATGATCGGACGCTTACGAACCAAATTAGTTTTTGTAACGTTTAATTTTGCCGACGTTTCGGGAGTTTCGTATTACTCTCCTCTTCAGGGCTACAATGAAATTTTACAGATAGTAAGTTTTTATACATGAGAATTTTTAAAAAAATATAAATAATAGAATGCCATTTCGTGTCAGTTACATGACTTTAAAGTTCGTCCAGAAGTTTTAGTTTAAGTATATACAGAAAATTGTGAAAGGATGGATAAGGACAATCTGTGAAAAAATGTACGGATGCTGAATTTAGTTAACAATAATATGAAAATATAGGAGAGATTATTTAATGTGCGAATTTTAAACTTACGCTAGATTCTGTCCCTTCCACTCATTATTGCTCCGCAACTCATGTTGTAGTTTATTGGCGTGCGGAACAATACTGGGTGAAAATCGCAAAAGTCTCACCGAATTATGGAGCTATTGACTTTGATAAAGGAAGGGGGAGAGAGGAGAGAGGTGGGAGGTGCTACTTCATCGGAGGTATGATAGCCTGTTAAGAACGGGAGAGATGGGTAGAGTTTGAGGAAAGTATGGAAGCGAATCTCATCAAAATAGAAAGTGGAATTAATAAATAATTTGGAAAATTAGAAGCATCTAGTTATCCTGTACAAAATTGTTTTATAAGATTATTATGAATGGTTATTATTGTAATTGTTAAAGGAGGATAATATTTCTTCTATTTTGTCTTTCTTAACTATTAATAAACAGTCATCTACATATCTTTTAAATAACAAAACATCTTTACTGTAATTTTTAAGGCATGAGGTTTCTAATAATTCTAAAGCTATGTCAGTAGACCAAGGACTGGTACAAAAGCCCATGGGTGCACCCATAATCTGTTTGTAGTATTTTTCATTAAATTGGAGGAAAGTTGAATCTAAGAGCAATTTGATACCATCTAAGAATTCAATTTTGGAGAGATTAATTTTGTTATTTAAGTATTTCCATCGGTTTTCTATTGCATGTAGGATTAGGTCGGTAGGAATGTTGGTAAACAAAGAGACTATGTCGAAAGAAACTAAAACAAAGCCATCGGGAACTATTATTTTATCGACTATTTCTTTTAATTCAGTGCTATTTTTTATGGTGGATTTTGGACGGGGGAAGTGTTTATTAAAGAGGATAGACAGACTTTTATCGAAACTGTATGTTGGACTGCCAATTGCCGATACAATGATCCGAATAGGGTTATTTTCTTTATGTATCTTAACCAATGCATAAGCACGAGCAAGGTTGGTATTATCTATCTCCGTGCGCGACACACGTGAAAAACAAGTATCAGAGTCTAAGACTCCTTTCTGCTCCCAATCTTTTATGAGACTTTTAATTTTATTTTGTAGAATGCGTAATGGGGACTTTTTTATGACTGTATAATATTTTTTATCTGATAAGGCTGTTTCTACTTTTTCTATGTATTCTGTGTTGTACATAACGACCGTGACATTGCCCTTGTCTGCTATCGTGATGAAGATATCCGGATTATCTTTTTTGAATTTTTTAGTTAGTGTTAAGTTATTGTTAATCATTCTATCGTCTCTAGTTATGTGTTGTGTTTTGTTTTTTCTGATGTAATTATTCACTGTTGTTAGTAAGTCATCTTTTATAATTGCGTTATTATTCTCTATGTTTCTAGTACCTATTTCTATGTTCTTTAAGCATTGGAACATTGTCCGTTTGTCTGGATTGATTAAAAAATTGAATTTTTCACCTAAACTAAGAGTGTCTTTTATAGAAGGGGGAATTTGTGTGTTAGTCAAGTTAATCAACCACTTATCTTTGGTTTTACTTATATCCAACTCGTCTTTGTTGTTATTACGAGTGTCAATGTCTATGTGAGTCTGTGGGACTTTGATGTTATAGTGCTTCTCCCGATGCGCTCCCACCAATCGCCTCAATAGAAAGAGGCACCAAGTCCTCTGAAAGCAGTTCTCTCTTTCTAATATGGGGCCGCCACGTTTTGCCGTGATGCGCAGTCTATAGTTATTACATCTATGGGTATATAGTGAAAATAACATAGGTCATATAGGACAAAAAAAACAAAGATATAAATATACGAATATACGAAACTTTGTTTTCTTGTCATAGATAGAAAAATAATATCGTTTCAGTTGATTTTCGAAGATGTTCAAGACATCACGTTTGCGTATTATCCAGAGAAAATCAAGGCCATAGATTATTAATTATTTAATTATCATGTTATTTCATTATAAATTACAATCTAATTTGTATTATTAATTAATTTATTAATTATTGATTCATTTAAATATATATTAATTATAAAAATCTGTTTTAATAAGTTTTTTTTAAATATAATTATTTTATTTATGTATATTTAAAAATTATTACTAATTTAAATATTTTATTTGTGAATATTTTGCTAAAGGGAAGGAAAAGAATTTTCCGGGCTCAGAAAGTACTTCAAAAATTAGTAATTTTTTATAAAAATAAACTGTTTCTCATTTAAAAGTATTATTATCTTTTACTGTCTAAAATGAAAATTTAGTGAAAATTATGATTCTGGCTTTATATAGGAGAGATTTTCATTTTTAATTTGTTAAAATAGTCATCCACTTCTATAGTAAATTAAGCTCTGTTATTCGAGTTGCTCTAATGAGAATAGGTTTTGAAGAGCTGTATATTTTAATTGAAAATTTATTCATACCTCCCCTCGTAAGCCACGCAACTGAGCTATTACATGTACAAGAACAATAAATTTGTGGTAGTCACAGTAGGAGAAAAAACAGTTGTGTCTACCAGAAAGTTCGTTATCATTAGGAAGTTTATTTGAAATGTTTATGTTAATTTTTTTATCTAATTAGCAAAAAGATTACAAACTATCCCTGGTAGAAAATTAACCATAAGTTGACCAGAATATGGAGTATTTTCTGGTAACTGGTCATCTTCTGGTGAAAATTCTGGTCAGCAACCTCGCGTACCGGTGATAGTTTCTGGTCAGTATATAACTCATATAATGTTGTTTGTTCATATGCGAACGTACATGTATAAATGGCTTTTATCTTATAGTTATCAATAACTCATCAAATTTATTATTAATAAAGATTTTTTATATGTATATTGAACATAGAAAACTAAAAAATCATTATTATTAAATAAGATGAGGCATGTATGTTGAAAAAACTGAATATTGGAAAAAAACGTAATTACAGTCAAAAATCAATAAAAAGTATATTCAGTATTTTATCAATATCTTTGGAAAAAAAATAGATATCGTTCTCGGGTAAAATGAAGCGTATTGGTATGAATAAATTTCAATACATCTTTTGAATTGAATATAATACTTTCAATGAGAGAACATTTATAAATCATATCAATTTTTATTTATATTCATTTATAATAAAATTTTAAAAATATAAACAGCATTGTCAAAATGAATGACGAGAATAGTGAATCAAGTTCAAGTAGTACAATCGAATTACATGCTAATAACGACGGGATAGTAGAATCAAATCTGAGCCAAAATTATAGTAGGGATGATCGAGACAGCAACGTTGGTACCGGGAAAGCTGATTCGTCATCTTCTGGACAAAGAACCGGAACGAAACGCAAGCACATTTAATTTTCTTCTAAAGAAGAACTGCATAAAGAATGCAAACTGACCTGCTACTTAGATGGTACCTTCTTTGAACCCGATTTAGAGAAATGTAGCTTAGACGGACGTATAGTAGCAAAGGTATAAATTGCAATGAACCCACATACGTTAAAGGTGTACATGATAGTTCTTCGAATTTCTTTAGGCATATCCAGGCAAGCCTTTAATTACATTATATTATTTTGATATCATTCATAAAGAAATTTGGCCGCTGTATGGATATAATTTGAAAAAATTATTTCTATTCAGAAAGAAATGTTGGTACTGTGACTTATCAAATCGGGAAATAAATTTTTTCGTGAAGATGATCGATCACTTATAAAATCATGAATAAAATAAATTTGCTTTAAAGATAATTAGTTTTCAAGATTAAAAAGCGGACTTTAAGAAATATTTGAGATTAAATTTTATTTCTTTTTCTTAATCGCCACATTGATTTCGTAATAGCTCAGATTAAATTATATCATATCGAACCAACGTTATAGTAAATTTAACTACAAATTACTATAAAATATGAATATTGTTGAACAATCTATATTTTTGCTTCCTCCTAGAGGAAGCTTTGTGATAGTAAAAAAAATTTTTGGAGAAAATGTGTTAGGAATGTTGTTTAGCCCATTTCGAATCGAAATACACTATTTTTAGAAAATGTCCGTATGTATGTGTGTGTGTGTCTGTGTGTGTATATACGGTGATATCTCATGATTTACTCGACCGAATTCAACCAGGTAGGGATCATTTTTTTAGATTTTGCTTACACAATTGAGATCAATATTTAGCCTGACATTTATAGAGAATTTTGTATGTTATATTGGGAATATGTGTGTAAATTAATATCAAGATCATTTGATTATTTTTGAAGATATTTGACATTAAAAATTTTCGTATTTTAAAAAGCGATTTTCTTCGTCGCACGGGAATGCAATAAAATTGGTTTAATCGTTTTGATCACATTTTTCTCAATTTATCATTTCTCGAAAACGACTTTATGAATAAACGTGAAATTTATAGACTATTTTGTATCATTGACAGACTGAATGCCTTGATCCAAAGTCGTTCCAACTTAGTAACGACTTAGGAACGACAACTTAGGAACGACGAAAATTGTAGTACAAAATAATAATTCGCAAAATTTTAGAATTATAATTAATTGAAGGAATCACTAAATTAAGTTTGAGGAAGCAACGTGCCAATGAATTGGCAGCGGTTTTTTATTTAACTTTACTACATATTATTTCTAATTTATCTTTTTTTACTGTAAGTGATAGTTATATATACTATAAAATTATATTGAAAAATATTAAATCTTGTCAATGTTCAAATACAATTTAGTTACTTTTACTAATTCGGATTTTACTATGAGTTATAGTTATTATTACAACGAACTTTTATTCAGTGCATACAAATTTTTCAAATCTTAATTTTACTAATTTCGATAATGTTTATATTTGTTTATAATCACTTTATCATTAATTAATTTTTATGTATTACTAACTGACATATTATATTGTTGACATTCATCATCATAATATAATACGCTATTAATAAATAACCTTAATTATATTAACAACTGATAATTATATTAATTATATTAATTATATTAAATATTTATTTACAGAAAAAGCACGCTGGTAAAGAGCAAGACTATAAATTAACGAAACGTGCAAAATTATCTGAGGAACATGGTGGAGAGATAGTTAATCCGCTATTTCGGCGCGAGCTCCGAAAAACCCTCTGTCCGCGTAAGCTTCAAAAAACCCGCTAACTTAGCGCAAGCCATGATAAACCTGCCTTCTCGGTACCAGCTCTAACAAACCCGTTTTTTAGGGGCGCTTTTTGAATAACTCTTATGTCGGACAGGATTTTTTCTGAAATTTTGTAGTAGCATCCCAGCACGATAGATATTAAAGGGCTTACGTTTTATTGCGTGATTGTATACCATTGCACTAAATCTTTTTATTTTATTGCGATTTTAAAAAATGAAATTTTTTATAAATTTTATTGTAATACATCAGCATATAAACAAAGAATAGTACAATCAACTCATAAGAAGATACTTTTTTTTAATAATTGTAGTCTTTTAGCAATTTTGATTTTCATTTACGAAATTCAGCAGTATTTTAGCTTGTTTTCGTGTGAGACTTATAACCTGGCTTTTTTACGATATAAGTTTTGTTTACTTGACTTTAGAAATATGTAACTTATTTAGGTGCTTACACTTTCACCATTTCTTTACAAGCTAGTTCGTAATACGTAGTATTTTTTTACATGTATATTCATTTTGTTACGTTTCTAATTTATTTAAAATATTAAATTTTTTAAAGATTTTATAAATATTGCTATATATCGACGTGCTATACGAAAACTAACACAACCCCCTTTGCGGGAGAAAACTAACACACTTCCAACATTTCGGGGGGGAAATAACACATTTCAATAATTTCAGACGAAAAATAACACCATTCGGAATTTCGGACGAAACTAGCACAATTCAATAATTTCAGACGAAAATAACACATTTTCGGAATTTCGGATGAAAACTAACACATTTAAATACTTTTTAAAAATAATTTCCAAACAATTTTCAAAATTCTCGAATAATGCTCTGTCAAAAAACAATGAGGTTCAAAATTATAAATGTAAAACAGGGGAAACATACAGGTTCAAATAACAAAGAAAATAATTTTTTGCACGAAAAATCGACCAAGTACTTTTTCTTGAATCTTGCGAAGAATGGACATTTTTTTTACGTTTAAAATTCACGATAGAGGATATTTTTGATTTTCAGTGACTGGAAGGCCTTAAACACGAAAATTCTAGAGTTACGTTTTTAACTGTATTTAAAGTGAATCGATTACTCATGGAAAAAAAAAATTTTTTCAAATCGTAAATCAAATGTGTTAGTTTTCGTATGAAATGATAAACGTGTTGATCTTCGTATGAAATTTCAAATGTGTTAGTTTTCCTATGGCGCGTCGATATATTTACAGAAAATGAGGCACAACAAGGTATCACATCAGCAATGGGCTCTGTAGCTATAGATGAGAGTGAAAAATCACAAGATGAAGGAGACATTGCTGATGATTTAGATGAAGATATAGATGAAAATGAAGACAATACAGTTAATATAATCGAAATACCAAGTAGCGTAGTATTGTCAACACATTTTCGATGTGCTAGCCACACATTGAATCTAATTGCTACTAATGATATGAACAAAGCAATCAACACATGCATTCAGAGCAAGTACGTTCATGATAATGTTATAAATAAATGCTAATATCTATGGAAATGTTTGAGGTCGCCGAAAATCCGCGAAAAATTAACAGCGCATCTTGGGTGTAGTTTAAAAAGTCCAGTTATAACGCGATGCAATGCTATGTTTGATTGCTTAAAACAGATAATGGCTTTACAAGAAAAGTTACTGAGCAATGAAATTTATCGCATAGAAAGAACTTTGGATTTCAATGAAGATAATTTTAAATACATCCAAGAGTATTTAACTGTTTGTGATCCGTTGGCAAGAGGAATCGATAGTTTACAAGGAGATAAAAATTGCTTTTACGGATATCTCCTTCCTACATTGATTATGATCAGGAAAAAGTGGAGCGATATGATGTCGAACGAAAACATTATTGTTTTGAATCCAATAGTTGAAATAATGATAGAGGCCTTAGAAAAAAGATTTGAAGCTTACTTCAACATTACTGGCCCTGTCGAACTTGCAGCTGTAGCTGCAGTATTGAATCCAAAATTCAAAGTAGCTTGGGTACCACATTTAAAACCAGAAAAACAAGAAATAGTAAGAGGCTTGATTTTGCAGATAACAAGAGCTGTTGCTGCTCCTCCATGTTCCCGTACCTCCAATAATTCGGATGATAATTTCTTCAATTTTGGCGAAAATAATTCAAGAACCGTATTAAATTTGTTCGTACTACAAGAAAAAGAAGAAAACGAAGTAATGAGATACGTTTCATCTAAAGCAAAAGCGATAAAATCCTTTAATGAGTATCCAATAGTGAAAAAACTATTTGTAAAATTCAATACTCCGTTGCCATCATCAGCTCCAGTTGAAAGACTATTTTCATATGCCACATTATTGGATTTGCCGAAAAATAATAGGCTAACAGATGATAATTTCGAAAAACGAGTATTATGCAAAGTGAATTCTAGAAAAAATTACAAATAAATGATTTATAACTGGAAGTGCATACATAATTAGAAGATTGTACTAACTCAAGATCTACTTCAAGAAGGTATTGACTTACGAATGGCAAATTGTGATAAATTTTCGATTATGTGATGAAAAAAGGTATTTATTTTCTAAAATATATGATTCTATTTACTATAGTATAAAGCATATTCTTATATTGTATAATATTCTATATACAATATAAGAATATGCTTTATAATATATTGTATAATATTCTATATTCAGAGCACGGAAATGTTTTCAAAATTTTTGTAGGATTAAAATTGAAAAAATTGTTGAAAACTTTGTGTAACAAATTATTTGATTCGTTAAGGTGTATTTATGTGAGTATAAAATAAATAACTACAATAGACATTCGAATATATATGAGTATTTCTCTGGAACTTTTAACTTTTAGCTAAATAGATATTTAGCTTTTTTAATGTTGAGGCACATTAAAATTAAGGCACTTAAAAATTCACAAAACTAACTTTTTTCCGTTCTAGGTACCCCAAATAACAATAAAAAGGGTGTGCTCCTCATTTTTAAACATAATTTTTTAATATTGTATGCTTATCTATGTAAGAATAAGCGTGAGTGAATGCATGTAAAACTGCCTTACAATCACTTTCTTTTTTGATTTTTTTAAAATAAATCCGAATTTCGTTAGACACCCCGTGAATTAGTTTAAGAAAATGTATGTAGAAAAAAGAGCAATTCTCAAATTAGGTCTATTTACCGTTATTTATGTGTGCCGACTGATAGAAATTTTTCCATCGGTCTTACAGTCTTATAAAAATTAAAATAATTAATATTTATGGCAGTCAGATTGCCCTTGTTTATAATCACCCCCGCAGAATCTGAAATGAAAACTTAATTAAACCTGGAAAAAACTTTGTTAGCAAAGGACAATCTGACTGCCCCCCATCACCAAATTGCCCAACGTTTCGAGCCCGCTCCGGCTCCTCCTCAGCGACTCCCTCGCCCAGGATAACTCGCTCGCGGCCCCTCTCCGATGTCCTTCAGCAGTGGTCTTCGACTGGCTCGAAAACTTAGTGAGACATTTTCACCAATCTCCAGGTGGCTGGTGTGCTATAATATGTATGTTTGGCCTAGATTTAAACTGACCTCCGGCTTCGTGAAAGAGCTCGTGGCTTATGGTAATGCGTTTATTGTAAATATTGTTACACTTTTTAAAAAACAAGTTTTGTTTAAATGTCACTTATGTAAATACTATTAAAAACAATAAAAATATTGTTAATATTAGACTTTGTTTTCTTTCTATTCTAATAATATAATTCATATTCGATGATCAATTGGACGTAACCGTTTTTACAGATAAATTAACGGTTCATTGTAGCGATTGCTAATTTAATTTCTAACCAGTTTGTTTTAATAATTACTAGTAAACACACAATATACGGTCGACTACGTCTGCGATGTCATTTGTGCATCAAATATTATGGCAAAATATGAGATTCTATAAGCACTTTTTATACATAACGTCAAGTTTTCTTCATGAAATGTAAAACAGATTTGGCTTCTTTATTTATATTTAACTTACTTTCTTTTGCGAATTTTTAATAAAAATTTGTATGCAATTTTTATATTCTTTGGATCTTTCTTTCATGACGAGGTTAGTCAGAACTATAAAATTTTAACGCATTTTTTTATTACTGCAATTCTCTAGAATTCATCGATACCACGTTCCAAAACAACTGATTAGAATCTCATTTTTCAGATTTTAATATTTTCATTTTAAATAGTACATTTCGATACTAGTGCGAGGATTTGATTTTCCCCTCGTGTGACTGTTTGCACCCGAGCGAAGCGAGGGTGAAAAGGTCACACGAGGAGAAAATCAACTTCTCACACAAGTGTCGAACCGTATTTTTTGACACGACGTGCGAGAAGTGAGATTTTTGCACGCATCGTTTAACGCAGCGTGCGAGAAATCGAACTTCTCGCACGGAGTTTCAAAAAGGTATTTTTGAAACTCCGTGCGAGAATTGCGACACTTGTGTGAGAAGTTGATTTTCTCCTCGTGTGACCTTTTCACCCTCGCGTCGCTCGGGTGCAAACAGTCACACGAGGGGAAAATCAAATCCTCGCACTAGTATCGAAATGCACTATTTTGAAACTCCGTGCGAGAAGTTCGATTTCTCGCACGCTGCGTTAAACGATGCGTGCAAAAATCTCACTTCTCGCACGTCGTGTCAAAAAATACGGTTCGACACTTGTGTAAGAAGTTGATTTTCTCCTCGTGTGACCTTTTCACCCTCGCTTCGCTCGGGTGCAAACAGTCACACGAGGGGAAAATCAAATCCTCGCACTAGTATCGAAATGTACTATTACAAAAGTAATGTAGATTTTAAAAAGTTAAACTTTGGCGAGTATAAAAGTATAAGTGTATTCCTAATCCCTATGAAAACATTTTCTATTTCTCAAAACTAATTTTTGTTGTCTGCAGAATCCTATTCTTATTTTCAAAATATATCTTTATCTTAATCTAACCCTGTTAACATAAAGGCAGTCAAAACAAAATAAGTGAAGTTTAACTTATCATAGCTAATTTACAAATTACTGATAACTATCTGAGTTTCTAACTATTATAAATATGTCTTACGTATCTCTTTGAAACCTTTGAATAAAAAAAAATATTTTTTTTCTGACAATTACTAATTACCCCTTTTATATAATAAATTAACTTGTGTATAAAAACAAGGGTATATAATACGTTAAACACAAGAAAGTAGTGGAATTCGTTGATATGTAGTCAAGTGTATGTACGTACATAACTTCTTTTTGTAGATGTAGATGTAAGTAGTACATGTAGATATAACTTAAATGTAACTCTTAAATAAACTATATCTGTAATCCTTAAAGAATTTTGATTACTTTCTTGTATTTCACTCACATCATATTAGTTAGTAAAAAACGACAATTAAACAAAAGAAAGTTATGGAATTTTTTAATTTCTCAAATTATTAATTTCCCAACTAACTCAATCCTGCAATCAATTAAGTATTTTCTTAAATTTTAGCAGATTTTTTTCAAAATACACATACTTGCCGGACGCGTCATTTTGTAGTTTTTAGGTGAACTATGTAATTGTAAATGTGACTTTGTTCAGTTAAGATGATATACTTGTGATTATTTTTTAATAAAATTCAATTGTTAGACATCTTTACGTTGCAGGACATTATTACAAATCTTCTAGCGATGGTGTTTTTTTTTTTTTTTTTTATATTATCCGAGGAAGTGGATAGATAGTGGAGTTTCGTAAGACTTCGGTTGCAGAAGTATCAAATTTCAATTACAAAATTTCTGTTTCAAGGCAATAGTTTCATAACTATACTACATAAAAGTAAGCGGTTTTTTTTTCTGAATACGATCGGTTCAAAATTCAGTGACGCAAACACTAGCGGCAATAACTATACATGAGTAAGTAAGAAGGGATGACAGCGTAAACCTTTAAAGATTCTGAAATTACGTTGACGTGAGGCTCTACAAACATAAAAATTTCTATAGCTATCCTTTAATGGTGTACGTTTGCATTTAACCTTTAATGGTGTACGTTTTTCATTTTTCGCTATAGCGATTAATTTATTAATGTAGCATAAAAAGCTTGAACTGCAAAACGACGCGTCCGGCAATTACTTCCTAATTGACATCTACACTTTTTTCTCACTAATAGCTGCATTAAAAAAAATAGCACACAAAAGCATTTGTATATATTTATGACAGACACACACACACACACACACACACACACACACACACACACACACACACACACACACACACACACACACACACACACACACACACACATACCCCCACACACACACACACACACACACACACACACACAAACACACACACAGACACACCCACACACACACGCACGCACGCACGCACGCACGCACACATCCATACAGACACACACCCACCCACCCACCCAGCCACCCACACACACGCACGCACGTACGCACGCACACACACACACACACACGCACGCACGCACGCACACATATATATGTATATATCAGCTGATAGTTTTAATCCTCTCGCATCTTAGAAAATAATAAAACACTTGTATATAATAAAAAATCTAAATGATCTTGAATAATATTAAAAAATCTTGATCTTGATCGCAGTTTTTCCTATTCCTATAATTACTCGAGGTTCAAGCCAACAATGTGAAAAACAAATCAAACATAATGCAAATTATATTCTTGATGTACAATCTGAAAAAGAAATATAAACAAAATTTACACAAAGGGTCTATGTTCTTTTTTATTTAATATTAGGCTTTGATTTAATATTATTTAGTCATGTAATACTTATCTAATAATTATTTTCGTTTTCAGTCATTGATTACACACGATACACGTTCATAATACAAAATAACAATCTATTCAGATCCTTAGTTGCTCCATTATTGATAATGACAACGTACTGACCCACACGCTCTTTCTGTCTCCATCTCCCCATGATCTTCAAGAATCGAGCGCAGTGGCGCCGCGCATCATTTGCAGTTAGTACTAACTATATAACTATATGGAGATATTTCTGATACGATTTGACAGTAGCTGGAGCCACAAAAATTTTCCCCCAGACTGTGAAAAATTCTGACTAGACACTGAAGGAAAAAATTATATTTTGATTTCGCGGAGACGAAAACTTTATAGCTTGATAGCTTCAATACGGGAGCATCTTTCACAATGAAACTATACAGATAGAATGAAAATGAAAAATGCTTTCCAATTAAGTACCGCATACGTGGTATCTACCATGGCACGTAGCTTCCTCAAACTTAATTTATTAACTCCTTTAATTAATTTTTACTTTTAATATTTAAAATTTAATACTTTATCTTGTACGGTGAGACTAACTAGGAGAGGGTCATGAGTCCATAATCTCTTGTAATTTTAACCACATATAGTCTTCAATGAGTGTAATAAGTGGATAAAATTTCAAGTCGATAAATCAAGTATTCTCCGATAAAACGCGATTCGAAAATTAAAAAAAAAAAAATTTTTAACCTCAAATATCTTTTTTCGTAATGGACCGATTTTTTTGGGCAACGAACTCGATCTGAAGATATATAAAAGATACATCTGTATCAAATTTTAGGACGATTCGATAATTTTTGCGCTTGTTATCGTGCCACAACGAAAACGCAAATTTTTTCTTAAATAAATTTTCTAAAAAACAAATGAAGATAATCTCTTGAAATTTTAGCCACAGATAGTCTTCAGTGAGTGTAATAAGTGGCTAAAATTTCAAGGCGATAAATAAAATATTTTTAAAGTGTTAATTTATGAAATATGAAAACCTTTTCCTTAATAACAAATGACAGAGTTAAGATAATTTAAACTTTAAAAAATGAAAATATAGGTAATTTAAATACCTTTCAAGAAAAGTTCATTATATTATGTAATAATAACTGTAAGACAAAAAAAAAAATAAAAAAATGTAAATTTCAAAATCGTTTTTTGGTTATAAAAAAAAAGACAATAAAAACTCAAATACATCGGGGTACCGAGTTTTTTTCGCGAGCCGAAGAGAATAGGCTTTGTCCGACGAAAATTGGTCGATATGAAGAGTTTACACACACACACACACACACACACACACACACACACACACACACACACACACACACACACACACACACACACACACACACACACACACACACACACACACAAACACACACACACACACACACACGCGCGCGCCTGTGTCGAGTTGCTAGCCTCGCATCAGGCGCCTCCCCAGGTGGCGGATAGGCGAATGCTCGTCAGATATGAAGGGTACCAGGGAAATAAAATACCTGGGGTGGACCAAAACTAGCTAGGGGAAGGCACCCCGAATAATAAACCAAATATGGATAGTGTGCTGAAAAATATATTACCCCAAGTAGGTATCCTCAACAATGAGGAAAATCCCACCACCTATTCCGATCGGGTGAAAGCCCCGGTGGTCGGTGCAGGCTCCACGGATTTTGGGGGGAGCCAAAAGCACGATGTGGCCAATCAGGCTGGTGCAGAAGGGGATAATCGCTTGGCCCCTACTGCATCTCAGAAGACGAGCGAAGAAGAAAAAGCTGAAGCAAAAGTGGATCACGTGGAGAAGTCGAACAAAGGAAAGCTAGGTAAGGGGGACCCGCATAAAGTATGCCAAGCAGATCTGGAACTAGGAGTTCCTCGGGGTGCTCTTCCCAAAACTACCCGAAAGACGAAAAAGCCCAGTGCATGGGAGGAACACGAACAGCTAATAGCTGAACTCGTGGAGCACCTAAACGAGAAAATGCCGGATGGGAAAACCCGAAGAACGGTGACCGCGGAAACACGTAAGCTGGTAGATGAGATCCAAAAGTCCTTCACACAAATAAGGAAGCTGATGCGGGCTGCACCGAAGACTATCATCTGAACAACAGCGGCACCTGACAAACAAACTGATGGAGAGGTGAACCAGACAGCCCAGCTACTCTGCGGTGTCCAGAATGAGTTGTTCCAGTCGCCAGGTAATACAAACTGGTACAGCCACCTCCAAGGGACCCCAAAGAGGGAAGAGCACTCTCCACCCTCACCAAACGTGAAACAGGCTGCAAAGAAGGTATCTCTAGGACAAAAGGTACCACAGACAGTGGTAGCGCTCCCCGGAGTGGAACAAATTCAAGAAGAGAGACCCCAGCAGATGGCCCCAAAAGAGGTCGAAGAAATGGAGTGGCTACAGAACACGAAGAAGAAAAAGAAGAAGCGAGCAAAAGAAGAAGAAAAAAGAAAGAAGGCCCCCAAACAGCGTAAGAAGAAGGCGCTACCAAAGGCACTCCTCATTAGTGCCCAGGGAAGTGCTACATACGCTGACATCCTGAAAGAAGTCAAGAAAGGGTTAGCGGAGGAAGGACTGGAGGAAAATGTCGATAAGGTCAGAAGAACCAACAACGACCATCTGCTGATAGTCCTCAACAGGGAAAATGGGGATAAGCTGGAATCTCTCCAAAGAAAGGTGGCTGAGGTACTAGGCGGTCAGGCAGTTGTATCCGGCAAGTCACACGAAGTGGAACTCTCAATACGGGATATTGAGGAGACAACCACAAAAGAAGAAGTGGAAGCGGCCTTGCAGAAAGCAGCAGGCAGCGAGCTCACAGTAACAAAAGACGCTATAAGAGCGCTACGCCCAGCCTACAAAGGGACCAAAATTGCCTCAATCAAGCTGCCCGAAGAGGTGGCCCGCAAAGTGATAGGAGATAGAGGCAAAATCCGCATCGGACTAGTGAACTGTCCCGTTAAAGAAGTGACCAGACCGCAGAAATGCTTCAAGTGCTGGAACACGGGGCACATTGCCAGCAAATGCCCGAGTCAGATCGACAGATCCGGCCTCTGCCTCAAGTGCGGACAGGCAGGGCACAAAATCGCCGACTGCAAGAAAGAACCGCACTGTCCCCTATGTACTGAAAGGGACAAAGATCACCACCACATAGTAGGAAGCTACAAATGCGCTGCCTTTCACGAGAAGAAGATGAATAAGAGCCAACCCGTTAGAAAAAGATGAGAGTGTTACAACACAACATAAACCACTGCGAGGCGGCACACGATCTGTTGACCCAAACGGTCAGAGAGATGAAGATAGACGTGGCCATTATCGCTGATCCGTACATAAGGCTAAACACGCAGGCATGGGTGACAGACACTACTGGCAAGGCTGTCATCTGGTCCTGCAACAACCGGTCGTTCGAAGATCAGCTGGATACCAAGCATAGTGGCTTTGTGAGAGCAAAGCTCGGAAACGTGAATTTCTATAGCGTCTATGCTCCTCCCAGCTTAAATATCAGCGAATTTACGGACCTACTTGACAGACTGGTCGAGGATGCCAAGGAACACTCCCCCTGTGCCATAGCGGGAGATTTTAACGCCTGGGCAGTCGAATGGGGCAGCAAGAAAACGAACGATAGAGGAACCGAGCTTCTACTGGCAATGGCATGCTTGGACTTGACTCTTCTGAACACCGGGACCCTGCCCACCTTCGAGAGGGACACTGGAAGCTCGATAATCGACCTGACTCTGGTCAGCCTTAGCTTGGCAAGAGTAGGAAACGACTGGACGGTGCACGACATGCTCAACGCGAGCGACTATCGGCTCATCAGCTGGTCAGTGCTGAGCACAAAAGCCAAAAAGGGACCCCCATCTAAGAGGGCGACCTTCAGAGGATGGAATCCGAACAAATTTGATGTGGAACTGTTTCAAGAAGCATTCAATAGCGAACCTATTGCTGCCAACAGCGCGCAAGAGGAGGTAGAAGAACCAATGTGCAGAGTTGCCTTTGCATGTGACGCCACGATGCAACGAAAGCGCCCCCACAACGACCATCAGCCCATGTACTGGTGGAACAATGATATTGCCAAAAGTCGACAGGAAAGCATCCGTGCAGGAAAAAAAGCAACGCGAGCCAGAAAAAAATCAAACTACAGAGATCTCCAGGAATCTTACAAAGCAGCACGACTTAAACTGGTCAAATCAATCAAAAGTAGCAAGGCAAATTGCTGGAAAGAGCTGGTTGATGAAGTAGAAAGCGACCCATGGGGTAGACCATACAAAGTGGTGATGAAACGAGTGAAACCACAGCCACTGTCTTCACCCACATGCCCGGTCCTGCTGGAGAAGATTGTCACAAACCTCTTCCCACAGCAACCGGACCTGCAGATCGGTGACCTTAACACGGAGGAACCAATACCACCGATAACACTGGAAGAGCTGAAGATTACGTGCTCTAGACTGGAAAACAAGAAGGCCCCTGGACCGGATGGCATCCCGAACATTGCCTTAAAAAAGGCAATAAGTATAGCACCGGATATGTTTCTTCACATGTACAACAGATGCCTACAAGAAGGTTACTTTCCTGCCAAATGGAAAACGCAGAGGCTGGTCCTTCTCCTAAAAGAAAACAAGCCGCCCGACGAACCATCAGCATATCGTCCCCTCTGCATGCTCGACTCGGCAGGGAAGATCCTCGAACGGATCATGTACACGAGAATTGAAGCTATAGCCGAAAAGCACCTGTCAGACAGACAGTATGGATTTCGAAAAGGAAGGTCAACCGTAGACGCGATTAACCTAGTAGTTAACATCGCGAAGGATGCGATCTCAGGGACTAGATGGAAAAATGGTGAGAAGCAATACTGCGCAGTAGTGACGCTGGACATGCAGAACGCGTTCAACTCTGCGAGGTGGGACCGAATCATGGAAGCACTCGACCAGTTCGGTACTCCAAAGTACCTTCAAAAATTAATAGCTAGCTACTTCACGGACAGAATCCTGCAGTATGACACAGACGATGGACTTAAGGTATATAGAGTCACTGGAGGAGTGCCGCAAGGCTCGGTACTGGGGCCGCTTTTATGGATCATCATGTACAACGGCCTACTTAAGCTGACGATCCCAAGGATGGTAACGCCCGTTGCATTTGCAGATGATGTTGCTCTTGTAATTGTAGGCAAGCACCTCGAGGATATTAAAAATCTGTTCAACGTGACATTCAGCAAGTATGCTCGATGGATGAACGAATCAAGACTCAAGATGGTTAAGCATAAGACAGAAATTACGCTTATAACAAGCAGGAAGACATGCGAAACAATCACACTACAAGTCGGTGAGCACGAAATTGAGTCAAAACCATCTATCCGCTACCTAGGGGTAATGATAGATGCGCGTCTCAACTTCAAGGATCAAGTCGAGAATGCCAGCACTAAAGCCGCAGCAGTTGGAGGAGCCCTCTCCCGCCTCATGCCAAATGTCGGTGGGCCCAAACCAAGAAGACGAGCTCTCCTAGCGTCAGTGGTTACATCAATACTGACCTATGGTATTGCCATTTGGGCAAGTGCGTTACAGCTGCAGGAGTGCCAAAGAAGGATATACCCAGTAGGCCGGCAAATGGCGCTTAGAGTTTCCAGTGCGTTTAGGATCGTCTCCAGAGACGCTGCACACGTAATCTCAGGGCTACTACCAATCGAGATCCTGGCTGAGGAGCAGAGGAGGATATATCAGCACAGAAGCCAAAGGCAGTCAGATGCAGATGACTGTAGGAAAAGAGAAAGACAGAAAAGTCTTCAACGCTGGCAGGCACAGTGGGACAGCTCCGAAAAGGGTAGATGGACCCACGAGCTCGTCCCGCGGATAGCGGAATGGCTAAGCCGGAAACATAGAGATCCAAGCTACTACCTGACGCAGATGCTGACTGGACATGGATGTTTTTGAGAATACTTGCACAAGTATAAGCACGAGGACTCCCCAGAATGCCCAACATATCACGGACTAGAGAAGGACGCAAGGCATGTGTTTTTCTCATGTCCCAGATTTAAAATACAAAGACGAAAGCTCGAAAGAACACTTGTGACGGCGATCACGCCAGAGAACCTGGTTCGACAGATGCTTGCATCAGAGAAGGCATGGATTGCCGCAACGGACTTCGCCAGGGAAGTCATTGAAGAGCTACGGAAAGAAGAGAAGAAGAGAAGAGAACAGCGAATGATAGATGCGGGGCGCCAGGCTATAGAATAGTAGGCTTTCTTTCTTCATGCAGGTGACCGGACGATGCAGTAAGAAGAAGACGACTGGACGATGCAGCAAGAAGAAGACGATAACGAAGAGAAAGAGAAGAAGGCAACCTATCCTGAACCTCCAACCAACTAACATCAGTTGGGGGATGTAGGGAATGACAGCAAGAAGGAAGAGCAAATTAGCTAGTGCCTCCCCCGCGAAGTAATACCTAGGGGCAGTTCCGCGGGGGTTTCGTTTAGGCGTACGAAAGACAAAGAGGTTGGAGTTTAGTGGGAAGGGGTCCTGCACAGCGGGATCTGGTCCATCCATCTGACCAGACAAGTTAGTCCATCAACTTGGCGAGCCCCACACCGGGGAGCTCCGAGCAGCTCTTGACATGGTGCGTAAAAAGCATTCTCCACCTCTTCGGGGAAAAAAAAAAAAAAAACACGCGCGCGCACGCACGCACGCACGCACACACGCACGCACACACACACACACACACGCGCGCAAGCACGGACGCACGCACGCACGCACACATACATCCACGAAAAAAATAATTCTCAGAATCAACTAATATACACATATATCGCCTTAAAACATCTTTTTGAACTTTTTTTGTCTCGAAAATTTTTTTCACCGTTACAAAGCTTCCTCTATGAGGAAGCAAAATGATAAGAGAAATATGACAAAAAAAGTAAGATTAGAAAGCCATTCCAATGTATAAAGGGTGCGTCGACGCCCCGCTTACTCGTCCGTCACTTCGTTCCTTATACTCGCCAAGAAGGGCGCTGCCGCGCCCTTTGATAACGTAGGTAATAGTTTTTCGATATATTCGAGTTTTGCATAAATCAGAGTACCTGTGTATCATTTTTTGTACCTAGGAGAGTATTAATTGATAAGAAAATGTTTTAGTTTAGATTTTTTTTAATTTGATCGGCACTGATCACTTAATTCCTCGTGAGAATCTAAAATATTATTATCGTTTATAATTATAAATGCAAAAGGTGTAAGATATTTGATCTATAATTCGTCAAATCAATATAACAACATAAGATATTATGTCGATGTACAGGGTAGATTCGTCGGTGCATCTCACCATTTTTTTTTGCCTTTTCATCTCATTTTCAAAACTACGTAACTTTTAAAGTGACCAACATATTTTGATTCTAAATAAAATGGAAGTTCTTGTTTTCTAGTTGTATTCTCCTTGTTTAGAATTTCACTAGGTTCTTTGTCAAGTAAAATGACTAGCATTCGAAAAAAGCGACGTTAATTTTGAATTTTATTTCAAATTCACTTCAAACGAAAGGGACTACAAGAATTTTTTTGTGTGTTTGAGTGTTGTCTCGTCAAATTTATGATCTATACAAAACGAGAAAAAATGTAACCCCTTAAAAAATAAAAAATTGTGAAAATTTATCCTATAGCTTCTGAAAAGAATCTTTTTAATCCGTCAAAAGGGATAGAACGAGCATCTATATAAATACAGGGTTTATAATATTTGTTTATACAAGAAGGGCACGACCGAGTACTTCAATAATACTGGTATAACGAGTAGCAAAAAAGTCGGCTATGAGTTACGAGTTCCATACGTGATCTCAAGTAAGTGTTGAAAACTTACACTTGAGTCGCATTTTATAGTATATTGTTTAGTGCATTTAGTGTGGTATAGTTGTCAATAGCGCATGGAGCGTGTGGACTCGTCTCGCTTGTGCCATATATGGCCATTTGCGCTACTGGATACAATTTCGAATGAGTTACTAGTATATTATGCACCAAAAGCATAATGTAGGCTATACATGCTTCGCTCGGGCTGCAACTTACACGTGAGTGTCCTTAGAACAATTTATTCACGAGTGCAACATATGATTTTGCCAAAACCAATGTAAAACAGCGTACTAGATATAAACGTGCGGTAATACATCAAAAAAACCTCCAAATCGAGTTCAGCAGGTCGAAAAATCCCCTGAGTACCCTCGGAATCTCGCTAGGCCATGATTTTGTCAAAAGTATTACAAAGCGGCTTACTGCGCATGCGCAATAGATCATATGCCAAAACTGACCTCAAAAACGAGTTCAGCGGGTCGAAAAACCCCCTGGGTTTCTTCGAATTCCTGGTAGAGGCAATAATGGAGACAATTATGTACTTGTTTGTGTTTATCTTTATTTGTTGCCAGATTTTCAAATACCAATTATTT
This sequence comes from Torymus aiolomorphi, assembly GCA_036365515.1. Taxonomy (NCBI): domain Eukaryota; kingdom Metazoa; phylum Arthropoda; class Insecta; order Hymenoptera; family Torymidae; genus Torymus; species Torymus aiolomorphi. Next base: position 158,436,459 of record CM070874.1, on the reverse strand, counting down.
TCCATAGAATTTCTTTGTCACTCATTATTAAATAGTTTTTTTTGGAAAGGTTCGATGTTAATGAGTACATTGAGTTACTGTTTGTGCAACGTTTGGATAACTATTGTGTTATCCTTATCAAGCACTAGAATTTATTAACATATGGAGATAAATACAAGTCAATAATTAAAATACATACAAATAAACAATTTGTACGTAATTCTTACCTAAAATTACATTCATTATAATGTTAAAACATCGTCAATTTTATAAAATTGTGTTTTTGTTTATCTAAAAAATATAGAAACAATAGTGAAAAATCAGATGGAAATTTTTTTTTTTTTTCACAAAAGTTGAGAAGTCAAATTGATTACAACTGTTACCTTGCTTTCTTGGTAAAAACAATATAAACATCGTCAATTGTATTAAGAGTTTTGCACACTTTTTAACTCACATTAAGCTAGGACAGTAACTGAATAAATTAACATATAATAAACAAACAATAATAAATTAACACAAGGGAAAGCCAAGGCAGTCAGACTACGTTAAGAAGATGTAAACAGACCACTGATAAATTTGAATATAGTCGAGTGATCAATACCTACGTCAATTAACTACGTATATGACATAGTAATTGACAGTATATCAATGACGATATTAAAATCTAATTAATTTATAATCATTACCTAAACAGGTAGATAAGGTCAGTTTAGTTAAAACTTTATTGTTAATGTCCTAAAAATCAATTTGTCACAACCACAAAGTAAAAATTAACCTTTATCATTGAAGAAAACCCATCAAAATTTAAATCTCTCCCTACATCTTAGGCGCCTCGTCCTTGCGTATTGAACACAACGGAGTGTGGTGCTTACGCAGATACGAAGCCCCACGAGTGGCAGTAATACACTACTGCATTCATACACCAATGAGGTAACCACGCGGGCAATTCGAATATTTTGAAGTTATGTGAACTTAAATTGTACCAATAAAAATAACAGTTGTATTCAATTTATTTGATTCTTTTCAATTTGTTCAATAATTGGGAATAATGGTTACTTAATTTCTGAGTGTCTTCTTTTATATTTATAGGATTATCTTGTAATTTGATATTAATCATTTCGAAAATTAATCTTTTTTTCCAACAACTTTCAGTATCCAGTATCTTAGCATTATCAAAGTTAAACTTATGTTTATAATTGTTGATGTGACTATTAATTACAAATTTTTTGTCATCATCTTTTTTAGTATTCGCAATGTGTTCTTTTAATCTAGTATTTAACATGCGTTTACTCTCTCCTACGTAACTAGCATTACAATCCTTACATTCGATTTTGTAAACAATGTTCGTTTTCTCGTCTTTCTCCTGTGTATCTTTCCTTCTTTTTATGACTTTGCTGAGATTATTATTTATTGTTGGAACAGTTTTTATAGCAAATTTCCTTAAATTATTGGAGACTTCTTCAAAGGTGTCTGGTATGTACGGTAAACTTAGAATAACTTTTGTGTGATCACTATTATTGTTATTGTTATTAGAATTGTCATATTTAATTTTATTGACTCTATTTTTCACATGATATTCAATATAGTTAGCAGGGTAGTTCATATTATTTAGATATTCTTTTACCAGACAGATGTTTTTTTCCCAAAATTTTTTATGTGATAATAATAATGCTCTGTCAACTAAATTGTAGACCATTGCCCTCTTTTGAGACATAGGATGGTGTGATTTGAAGTTTAAGAATCTACCTGAAAAGGTAGGTTTCTTATACCAATCTGTAATAATTTTGTTTTTTTCTTTTATGAGATTTACCTCTAAGAAGCTGATTGTGTTGTTCTGTTCAATTTCGTTTGTAAATTTCAATTTTTCATGGTAACTATTGAAGGTTTCCAGTATATGTGAGATCTTATCTTTGGGTAGACAAACAATAATGTCATATACATATCTATAATAAAAAATTGGAACAAAATCAAGTTTTTTAAACATTCTTCTTCTAAATCAACCATCACAATGTCTGCAAAGGTAGGACTAATGGGACTACCCATTGGAGACCCGAATATTTGTCTATAATAATTTCCATTAAATTGAAAATAAGTATTGTTCATTAGGCATCTAGAAGTCTCAATTATTTCGTTCAATGGTATGCTAAGATGTGTCATGTATTTGTATCATTTTTCTAGGCCTTTAATAACCAATTCCTGGGGTACATTAGTAAAAAGTGATGTCACATCTAAAGAAATAATAGTATGATCATTAGGAATGATAATATCTTTCGTTTTTTCAATGAAATCAAAACTATTTTTCAAGTATGAATTCGGTTTAGGTATACTATTGCGTATTAAAGAGTCTAATGTTTTTGACATTTTATAAGTGGGACTTCCAATACATGACACAATAGGCCTTAAGGGAGTCTCCTTTTTATGTATTTTTGGAAGTCCGTAAATCTTAGATAGAGTTGTATTAGTTTGTGTTAATTCATTCTTATGGTATTTCTTGTTAAAGTAATTATTATCATTCCAACGATTCATTACTTTTTGAACAATTTTTTGTAGTTTGCTTAAAGGATTACATTTAACTTGCGTATAAGTACTTTTATCTAATAATAACACCTCCATTTTTCGTTTATATTGTTCATTGTCAATGGCAACAGTTACATTGCCTTCATCGGCCATTGTGAAAAAAACATTATTAGTCTTTAAGAAAGTCTTGGTTTTCTTCAACCTTTGTGCAAAAATTTTATCTTCATAGTTAATATGCTTTTTCTTATTCATATGCCCCTTAATACTATTAATAATGTTATTTCTAATGGTTTCACTCATTGTTAAAGCTATGGGAGTCAAGCATATTTTCCACATTTTTAATCATATCAACAATTGATTTTTGGTTATTTATGTTAACAACATCATTGAATTTTTGACCTAATGATACTACTTCAACTATTTCTTTTGGTATAACAATGTCTGTTAAGTTACAAAACCATTTGTTTGTGTTATTACTGTTTGTAGTGTTGTTTACAACATTATGATTATTTACTATTTCACTATTGTTTCTAACGGTTCTATCGGTTGTAACGTGGCAAATTGACAGTTACCTATGAACGCGTTCCGAGGGAGATACGTGAAGATCGTATCGACACCCGAGCACACATATACGCGCGCCCGTTCTTCCCCGCTGTTCGTCACCGCGCACCCGTCCCTTCCCTCCCGTATCCAGCAGGCCTGGAGACGGCTGAACCGGCAGCGGCTGCAGCAAGAGCGGCTGCAGCTGGAGCATCGGCGAGCTCGCTCTCCCGGGCCGCTGACAGGAGCGGCCGACGCGCAAGAGAGAGAGAGAGAGCGAGAGGCGCTGTGCCATAGCGCCGTCGGCCGTCCATGAGAGACGCCGCGCGCGAGCGGCGAGAGTCACGTGGACTGCTCGCTCGCGCCGCGGTGAGGAGGACGGCCGATCGGCGAGCTGGAGGGGAGAGCGGAGCGAGCGCGCCGGCCGGCGTTTTCTTCATTCTGTCGCCTACCGCCGTGCCGCATGCCGCAAGCAGGAGACCGAAACAGATTCGCGCGTGTGTGCCCAACGAGCGTCGTCGCCGAGAGAGAGTGAGAGCTGCAACGACGGTCGTCGTCGAGGGCCCAGCTAAGGAAGCAGAAGGAGAGAGAGAACGAGAGCCCTGCAGCAGCGGAACCTCCTGGCCCAGGTTTGCCCCATTTTATTCCAGTCCCCGTTGTTCCTCACGTGGTGTGTGTGCGTGTCCGCGTCGGGAGTCGCGAGAGACTCCGAACTCGCGCCAGCTGCAGCTCGTGCTGTAGCTGTAGCTTAGATTAGCATTCGTTGCTCTCAGTGAAGCTAGCCGGCGAAGGCTTAAGATTTGGTGCAAGTGACGCGTGCACCTGGCGCCCATACCGTTGTATTGTACATTTAATTTATAGTAATAAACTACTTAGAGTTTTACCCGGTTGTTCTGTGAATTTAGTAATTACCCGCGCACCTCTGCCCTGATCTCCAGCGGAGTGTGATAAGTGGCGCAGCCAACGTGGGGCCACGATAAAGGCCGTGGCAACGTAGAAGGGATCCGCGTCGTGATTTCGCCATTGCGGAGCGCACACACAACCGGGAACCGTGGGGGAAAAGCGTTCTGGCGGCCATTTTTACATTACCGCGTGCAAGCGTTTATAGACGCCGTAACTTTATTAAATTTAGCCAGACGTTTACAAATAATTGGTGGATAATTGTGCTTCCAATAATAATTGAATTACTTTGGAAATTTTATTGCGATTTGTGCGTGATTCTGCGATTAGGAGTTAATGAGATACTCGCAAAATCACGTCTTGCTACAGCTTTAGCCACGCGGCACTTAAAGAATCTGCAACGTGCTCAGGGAGTGTGAAATTGAGAGTAACTTCCTGATCACGCGTGCAGGACAGAATCATTTCCTGTGTTCCGTTTTTTTTCTGATTTGACATTTTGGTCATTTTGATTCGGATTTCATTCCTTTTCCGTGGGAGAAAGGCCTCGCTTATGTTTCCTTTCCATACCTCCTTGAAATTCCCACGCCTTCGTTAAAAGACTTTTAGGAACGGGGAGGGGGGAATTTTGCTTCAGGAGTAATTTGGTTTTTGCGAGAGTACGAGAGATAGGTGCGTCATCGTCGCACGGGAATCTCTCACGTAACTCGGCTGATTGGCTTGATTTTCTTTTTTTGGTTTTGCCTTGCTGTGCTTGCTTTTAGATTTTTTTTGGTATTGCTATAATTTCTAGTTCATAACTTAATTAATTTAAAGTAAGTGGGTGGGGGAAAAAAAAAATCAACGGAGCTACTCGGCCGAGGCTAACTGAGGAAAGATTAAAATGGAACACCACGATTGGAGTTGAGCTTCGCTCGGTGTCGACGAAAATGATTTGATGTGCGTCGACCCGATAGCTGCAGCTGAAGCGCTGAAGAGATCAATTAATAAGTTAACCGACGGGGAAGTCGCGCTGACAGCTCAGCGGTTCGGGCTGAATATTCGATCAGATGCGATCATTTTGCGTAATAGGTTGGAGAGGCACGAGATGCGACGCCATTTTGGCGCAGACGCCGCGCCATGGGACCCGGCCAGAGACGAGCCGGCGGACGAGTCCCCTTCTGCGCATAGTTCTTCGTCGTTGAGTAGGCATTCAGTTACACGTTTTTCGCCATCCAGGGTTCCAGTGCAGCCGGTGGTAGCTCCAGAGCATTCAGAAGCAGAGCCGCTCTCCACAGGCCCATCGATAGGCAGATTTCGTGATCCAATTTCGATGGAGGGCCCGTCGCAGACTTTTACGTCGAGGCTGCACATCGAAGTGAGTGAGCCGCGGTGTGCGGTCGCGCAGCCTACAGCTGGTCGCCATGTTGCTCCAGCCATACAGAGTTCTGATGCGCAGAGGCATGTTAGCATCGCCGCGCCGGAAGTGTTTCATGACACGAGGGAGTCAGCTCCTAATCCGCGTGCACAATCCACACGTTATCCTCTCGGTCCACTTCGTGCTCACGAGCATAGCAAGTTCATGGAAAATAGTATGGATTTAACGAGTGTGGCTAGTGCGCGGAACGAGATTCCATTATCTGCGAGTGCAGGAGGGGCGGTGAGGCAGCCGAACGGATTATTCGATGGTACGTCGTTTTTGCCGCTTCCAGCGTTGCCGTCGCAGCAGATGAGAGATCCGGCTGCTCCGTCCACGAGGTATCCGGGGAGAGAATTCGGCATCGTTGCTTCTGTAGTTGGTTCTCTGCCTTCGACTTGTATTCCTCAGCTTTCAGCTAATGTTGCTCTAGGGAATTTCGACGGCGTAGCAGGGCCTGCTGTCTACTCACAATGTCCAATGCCGCGAGTAACACCAGGCTATCAGGAGCCGCCGCTCATGTCCACAGCGTCGCTCGCCCAAAATTATTTTACAGCTGGAGCTTCACAAGCAGGGGGAGTTGGAGCATGAGTCGAGCCGGCGCGCACGTATTACAATCAGCCAGCGCCGCCACCGTCGTTTCATTATCCGCCTGGGTATTTTCCGCAGCCTTTCGTGTCTTCGCAGCCGCCGATGCCATATGCTCCAGTGTATCCTCCGTATCCGAGCAACGTTCCGCAAGCGTATTCACATTTTTCGCCTGCAGTTCTGCCGGCTGTTGTGACAGGGCTTCATTCCGCTCCAATGCATATGGATGCAAGGTTGCAGACTCACTCGGGGAGATTCGATGTCTCTGCTCCTGGGATGAGTCAAGAGGCGTCGTTTTTCGATCGTTCATCGCTGTATAAAGAGAAACGCACGACGGAGCTACTCTCTAAGTGGCATATAACGTTTAAAGGGGATAGGAAAAGGAACCCCGAAAGTTTCATTGCAGATCTAACGAAATGCAAAGAAACTTACAAGTTGACTCTCGAGGAAATAGTGAAAGCCTTGCCATCAGCTCTCGATGATGAGTCATGGCAATGGTTTCGCCGAGAGTATCAGTTCTGGAGGACATATGAAGAATTTGTGGACGCGTTTCGCCTGCAGTACAGCTTTGAAGCTGTGCAGGAGAGACTACGGAAGGAGCTGGAGGTGCGCACGCAAGGACCAAGTGAGGAGATTTCCACCTATCTGCTGAAAGTGAGAGACCTACTGGATCAGCTAAAGCCGCCGCTTACGTTAGGAGAGCAGCTAGATCGAGTGTACCAGAAGCTTCATCCTCCGTATCGGCTGCGCATTGAGAAGAAAGATTTTGAAAATTTTCTGGAGTTGCAGAAGCTAGGCAAATGAGAGGAACTGCGGAGAGCTCAGGAGAAGGCGTGTAGAAGCCGCCACCTCCAATTGCGGATTCAGCTTTCCCTGCTTCAGCTTATACTCCTCCGAAGCAGCAGCGGCAGGTGAAACTAGCCTCAGTGGTTTCGAGCACGCCGGAAGAAAACGAGCTGAAGCTGTCCAGCTCTAGCAATCTAGCTCCGGTCGCAGCCACACAGACGGAAGGAGGAGAGAAGCAGCGATCGACGAGGGAACCGAAATTCAAGTCGACGGATGGACGGCAAGGAGAGAAGAAAGGTCGGAGACCAGACCCGCGCAGCAAGAGTAAAGGTCGACGCGGCGACAAGCCAGGAAATGCTCCAGCGAAGTCAGCAGAGCGAGAGTCTACGCAGGAACAACCGAAGATTGAAGTTGTTCCCCCAAAAGGGAAATTGGAGGATGTGCAGCGACGGAAAATGCGTGAGCCATGTTTCCGTTGCGGCCAAGCCGGACATTGGAAACGTGAGTGTATGAACGCTGCCGTCTGCCTAATGTGCGGACAGCCTAATACCACGGCGCGTAGATGCACCAAGTGCAATTCAACTACGGCGGCGGGAAACGAGTAAGAGGGGAAGTTAGCGGAGTCAACTCACCCCCTCCTACTTCAAACTCGACTCCTCCCACTTCTGATTCGATCGGGGTTACTTCAGAAAACAGTTCCGCTGCAACTATGAACCAGGGAGACAACCCTCAAGTTCTAGCTCCAGAATCGCTAATAATGAGAAGCGCTATCAGCAACGTCGAGCCAAGGTTATTCTTCAACATAGGTTATTCTTCAAAACTCTTAGGCATGCTCGACGATGGCTCCGTTCACTCGTATCTCGGTAAAGGCGTCAGCAAGGAATTTGGCGAGAAATTGGAACAGGAAGCAGCTTCAGTACGCGTAGCTGATGGAGGTGCAGTGAAGCTACAAGGAGTACTGAACCTGACGGTGAGCATTGATAATACAACATTGTCTATGCCTTTCCGTGTAGCAGATGAGCTTCAGTACGATTGTATTCTTGGAATTGACTTCAAGCGAGCGTTTAAGATGAAGATCGACTACGAGAATGATACATGGTGGACACCGAAGGGAGTAGTGCATCAGTTTTACCCTTACGGCCAAGATCCAACAAATTTTCCAGCTCTAGCCAGCATAGGAGGACTGAGTCGTGCTACAGCTGAACAGCAGGCCAAAATTGAAGCTATCAAGGAGGAACTAATTCCTCCAACGCCGGAGAAGCTAGGGTTAGCAAATGTCGCCCCGCATTTCATTGATATTCAAGGAAATGAACCCATTCGCCAAGCTCCTTGGCAGTATACTCCGAAGATGCTGCAGACGGCTTGGGCTGAAGTCGATAGAACGCTGGAGGAGGGAATAATCGAACCATCGAATAGTCCCTGGCGAAGTTGCCCGGTGTTAGTTCCAAAGTTGTATGATTTGTTCCGATTTTGCATAGACTATAGGCAAGTCAATAAGCATACTAAGTCTATCGCGTATCCATTGCGCAACATAGATGATATACTTGATAAGTTACGCTCCGCTAAGTATATTTCTAAGCTAGATTTAAGCCAGGCATACCACCAGATCCCGTTGGATCCGAAGTGCAGGGAGGTCACCGCATTTTCAGTACCAGGGCGAGGTCTTTTCCACTTCATCCGGTTAACATATGGGCTGACAAATGCTCCAGCTGTGTTCCAGCGCATCATGGATAACCTAATCAAAGCTGCCTGTGAACCGTATGTATTCGCCTATTTAGACGATGTCATTATCGTCTCGCCGACATTCGAAGAGCACGCAAAGTGGTTAGAGATCATGCTCACGGCGTTAAAAGACGCCAACCTTCAGATTAACCTCAAAAAGTCTGAGTTTTGTTGCGCGGAGGTTAAGTACTTAGATTATATAGTTAACGAGAACGGACTGAAGACTGATGAAGATAAAGTAAAGCCCATCCTCGAGTATCCAGCGCCCCTCAACATCAGGCAGCTGAGAAGATTTCTCGGCATGATTGGCTGGTACTCCAGATTCATAGCTCACCTAGCAGGGTATAAGGCACCGCTAACCAAGCTGCTGAGGAAGGATGTTCGGTGGCAGTGGCACGAGGAGCAACAGCAAGCGTTTGAGAAGCTGAAGCTCGCTCTGACGCAAGCTCCTGTGCTTGCAAGGCCAGATCTGTCATTACCCTTCACTCTGCAAACAAATGCGAGTGATTATGCTATAGCTGGAGTACTGACGCAGGTATTTAATGGTGAGGAGCACCCTATCTATTTTGTGAGTAGGACTCTGTCGAAGGCAGAGAGGAATTATACAGTCACTGAGAAGGAGTGCCTCGCCGTCTTATGGTCCGTCGAGAGGCTGCGAGATTATTTGCTCGGTGAGAAGGTTACGGTCATCACCGACCACCACAGCCTCTTGTGGTTAAATAACCTCAAAGACCCAGCTGGTCGATTAGCCAGATGGAATACGGCTTTGCCAATGTACAATATTGAATTTGTACACCGTAAGGGTGCGCTGCACAAAGTTCCTGACGCGCTGTCGCGTGCATGGGAATGAACTTACGAGCTTGCAGCTATAGCTACTGCTACCGCTGAAGATCCGTGGTATCAAGGGAGAATTAGCAATATCGAGAAGAACCCGAGGAAATACTCGGATTGGAAGGTAGTAAATGGCTTGTTGTATGCGCATCGTCCGAATAAGACCGTAGATCCGTTACTGCCGGGCATGGATGCGTGGAAGCTCGTCCTCCCGGAAGCAGATCGAGAAAAAGCTCTAGCTGAAGCTCACAATACTCCACAAGCAGGTCACTTAGGCGTGGAGAAGACCTTTGCGAGAGTGGCGACATATTATCATTGGCCAGGCTATTACCGAGACGTGTGTTGGTACGTCGCTGCCTGCCAAGTATGTCAAGCTCACAAAAGCTATCAGCAAGCACCAGCTGGGCTGATGACGGAGAGAAACCTGGACGGCCCATGGGTTGTTGTAGCAGCGGATATAATGGGCCGAAAACCTCCCTCGCGTACTGGTAACAGGTATGTAATTGTCTTTGAAGACCTGTTTACTAGATACGTTGAGCTGAAGGCGTTGAAGAAAGCAGATGCTAAATCAGTGCTAAAAGCACTTGAGGAATTGATCGTAAATTGTTGGGGTTACCCTCGGGTTTTGCTTACGGATAATGGCACAGAATTCTCTAACCGGATGGTTACTGAGAGGTTAGGTGAATATGGAATTCTACAATCCACAATTCCGCCCTACCATGCACAAGCAAACCCGGTGGAAAGAGTCAACCGTAATTTGCGACCAATGATCAACAGCTTTTTAGCCGAGGATCACCGAGATTGGGATTTGCACTTAAACGAATTGTGCTTTGCGTTAAATAGTGCTGTGCACTCGTCATTAGGGGTTTCTCCCGCGTTTCTTAATTTGGGGCGTAACCCTGTTCCCTCCACTTTACTCCGGAATCATATGGAAAATCCTATTCCTACCTCTCCTCCGGACGTGGATAAATGGAAGACTCGAGCCAGCCGATTGCCTGCCTCGCATGATATGGTACGCAGACACATAGATAAAGCTGTAGCAAGGCAAGCGCGAAAATACAACAAAAATCGACGAGAGGTCCTCTACCAAGTCGGAGACCTCGTAAGGCGCCGAAACCATGTGCTATCGTCCGCGGAGGACCGATTTGCAGCTAAGCAAGCGCCTAGGTTTGTTGGACCGGCTAAGGTGGTAGAAGTCTACTCTCCAGTAGTGTATTTGGTGGAGGATCTTGATTCAAAGCGGCGGACGAAAGTATTCGTCAACGATCTAAAAAAGTATGCGCCGCCGAGAGGCCTGCGACAGCTGGAAGCTCCAACTACAGGGACCAATTTTAAAATTGCAGAGGATGGACACATCAGACGAGGAATGGAGGCCGTCCCTTCCCATCGGTCGAGGGACCAAGCTCGCCCGGCCGATGCCGACGCCAAGACAGGTCGGCCAGGGCCGAGGGCGCGGTCGAGGACGAGCCGCCCTCTTCCCGCCACCGCCAGGATTGGCGGCAATTCATCCCCTCCCCGCCATCGCCCCCCCCCCCCGGGCTGCTCCAATTCCGGGGAGGGTTCCAGACCTCCGGGGAAACGGAGCAGGACCGCGACGGGGTCGAAGGCGACCCACGCTCACCCTTGGTGACCCGGTTCGGCTTCCCGGCGGCCGAGCCTGAGATGCCGCGGTCACCCTCGCCGTAGAAGATAGAGGGAGAGCCAGGGTCTACGCGACCCAGCACCCAGCCGTCGAGGGAGGCCGGATACGCGCGCCCCGGCTGCTGGAATTGCGGAGAATTTGGCAACAGCCGGATCCACTGCCGCCAGCCGCGCAGAAGAGTCTGCTACATGTGTGGTCGAGAGGGGGTCAGTGTGGCCACCTGCCCCAGCTGGTGCCAAACCTGGGGCCAGCGTCAGCTGGAACGCCTAGGCAGGAAGTAGGTCCAGCTGCAGCGGTAGCATACCGAAATGTATATGTATGTGTAGTGTCGGTAGGGAGAGCCTAAAGCAATAAAGCAGCCTCCTTACCTCATCTAGATGATTTTTCATTTATCTTACCTATCCCCTTCCATTTGATTTCCTAAGTAAGAGAGAGACGTTCTCTCACCAGCAAGCATGAAGCAGGTCGCAATAAGATAACATAATTCAGAGAGAGAAATTCGTGAATCGTTGGCTAAATTGGTTTATTCGCGATCGAGTCAGCATGTTATTTTAGGTTGCCAGAACGTAGCTCTAAAAAGAGCAGTAGTCCAAGGGATCGGCCAGGTAAGATGCTGTTGCAGCATAAAAATTAAATTCTTTATACTATTGTAATTTCTGAGTGAATGGAGATGTTGGAGTGTGGTGTGGAACCTCACGATCGGGATCGGTACCTGCGTATGATTGTAGTTCGGAAAGGTTACAGGCGCCAGGTTGCTATAGCTAGGAAACACACTCACCGGGTTACACTGATACAGATTTACACGCAAGCCTAGCTGCAGAAGAAGAAGCTAAGGGGACACAAACAGTTACACGCACACCGCTGCAGCTAAGACCGCTTAGCTTAGGATAAGTTGTAATTAGAGGAATTAGTATAGTTAAGTAGGAAGACGAAGTAAACGTGCGAAAGTAGTCAACGGACTATTTCGAGTTTAGGAGCGGGGAGTTGTAACGTGGAAAATTGCCAGTTGCCTATGAACGCGTTCCGAGGGAGATACGTGAAGACGAGCACGGCGGCCGCGGCGAGCTACGCTCGACACCCGAGCACACACATGCGCGCGCCCATTCCTTCCCGCTGTCGTCACCGCGGACCCGTCCCTTCCCTCCCGTATCCAGCAGGCCGAGAGACGGCCGAACCGGCAGTGGCTGCAGCAAGAGCGGCTGCAGCTGGAGCATCGGCGAGCTCGCTCTCCCGGGCCGCTGACAGGAGCGGCCGACGCGCAAGAGAGAGAGAGAGAGAGAGCGAGAGGCGCTGTGCCATAGCGCCGTCCGCCGACCATGAGAGACGCCGCGCGCGAGCGGCGGGAGTCACGTGGACTGCTCGCTCGCGCCGCGGTGAGGAGGACGGCCGATCAGCGAGCTGGAGGGGAGAGTGGAGCGAGCGCGCCGGCCGGCGTTTTCTTCATTCTGTCGCCTACCGCCGTGCCGCGTGCCGCAAGCAGGAGACCGAAACAGATTCGCGCGTGTGTGCCCAACGAGCATCGTCGCCGAGAGAGATTGGGAGCTGCAACAACGGTTGTCGTCGAGGGCCCAGCTAAGGAAGCAGAAGGAGAGAGAGAATGAGAGCCCTGCAGCAGCGGAACCTCCTAGCCGAGGTTTGCCCCTTTTATTCCAGTCGCCGTTGTTCTTCGCGCGGTGTGTGTGCGTGTCCGCGTCGGGAGTCGCGAGAGACTCCGAACTTGCGCTTTAGCTGTAGCTTAGATTAGCATTCGTTGCTCTCAGTGAAGCTAGCCGGCGAAGGCTTAAGATTTGGTGCAAGTGACGCGTGCACCTGGCGCCCATACCGTTGTATTGTACATTTAATTTATAGTAATAAACTACTTAGAGTTTTACCCGGTTGTTCTGTGAATTTAGTAATTACCCGCACACCTCTGCCCTGATCCCCAGCGGAGTGTGACACGGTATTTTTGATTATGTGATTAAATTTCTTTATGTATTTATCATTGGACCTATTATATTCTAATGTTGATTTTTTAGTTTGAGTTTCTATGAATTTGCTTAAATTATGGTGTGGTAACTTTTCTTCAAGTTCGCTTTTTACCATTAGTAATTTATTTTGTAAGTACTTAACATGAATATTAATATCCTCGATTTCTGTATTAAGTAATTTACCTTTAAAATTTCTATTGAATTTTCTGTTAGCAGACTGACTATAGAATTGTAAATGTTTCAAATTACTGGAGATGTTATTAACGTGTTTAGGTTTAACATCACGTGTCCTACATTGAAGTAAGAAACGTCGTTTAGACTTAGCTTCTGTGACTCTCTTGTTGATATGCATGTACTTCTTTAAAAGCCTCGTAGTCCATACTCCATATTCTTCTGTGATAATATTAAAAAAGGACGAAAGTTTGTCCATCGTTGTTCTTGTGATAGAGGTACTGTCCCATCTAGACCTCAAATAATTCATAGAATTTCTTTGTCACTTATTATTAAATAGTTTTTTTTGGAAAGGTTCGATGTTAATGAGTACATTGAGTAACTGTTTGTGCAACGTTTCGATAACTATTTTGTTATCCATATCAAGCACTAGAATTTATTAACATATGGAGATAAATACAAGTCAATAATTAAAATACATACAAATAAACAATTTGTTCGTCATTCTTACCTAACATTACATTCATTATAATGTTAAAACATCGTCTATAAAATTGTGTTTTTGTTTATCTAAAAAATATAGAAACAATAGTGAAAAATCAGATGGAAAATTTTTTTTTTTTTTCACAAAAGTTGAGAAGTCAAATTGATTACAACTGTTACCTTGCTTTCTTGGTAAAAACAATATAAACATCGTCAATTGTATTAAGAGTTTTGCACTCTTTTTAACTCACATTAAGTTAGGACAGTAACTGAATAAATTAACATATAATAAACAAACAATAATAAATTAACACAAGGGAAAGCCAAGGCAGTCAGACTACGTTAAGAAGATGTAAACAGACCACTGATAAATTTGAATATAGTCAAGTGATCAATACCTACGTCAATTAACTACGTATATGACATAGTAATTGACAGTATATCAATGACGATATTAAAATCTAATTAATTTATAATCATTACCTAAACAGGTAGATAAGGTCAGTTTAGTTAAAACTTTATTGTTAATGTCCTAAAAATCAATTTGTCACAACCACAAAGTAAAAATTAACCTTTATCATTGAAGAAAACCCATCAAAATTTAAATCTCTCCCTAGATCTTAGGCGCCTCGTCCTTGCGTATTGAATACAACGGAGTGTGGTGCTTACGCAGATACGAAGCCCGACGAGTGGCAGTAATACACTACTGTATTCATACACCAATGAGGTAACCACGCGGGCAATTCGAATATTTTGAAGTTATGTGAACTTAAATTGTACCAATAAAAATAACAGTTGTATTCAATTTATTTGATTCTTTTCAATTTGTTCAATAATTGGGAATAATGGTTACTTAATTTCTGAGTGTCTTCTTTTATATTTATAGGATTATCTTGTAATTTGATGTTAATCATTTCGGAAATTAATCTTTTTTTCCAACAACTTTCAGCATCCAGTATCTTAGCATTGTCAAAGCTAAACTTATGTTTATAATTGTTGATGTGACTATTAATTACAAATTTTTTGTCATCATCTTTTTTAGTATTCGCAATGTGTTCTTTTAATCTAGTTATTAACATGCGTTTACTCTCTCCTACGTAACTAGCATTACAATCCTTACATTCGATTTTGTAAACAATGTTCGTTTTCTCGTCTTTCTTCTGTGTATCTTTCCTTCTTTTTATGACTTTGCTGAGATTATTATTTATTGTTGGAACAGTTTTTATACCAAATTTCCTTAAATTATTGGAGACTTCTTCAACGGTGTCTGGTATGTACGGTAAACTTAGAATAACTTTTGTGTGATCACTATTGTTATTGTTATTAGAATTGTCATATTTAATTTTATTGACTCTATTTTTCACATGATATTCAATAAAGTTAGCAGGGTAGTTATTATTATTTAGATATTCTTTTACCAGACAGATGTTTTTTTCCCAAAATTTTTTATGTGATAATAATAATGCTCTGTCAACTAAATTGTAGACCATTGCCCTCTTTTGAGACATAGGATGGTGTGATTTGATGTTTAAGAATCTACCTGAGAAGGTAGGTTTTTTATACCAATCTGTAATAATTTTGTTTTTTTCTTTTATGAGATTTACCTCTAAGAAGCTGATTGTGTTGTTCTGTTTAATTTCGTGTGTAAATTTCAATTTTTCATGGTAACTATTGAAGGTTTCCAATATATGTGAGATCTTATCTTTGGGTAGACAAACAATAATGTCATCTACATATCTAAAATAAAAAATTGAAACAAAATCAAGTTCTTTTAAACATTCTTCTTCTAAATCAACCATCACAATGTCTGCAAAGGTAGGGCTAATGGGACTACCCATTGAAGACCCGAATATTTGTCTATAATAATTTCCATTAAATTGAAAAAAAGTATTGTTCATTAGGCATCTAAAAGTCTCAATTATTTCGTTCAATGGTATGTTAAGATGTGTCATGTATTTGTATCGTTTTTCTAGGCCTTTAATAACCAATTCCTGGGGTACATTAGTAAAAAGTGATGTCACATCTAAAGAAATAATAGTATGATCATTAGGAATGATAATATCTTTCGTTTTTTCAATTAAATGAAAACTATTTTTCAAGTATGAATTCGGTTTAGGTATACTATTGCGTATTAAAGAGTCTAATGTTTTTGACATTTTATAAGTGGGACTTCCAATACATGACACAATAGGCCTTAAGGGAGTCTCCTTTTTATGTATTTTTGGAAGTCCGTAAATCTTAGATAGAGTTGTATTAGTTTTTGTGTTAATAATTCTTATGGTATTTCTTGTTAAAGTAATTATTATCATTCCAACGATTCATTACTTTTTGAACAATTTTTTGTAGTTTGCTTGAAGGATTACATTTAACTTGCGTATAAGTACTTTTATCTAATAATAACACCTCCATTTTTCATTTATATTATTCATTGTCAATGGCAACAGTTTGTGAGTGATGGTTGATTTAGAAGAAGAGTGTTTAAAAAAACTTGATTTTGTTCCAATTTCTTATTATAGATATGTAGATGACATTATTGTTTGTCTACCCAAAGATAAGATCTCACATATTTTGGAAACCTTCAATAGTTACCATGAAAAATTGAAATTTACACACGAAATTGAACAGAACAACACAATCAGCTTCTTAGAGGTAAATCTCGTAAAAGAAAAAAACAAAATTATTACAGATTGGTATAAAAAACCTACCTTTTCAGGTAGATTATTAAACTTCAAATCACACCATCCTATGTCTCAAAAGAGGGCAATGGTCTACAATTTAGTTGACAGAGCATTATTATTATCACATAAAAAATTTTGGGAAAAAAACATCTGTCTGGTAAAAGAATATCTAAATAATAATAACTACCCTGCTAACTTTATTGAATATCATGTGAAAAATAGAGTCAATAAAATTAAATATGACAATTCTAATAACAATAACAATAATAGTGATCACACAAATGTTATTCTAGGTTTACCGTACATACCAGACACCGTTGAAGAAGTCTCCAATAATTTAAGGAAATTTGGTATAAAAACTGTTCCAACAATAAATAATAATCTCAGCAAAGTCATAAAAAGAAGGAAAGATACACAGGAGAAAGACGAGAAAACGAACATTGTTTACAAAATCGAATGTAAGGATTGTAATGCTAGTTACGTAGGAGAGAGTAAACGCATGTTAAATACTAGATTAAAAGAACACATTGCGAATACTAAAAAAGATGATGACAAAAAATTTGTAATTAATAGTCACATCAATAATTATAAACATAAGTTTAACTTTGATAATGCTAAGATACTGGATACTGAAAGTTGTTGGAAAAAAAGATTCCGAAATGATTAACATCAAATTACAAGATAATCCTATAAATATAAAAAAAGAAACTCAGAAATTAAGTAACCATTATTCCCAATTATTGAACGAATTGAAAAGAATCAAATAAATTGAATACAACTGTTATTTTTATTGGTACAATTTAAGTTCACATAACTTCAAAATATTCGAATTGCCCGCGTGGTTACCTCATTGGTGTATGAATGCAGAAGTGTATTACTGCCACTCGCTTCGTATCTGCGTAAGCACCACACTCCGTTGTGTTCAATGCGCAAGGACGAGGCGCCTAAGATCTAGGGAGAGATTTGAATTTTGATGGGTTTTCTTTAATGATAAAGGTTAATTTTTACTTTGTGGTTGTGACAAATTGATTTTTAGGACATTAACAATAAAGTTTTAACTAAACTGACCTTATCTACCTGTTTAGGTAATGATTATAAATTAATTAGATTTTAATATCGTCATTGATATACTGTCAATTACTATGTCATATACGTACTTAATTGACGTAGGTAGTGATAGTCAAGTGTGACTATATTCAAATTTATCAGTGGTCTGTTTACATCTTCTTAACGTAGTCTGACTGCCTTGGCTTTCCCTTGTGTTAATTTATTATTGTTTGTTTATTATATGTTAATTTATTCAGTTACTGTCCTAACTTAATGTGAGTTAAAAAGTGTGCAAAACTCTTAATACAATTGACGATGTTTATATTGTTTTTACCAAGAAAGCAAGGTAACAGTTGTAATCAGTTTGACTTCTCAACTTTTGTGAAAAAGAAAAAAAAAAGAATTTTCCATCTGATTTTTCACTATTGTTTCTATATTTTTTAGATAAACAAAAACACAATTTTATAAAATTGACAATGTTTTAACATTATAATGAATGTAATTTTAGGTAAGAATGACGAACAAATTGTTTATTTGTATGTATTTTAATTATTGACTTGTATTTATCTCCATATGTTAATAAATTCTAGTGCTTGATAAGGATAACAAAATAGTTATCGAAACGTTGCACAAACAGTAACTCAATGTACCCATTAACATCGAACCTTTCAAAAAAAAACCAATTATTTTCATGTTGCATATTTGAAGGCCATTGAAATAACTAATACTTTCGTATTAGATATTTGGAAGCCGTTCGAATGACGAATAGTTATTCGCGATTGGAGCGAGTCGCGAATCGCGAATAGGGTCTTATTCGTGATTCGAACGAGTCGCGGATCGCGACTGCGGCTGTGATTCGCGATTCGAACGAGTCACAGATTGTGAATACGACCTTATTCGCGATTCGAACGAGTCGCGGATCGCGAATACGGCTGCGATTCGCGATTCGAACAGCTTGCTAATACCCAATTCGTGAAAGTATTCGTGATTCGAACATGGGACAAATATCCAATTTTGCAACCCTGCTCCAGTCTTTTACTCTACAAGCAAGTCGCTCCGATGCCAGTGTGACATCGATTATCGTCTGTCTATACCCTGGTCTCCTAAAGGTCGTCGTTGTGCCTCTATTAAGCACAGTGAGCCCAGTTCTGGCTGCCATCTCTACTATAGCCTTACATCCCGTGTCCGTCTCCTCGTCCCATTCAGCGGCTTTCGCGTTTAGGTCTCCTCCCACGACTACGTGCCCCGAGCATTCCCGAATGTCATCCTCGAGCGCGCATACTTTCGCCCTAAACGCCCCGCTCTATTCGCTTGGGGTTAAGTAGCAGCTAAAGTATGTTACACCCCTGCTTTTAATCCAAGCGTACCCTACTCCTCGTCCTTCTTTCTCAACCGGCACCTTCCCAAAGTTCGCGATCCAGATGGCAGCTGTCCCTGTATCGTCCGAGATCCACGACGGTCCTTTCGCATTCACGTACTGTTCGCTTAGGAGCACTAAGTCCACGTCCCGCTCAGCTTGTGTTTGCCAGAGGAGATCGTTCGCTAATTTGCTCCTGTGCATGTTACCCTGAATTATTCCAATTTCTTCTGCCATTTTTAAGCTGCAGTTTTCTCTTTCCTAGGGCTAGTTTTAACGCCCGACACTTTGCTGTTCCTAAGATGTGCTTTCGCTCAGCAACATTTACTGCCATTTCAGTACATAATGCGCAGTGCGGTTCGTTGTCACAATTCTCCGCGAGATGCCACGTTTGTCTACACTTGTAGCACATCTTAGATCTATCAATTCCCTTGTAGTCCCTTGCATGGTGTCCGTATCCCAGACAACTGAAGCATCTGACTAACGGAATCCTGCGCCGTACCCTACAGATTATCCAACCTACCTTAAGTTTGCCAGCCTTAAGTAGCTTTAGTGCCTCCGTCTCCTGCACCGTAGCTATCGCCAAGCGTTGGCCCCTCTTATTTGCGTGGGTTAGACGAATCACGAGCTCCCCTCCTACACCTGCCTGAGCTATCACCTATCGCACTTCGTCCTCCGTTGTGCATGCATCTATAACGCGGATCTCTAGGGTTGTTTTGAGGATACTGTTACGGACATCGGCTGCGTCAGATCCTACAGCTCGTCTAACTTCGTCGCTGAATTGGGTCTTATTTTGCGTGGACTGCAGCTCTAGTAGTACCTGCCCTCCTCGGGTACACCTAATCGTTTTGAACAAGGTGTGGGTTGTGGATGGGTCCACGGCATCCTTAATCCTCTGTAGCACGTCCGTGTAAGTTTTACCTTCTGCTGGTTTGACCAGCACCGCTTCGGCCCGCGGCCGGTGGAGTTTGTTGCTACTGCCTTGCTTCTTCATAGTTTGTGCTTTTGACACCGTGGGTGCGGGTTTTTGCCCTTTGTTTCCATTCTTCTTTTCCTTCCTTGGTGATACGATCTGCTAAGTGTTCCCCTCTGGGAAGCGAAAAAGTGGAGTCCCAGGGGGATGATAATGATAATGATGATAATAATAATAATAATAATAATAATAATAATAATAATAATAATAATAATAATAATAATAATAATAATAATAATGGCTGTCATAGCCTGTAAAGTAGCAACCCGATACAGGTAAAGCCTCAACCTCCATGTCCACGCACGTGACAGCTGAAAACGTTTTCTGTCGCGTCAATGCTTCCAACAGCAATGCTATAATAGATACGGCTGACAGAGGCTCTGGGTCACGGGTTATACCCTTCCCGTGCGGGGCACGGAGCCAAAAAAGGGAACCTCCGAGCTTCAAGAAGCGAGAAGGGAAAAAGAGTCAAGAATAGTGGTACCCGACTACTACAGCCACTCATCATAAATAAATACACATACAACACCTCTAACCCACAGTAAAGTGACATACGAAAACGCACGATACTTACACAGCAGAACCTTTGGACGACGGGCCACGAGCGTCGCTGTGCTAGCTCGCGGCCCTGCAACCCCACCCGCAGAGGGTACACCGGATAAAACCAGTCCGGCCACCATCAGATAGTGGCCGGAGCGCTCCTGGGCTGCCGGTAGTGCGGGGCCCGAACCCTGCATTAGCCAGTAGAGAGGCTGCCATCGAAGAAGCGACTCTAGTCATAGACCATCGCGGAGCCAGGAGCAACAAAGCTCCGACACACACGAAGAAGCAGCGGGACCTTTGACGGTGCTCTCGACCGTGAGACGCTTATCCGCAGAATGCCGGCGCTCCTGGCGTTGCTTCTTCTGCGTGCATCCCCATGTCCGCAACCTAGCAACGTGCCCACGCGTGAGAGACCACGGTCCCCTCAACCCCTACTTCTACCGGATTCAAAACGAAGGAGAGTAATGCCTGGGTATCAGTTAAGATGTATAGGCTGACGAAATAAAGGTTATTTTTTATATCTTTTTCTAGACGTGGTTTACATGTACGTTCTTCCGTACCCTCACCATTTTTTCAGGCACAGACAACGTCGGAATAGTGTGCAGTCGCACATCCGAGGATAAGCGACGTTTGGGTCGGGGGTGTCACGGCCTGCCGTATCGACGTCGGTAATGATATTATATATAAATTTTTTAATTGTTTACGAATAATTATTAATTGATTTGGATATTCAAATTTATAAAATTAATTCAAATATTTAATAACGATTAGAAAATATCTTTCCTAATTGAGTATATATATAACATTTATAAGCTTAATTTATTTTTTATATGATTACTCTAAATGTGATCATTTTATAAAAGAGTTCGAAATGAATTCCAAAGAGTACAGAAAACCACTGCTCACTGCTTTAGCAGAATGCTTTCTCAAAGAGAATTGTTAAATTACATCATAATTTGTTTGAATTTATGTTTTAATGTAAAATTGCACTTTTTCTGCATATTTGGTTTTTTAGAAATACGTTATTCAAAAGTTTATATAAAATTATATTTAAAAACATTTACGGAGTAAAAATCATAATTGTTGAGACGACAAACATACGGATGAATAGGAAATCAAAACTACTTTCGGAAAATGCTCCTACTTCCAACCTATTTTTAAGCCCCGCCTCGAAAAAAAATATTTTCGATCTTTTTATTTATTTATTTCTTTATTTATTTATTTCGTTATTTATTTATTCCAGATTCATATTACATACTTAATTATTACATTATTATACAGAATATTACATTACATAGTAATCCTGAAAAGGAAAATGGGATTTCCTGTTCTCAGGTCCGGATAATGCTATGCGTGTCATCACACATAACACACACTACACACATTCACAGACATTCACATACACTCACATACGCACTAATACTTAAAAACGCTACCATATTTTTTTTTATTTTAGATGCAACATGTAGTTTAATAAACTGCAATAATAACATTCAATAAAAACGTTTTATAATTAAATTCAACATAATTTATAGAATAGAAAACGTAATTGCAGTAAATTTAAGATATTCTAAAAATTAAAAAAATTCCAAAACAAAAAAAAAATAAAAAAATAATTTTTAACCTACATTTTATTTATAAATTTCACATATGCAATTTTCGTATAATACGTAAAAATTATAAATGTATAAATGTATAACATTTGTAACGGACGGCTCGTGTGCGTGCGCGCATGTGTGTGTGTATCGGTGTGCGCCGATGAGACTCGAGGCGAGTCTCGGCACACCGCGACGGCACGCGCAAACACGGTAAGGGTAAACATCTCTCAACCTTGCGCGAAGGGCAAGGCCCAGAGATGATTGCGCGTGCCGACGAAGAAGCAGGCAGGCAGTATCGTTTCGGCCACAGCCCGAGTGCCTGTTCCCCGAAAACGGACGCGTGAGTGCCCTCAAGAGCAGAGAGAGAAAGAGAGAGTGAGTGAGACGCCGCCGGCAACCGGAGCAGCGGAGCGAGAGAGAGAGAGGCTGCGAGACGCCGCCGGCAACCGGGGCAGCGGAGAGAGAGAGAGAGGCTGTGAGACGCCGCCGGCAACCGGAGCAGCGGAGAGAGAGAGAGAGAGAGAGAGGAACGCCGCCGCCGACCAGAGCAGCGGAGAGAGAGAGAGAGAGATTCGCCGCCTAAGCCGCCCGGCCAATCCTTCGCGGACGCCGCGGCGCCTAGAAGGTAAGACCTAGCCAGGCGAACGCACGCTCTCCCCGCGGACGACGTGCGTCCGGAGAGCGACTCCGCGCGAGCGAGCGAGGCTCACCGACGCGCGCGTGTGTGTCGTTCGCGCGCGGCGATCGACCAACGTCGGTGCGGGCCGCTTTTGCGAGTGCGTGTGTGCGACTGCGCGCACACGTACCTAGAGCGCGGGCGCACTACCCGAATCGGCGCGTACACTACGTACGCACCGCATATATATTAATCCTTGCGCCCGAGGGGCAATAAACTTCTTTTATTTTTCATACGCGTTCGTGCACTATTTGGCGCGTATTCCCGGATCCCTTTTCCTAGTCGGTGGCGCGGCGGTATAGAATACCACCGGCCTCCGCGGGCGCGAGTACACGGTGCTCGCGCATTTCTGAGCAACCGAGTTAGCCCGCACGAGAGAGAGAGCGCGACAGCGAAGTCGCGCGTTGTAACGCCGGTAGGTACGGCTGCCGACGAAGGCAGCCGACGGCGAGCGACGGCGCGCCGGCGAGAGCGAGGAGACTTCGCCGAGGGTTGGCACGAGCCAGTGCTCGCGTCTGTCAACTGCTGCGCCGTTCATCGGCAATTCCGCTTTGGAGATTTGCGGCACTGAGGGGAAAACCTACCCCGTTACACAGTATATTATATTTGTATCAGTTTATAACATATAATTTATAGATTACAATAGTAAAATAGTTTTCCTTTGTAACACTCTGGCGGGAATCAGGACAGAGGTAAGCGGGTAATTACACTAATTGGCTGCCAACGGCCGAGACGTTTCTGCTGCTCGGTGTCTCTCTCGGTCTCTCTCTCTCTCTCTCTCTCTCTCTCTCTCTCTCTCTCTCTCTCTCTCTCTCTCTCTCTCTCTCTCTCTCTCTCTCTCTCTTGCGACGGCTGCTGCTGTCAGTCGCATGGGAGAGCGAGGCTCGCTGCTGCTCCAGCTGCAGCTGTCAGTCGCATGGGAGAGCGAGGCTCGCTGCTGCTCCAGCTGCAGCTTGCCGTCGCTGCTATTTGCCTCCGCGTCTCCTGGCCTACCGGATACGTGAGAGGAAAAACCCTGGGAAGGAGTTACGCGTGAAGAAAAGCAACGGGGAGGGACAGGCGCGCGCAGGTGTGTCTGCGCAACATTGCGCGTCGAGTCGTTGCTCGCTGCGACTGCCGTGCAACCGTATGTGCGCGTATTTTATGTAACGTGCATTTTGCCGCGTTACAACTCCCCCCTCCTTGACTTGAAGTAGTCCTAGAACTATCTTCCAATTAACTATCACTAACTAATTCTGCTTACTCAAAGACTTACTCTAAGTAAATCGGTATCTGCTGCAGCGGGGTGAGTATGTGTGTTTATGTGATATTCATCTACTTCTTCTGCTTGGCTACAGATTCTGCTTCCGTGTAGATCTGTGTGAAGTAACCTGGTGAGTGTGTATCCTACTTATGCAACCTGGCGCCGGTTATTTTCCAAAATCATCTCATTCACAATTTCCGGATGCTGTCGCGACTCTCATCCGGCACTCGAACATTTTTCATTCGCTCATGAGTTTAACAAAATGGAGAAAAGAAATGAAACTGTTGCTGCAACAGCATCTTACCTGGCCGATCCCTCGAAGTACTTCTCTTTTAAAGCAGCGTTCTAGCAACCTGTTTAGCATGCTGAAGTTACCGCGAAAGAGAAAATAAATTTAGCCAAACTATTCATTTAAAAATTTATTGCGATTTGCTTCATGCTTATCTTGTGAGTGAACTCGCTCGCTTTACTTGCAGGAGATCAAATGGAAGAGGAGAGGTGAGATAAATTAAAAGTCAGCCGAGGGGTAAAGTGGCTGCTTTATTCAACGAAAGGACTTTGCTCCCCTTACCGACGACACATCTACACAATTTCCGAGGCCTGCAGCTACAGCATCAGCAATAGCTACAGCCCGTTCTCTCCTCCTTCTCGCCTCATTTTTGCCTCATTTTTGCCCGTCCAAGCGTCGTCGTTGACGCAGATCCCAGGCTTGGTAGCAATTTGGGTAGGTGGCCACGCTGACGCCGTCCTGGCCGCAAATGAAGCAGACTTTGCGGCGCGGATGGGGGTAATTGATGCGGCTGTGGCCAAAGTCCCCACAGTTCCAGCATTCCGGATGGGCATACCCCGCTTCGCGAGTTGGCCTGCTCTTGCGGTATTTCCTCCGCTATCCACTTCGGTGGCAGGTCGGCCACGTCGAAGCCATACTGGTCGACTAGCGGTGGACCGGCGAAGCACTCCTCCGATGCCTGGGCCTCCTGGCTGCACATTCTGGCGAGGTCAGGCAGCAGCCTTCCCCTGCCGCGGCTCCACGGAAGAGACCTTGCGAGGCCTTCCTCGTCCTCGGCGTAGGACGGAGCTGGGACCATCGGCATCGGAGAGACATCGAACCCGCCCCGAAAGTTTAGGGAGGTTGGGGTGGTGACCTCGGCGCAGAGTGGTCCAGGGCCGGTCCGGGCAAAAGCGGGGCCGTCCCCGGCAGGAGCGGAAGCACTGGTGGGCAACCTCGCCTTCGTCCTTGGCCGACCTGGCGTGGCATCGGAAGTGGTGTTGGTTGGCGTGCGAGGGGTGCGACCCGACCTATGGCCAGGAATGGCCTCCACTCCTCGTTCGATAAGTTCATCACCTACAAGAAGAGGGTTTTGGGCTGTAGCTTGAGCTTTCAGCTGCTGCATACCTCTCGGCGGCGCGTACTTTTTCAGATCATTGACGAATACGAGACGTTTCACGTCAACTCTCCCAGCGCAGCGCGCGAGCTCGAAATCTTGCTATTTCCAACTCATGTTTATGATTCTTAAATGTACTTTAGAAAATTGTTTGATAAGCGTTTCCAACGTATTTTTTCCTCAGCTTTCTAATGATGTAGGCAGTTTTTCCTAAATTTTCCTTTTTCACCTTCAAAAAATACACAACATCTTATATCTCAAAAAGTAGCAACTGATGAGAATTTTTCCATCGGTCTTACAGTCATATAAATTAAATTAAAATAATTAATATTTATGGCAGTCAGATTGCCCTTGTTTAGAATCACCCCATCAGAATCTGAAATAAAAACTTAATTAAAACCTGGAAAAAAAAGTTTATTAGCAAAGGACTATCTGACTGCCCCCACCACCAAATTGCCCGATTGCCCAACGTTTCGAGCCCGCTCCGGCTCCTCCTCAGGGACTGAAATGAAACCCGCGCTACACCTCCTTATATACCCATACCCACTTTCCTCTTACCCCCACCACGATCCACCTTTCCCTCTCCAACTTTCCATTCTCCCTTAAATTCATAAAGAATGATTAATGTTATCTAATTTACTTGACTCTACCATTAAATTTAGATTATTCCGATTCCTCAGAATGTGAATACTTTCAAGGCTTTCCCTCTTATATTTATTCTTAATCCCTTGTTCTAAAATATCCTTACTTCCAAAATCGAAAGAATGCAAACTATTTAAACAATGTTCTTTCAAACCCAATGTAAAATTTGTACTACGTAAACTATATTGATGTTAATATATTCTCTTCTTCAAATATCTACCCGTTTGACCAATATAACATCCATTACAATCCCTACAATTAATTTTATAAACTACTCCCGATTTTAAACCTTTATCATCCTTGTCTTTACAATTACTAAATAACTTTTCTAAATTATTATCGTTTCTAAAGAAAACCTGAATATTATGTTTACTAAAAACTCTTCTAATCCTTTCCGACAAACCTCTAACATATGGTAAACTAAAATATGCGTTCTTTCCATTTCTATTCCTTGTTTGATTATCTGCCCGCTTCTTCAATCCACCATTATAAATTTCCCACACTCTCTCATCAATCATTTTATCAATAAATTTTACTGGATAACTATTCTTAATAAATGTTTCTCTAACTAAATTTAAATTCTTTTTCCTAAAATATTTATGTCACAATTTAATCGCTCTGTCAATGACACCGTTGATCGCACCTGTCTTGTTTCCGAATTGGTGGTAAGAATCAAAATTTAAAAATCTACCTGACCATGTAGGTTTTCTATACTAATCTAATTTCACTCTATTATTATTAACGCTAATGACTCTAATATCTAAAAAACTCAAATGATTATCAATATTAATATTGCCATAAATATTAATTATTTTAATTTAATTTATAAGATTGTAAGACCGATGGAAAAATTCTCATCATTTGATAGTAAGTTGCAGTCGACATAAGTAATAATTTTAAATCTCAAAAAGTTTATTTTTAATATTTTTTTTTTAATTAAATAACAATAATTGAGTTATTATAACCATATAGTTGTTTGAATTATATGGATATGACAATAATTGAGTTATTATAACTGATTAGTTGTTTGAATTATATGAATATATTTATTATTAACATATTATAGCTGATTTAAAAAATATATAGTAAAGACAATAATATTCAGTTTTACTATGCAATAGAGTTCACAGTCCAAACGCTTTTTCCTCGGTGTACTTTCATCTATTAGAATAATAGTATTGTATTGTAATATGCCTGATATGGCTATAAAATATATATGTAGCCAAATACCACCATATTTTCCTAGAATAACTGTTAGATAAAACAAAGAAAAATTATCTGCACTGAGAAAGGAGCGTTGGTATAATTACTATATTGCTGTCCGTTATGAGACTATTTTTTTATAAAATAACCAATAAAATATTATGAATGCATTATAAAGAATTCGAAAGAATAAGTAAAGATTATGATTAAAGGTTATTAAGTAGCGAGATAAGCCTAGTCCACGCGACGGTACAGAGCGCAGGAAGACGTTGCATCTACTCTTTTGGGCTCTATTTCTCGAAGAAAACATCTTGAGCAAATTTTAGAAAAAATCATTTCCGATGTAAAAACTGCTCAGCTTTCGATTTAAATGGTAAACAAAGTATCAAGGAGCGCGGGAGCTCTATAAAGTATAGAAGAAGCCTAAAGGAGCGACCCATGCCACTCATACATTGAAATAGGTGTGCACGAAATCAATGCGCCTATATATATATATATATATATATATATATATATATATACGGTTTGCTTTAGCTTTTTTAACATTACTCTGAATCGAAAGCCATTTCATTGTTCTATTTAAAACAGAAGATTTTATTTAAAAAGTTTATCTCGTTCAAAAGATATAAAGAACTGAATTTTTTTATGTCGACTTTCAGATTCTTAACTTTCTCCATCGGATTCAACCTCATATCCGGTTTTTCCGACTTCCTGTGACGTTATATATATATACATATATATATATATATATATTATGGTATGCGCATTCCTGTTGGACGAACTGTCTGCTACTCTGTATATATTATATACATAAATTATATATATATATATATATATATTATCTATTTATATTAATTAAGTATAAGCATCGTTATAAGATGAAAATTTTTTATCATTGACAAGTAGATAATGATGATAGTTGGTGTATAAATTACTCCCTTTCTCTCTCTCTCTCTCTCTTCCCCTCCCCTCTCTCTCCCTCTCTCACAACTTCCGTGAACCTGAGTACCAAAAACTTTAATGAGAGCTTAAATATTTTTTTAAAACGATCAACACGTTTTTTAAAAGCTATTTTTTAAGTACGTTAAATTCTAACAACACAATTTGTCTAGTCCTTTTATTTCTTTTAGTCTCATCTATTTAATAAGGACTCTACAAATGGTAATAATTTTCTTCATGACTGTATAAACTCTCTGCCTCCTTCTCTTTCCCACCCCACTCTCTCTCCCTCCCTCCCTCTCTCTCAACATCCGTCAACCTGAGTACTAAAAACTTTAATGAGAGCTTAAATATTTTTTTTAAAACAATCAACACGTTTTTTAAAATCTAATTTTTTAAGTACATTCTATAACAACATAATTTGTCTAGTCCTTTTAATTCTTCGACTCTCTTCTATTCAATAGGCACTCTTTACAAATGGTAATAATTTTTTTCATGACTGTACAAATCATAATATTGCTAATATAAAACTTTCTACGAAAGTATAAAATAAGGCAAGTATAGACGTTTTTTCTGGATAATCTATAAAAAACAACACAATTTGTCTAGTCCTTTTATTTCTTCGAATCTCATCTATTCAATAAGCACTCTCTACAAATGGTAATAATTTTTTTCATGACTGTACAAATAATCTATAAAATAATAATATTTATGATTTTGTAAAAGAAATCAAATAAATACGAATGAAAAAGTCTTTTAATTCTTTGAGTCATTGTATGCTGAACAAATTATATGTTGAGTAAGTACATTCAAATTGCGTTCACTGCAAATTAAACAAACGAAAGTTGTGAAATCAATTATCGATAATCAAGTAATGCAAAAAACTCTCGGAAACTACTGTATGACTGTTCTCAGAAATATATTCAAATTTGTTCATCTTTCTGAGCTATACAAATTAAACACAAGAAAGTACTGAAATCAATTTATTGTAGTCAAGTACCGGCCATAAGTTAACTTGACTGACATAATAGAACTTTTCGTATCTAGCGTGTAAAATTACATTTTACACCCACGTTGTAACTTCAAAATTATTCAGCCAGCGGGCATAAAATACTACTTAGCGCCCAAGAGGCCCAATAGCTCACATACTCTTACAAAACTTTATAAAACCTACGCACTTTACGCCCGTGTGGGCGAAAGGTATTTTAATTATATAACTATAATACCTTCTCTTTATTTCTAAAATTCATAAGAATTTTTTTAGATATTTACGAAAAGTAAAAAAAAAATTACATAATTACCAACACATCACTATTTTTCATGATTCTTTCTCAATTTTGAACTTTCTATAATATTACGCACCTTGGGAGGAAAAGAGAAGTCTAGTGCGCTCTAGCAGGGGTGGTCCTCCGATCTCCCATACATACTTGGCGGGCCCGACGATTTGCAGTTTAAGGTGTAAGACATGGTCATTTTCATATAAATATTCATATGTTTAAAGATCAGATAAAATGTATAAATGGGTTCCTTGTATATATTAACTACTTATCCGTGAATCTATCACTCTGTTTTTAAATAGAAAGTGCAAACCCGCCTGAAAGTATCATATGAGATCTCATATGTAATCCCATAATATATAAAATTGCAGATAACATCGCATATCGAGATCTGATACGAGATATGCGATGCCTGAAATTCTCATATGAGATCTTATCACACGCGGGAAAAGGATACACAATAGGTTGCTTATAAATGTTAGTAAAATGTAAAGCACTTTAGAAGTAGACTATAAATTTATATGAATTTTTTATTTTATTCTCGTTTAAAAAGGACGGACACAAAGAAAAATATTGAGGGTAATAAAAGTAAATCATGATTCTGCACATATAGGGATGTTGTATCAATTAAAAATTAAAGCCAATGTAATTATTTATAGTAGACTTATAGATACAAATATTGTTAATGAATTTATGCAAAAATTTTGTATTTTATATTTAAGTAGCCCACCGGTAAACTGCAAATCGTCGGGCCCGCCAAGTATGTATGGGAGATCGGAGGACCACCCCTGCTAGAGCAGCTCTAGACTTCTCTTTTCCTCCGAAGGTGCGTAATATTATAGAAAGTTCAAAATTGAGAAAGAATCATGAAAAATAGTGATGTGTTGGTAACTATGTAATTTTTTTTTTGACTTTTCGTAAATATCTAAAAAAATTCTTATGAAATTTAGAAATAAAGAGAAGGTATTATAGTTATATAATTAAAATAATTTTCGCCCACACTGGCGTAAAGGGCGTAGGTTCTATAAAGTTTTATAAGAGTATGTGAGCTATTGGGCCTCTTGGGCGCTAAGTAGTATTTTATGCCCGCTGGCTGAATAATTTTGAAGTTACAACCTGGGCGTAAAATGTAATTTTACACACTAGATACGAAAAGTTCTATTATGTCAGTCAAGTTAACTTATGGCAGGTACTTAACTACAATAAATTGATTTCAGTATTTTCTTGTGTATAATTTGTACAGCTCAGAGAGATGAACAAATTTGAATATATTTCTGAGAACAGTCATACAGTAGTTTCCGAGAGTTATTTGCATTACTTGACTATCGATAATTGATTTCACAACTTTCGTTTGTTTAATTTGCAGTGAACGCAATTTGAATGTACTTACTCAACATATAATTTGTTCAGCATACAATGACTCAAAGAATTAAAAGACTTTTTCATTCGTATTTATTTGATTTCTTTTACAAAATCATAAATATTATTATTTTATAGATTATTTGTACAGTCATGAAAAAAATTATTACCATTTGTAGAGAGTGCTTATTGAATAGATGAGATTCGAAGAAATAAAAGGACTAGACAAATTGTGTTGTTTTTTATAGATTATCCAGAGAAAACGTCTATATTGCCTTATTTTATACTTTTGTAAAAAGTTTTATATTAGCAATATTATTATTTGTACAGTCATGAAAAAAATTATTACCATTTGTAAAGAGTGCTTATTGAATAGAAGAGAGTAGAAGAATTAAAAGGACTAGACAAATTATGTTGTTATAGAATGTACTTAAAAAATTACCTTTTAAAAAACGTGTTGATTGTTTTAAAAAAAATATTTAAGCTCTCATTAAAGTTTTTCGAAGTCAGGTTGACGGATGTTGAGAGAGAGGGAGGGAGGGAGAGAGAGTGGGGTGGGAAAGAGAAGGAGGGAGAGAGTTTATACAGTCATGAAGAAAATTATTACCATTTGTAGAGAGTCCTTATTGAATAGATAAGACTAAAAGAAATAAAAGGACTAGACAAATTGTGTTGTTAGAATTTAACGTACTTAAAAAATAGCTTTTAAAAAACGTGTTGATTGTTTTAAAAAAATATTTAAGCTCTCATTAAAGTTTTTGGTACTCAGTTTCACGGAAGTTGAGAGAGAGGAAGAGAGAGGGGTGGGGAAGAGAGAGGGAGAGAGAGAGGGAGAGAGAGAGAGAGAGAGAGAGAGAGAGAGAGAGGGGGGGGGGGGAGACTAATACTTGTCTTAGTTTAAACTTCTGTAAAATGTTTTTTAGATATATTTCACAACTTTTTAAGAGAAAATAATAATTACACAGTGTGATAACATTATGAGGGTTTATTATAGTATAGTATATTTTTAATATCATTAGTAAATGATAGTATTGTTATTCACAAAAGTTTTAAATTTGAATGTTTCTTCAAGGAGCTCGAAAAATGATTACATTAGTAAAATTTTTTGAAATAATATAATCAAACGCGTATATTCTTAGGTATGATGATAATTTAACAATACTATTAATTATTGTAAAGTCATATGAAAATATCATTCTTTTTATGTTTTCAGTTTGCAGGAAAAACTTATATACATACCTTATTTTATACTTTCAAAGATTATTATTAAGAAGACAAATTACATAAACACTAAAGGGATCGATATTTTTTTGAACAAATTAGATCTTAAAACGAAGCTTTTAGTTTATATTTTTATCATTTTTTTTCAGGGCATATTATAAGTATTTTCATTTTTTGGTACTAGAAATTGATTATTAAAGCCTTAAATTAGTTCTACTATAAGACTGCTATATGATAATATCATTAATTATTTTTATAGCTTCGCAATTAATTATTGGCACCATGAGCCAATAATTAATTATATTATTATCAACACTTGGATTTGTTGAAATTATCACTAGAACCCGGTCAAAAATATCCAGCTAGGAAACCCAGTTGGATCTATGTCACATGGGAAATCCAGCTGGATCCGGATGGATTTACACAGATTTCAGTACATTAGATTTGACCACTTGTATTAATAACCCATCATTGCTACACGACTTGTAAAATGTGAGAAAAAAAGCTTTCTCGATATTCTTTTATAGTAGAGATATAAGTTCTTGAATTTATTATTCAAACTACTTAAATTAATAACCCATCATTGCCACACATAATCTTGTAAAATTAAAAATGCAACCAGTTTATGAACTAAGAATTACTGAGAATAAAAGCTTTCTTGACATTCTTGTAGATAAAACTTTTTGAAATTATTATCTGAATCTTGTCTAGAAAAATATTTACTAAGAACCCTGAAATATTTTGACGTCTCCCATGGTGTGAAATCATATATTAGATTAACTGAGCACTTTTATTCGTTGAAATTTTGACAATAACATATCATTTGTACTTTTTTCAGTATTCCCATGTTCATTAGGTATAATCTTTTTATTGGCACTTCAATAAATATGTACAACAGCACATCACTGATATCGACTAAGTTTTTTGAAGATGACAGATGCTTTTTAAACCAAAGCTCAGACCAATATTTCAAATCGGCATCATAAATTATATTGTATATTTATAACCTCACATGTCACTCAGCAATATTTTCTTCTATGCAAAAACTTGTTATGAAAATTATGAGCCTCATAACACATAATTATTCAATAAAAACTTGTTCTATTCTCAAAACATTTGAAACTGATTTTTAACAGAAGTTTTAAAATTTGATTATAAACACTTCATGTAACACGGCATACTATATTTTATTTATTATTACACAAAACACTGAAAATTATATTGTATATTTATAACCTCGTGTATCACCAGCAATATTTTCTTCTATGCAAAAGTGTATTATGAAGTTTATGAACCTCATAGCACGTAATTACTTATTAATACATACTTGAGCTATTTTCAAAACATTTTAAACTAATTTTAAGTAGAAGTATTAAAATTTGATATAACACTTCATGCAACACATTTTACCGGTATTTTATTTTTTTATACACGCAAAACACTGATTAGATGCCATTTTTTAATCACTATGTTATTTGTTATCTATAACATTTGATTATATGTGCACTTCATGCAACACATCATACCGGTATTTTATTTTATTTAACACAAAACACTGATTACATGCCATTTTTTAATCACTATGTTATTTGTTATCAATAAAATTTGATTATATATGCACTTCATGCAGCACATCATATTGCTATTTTATTTTATTTATTACACAAAACACTGATTAGATGTCATTTTCTAATAATCACAACATTTTTATTATCAATATAATTTTCAACTAGATAGACGATCTATGAAAATCACAATTTTCTTTTCTTATTTTGAAAAACTTACTTCAAAATATAATACTTCTTTCTTACTTTGAGTCCAATACTGTCTAAATAAACATCTTAGTTGTTGTTTGTTTTATGTTTGATTCATTGAAAGCAATGAAACTGTCATTTTCTTCATTGACATCCACGTACTCTATTTGCCCTGTCAAATATGAAGACAAATTTTTAACATTCTTCTAAAATTATATCTCCTATGAAAAATTTTCATGTTAAGAATATATAGATACATCTTGAAAAATATTGTATCGTAAATAGTATTTGCCTGCTCTTCCATAATAATATTGGTTTGGGTTTTCTTTCTTGAGTAGTACTATATTCTTACTATCTTCTTTAATATAAATTATGCTATTCTTAAGCGTCTGTTCTTGTATTAAAATAACTTTTTCTTGTCCATTAACAATAAAATAACCACCAGGGTCATCAGGGCACTCGTTCATTTTTGCTAATTCAAAATTAGATTTTTCAGACAGTACACAATTAGAACTCAACATTATTGGCTATATTACATATATCTCCATATTTCCACAATGAGTCGAAAAAAATCTTCTGGTATAATATCTGTAAGATAATAATTAATGAATTCTTCTTTGTTAAAAAATATTTTTTAACAGTTATCTATTTACTTGGTAATATCCTTATATTTTCTGATATACTCTGTAAAAATAAAAACAAGATTTCACAAAGTAACAATACTTATTATAAACTTTATTGATTTATAACTTGATAATAAAAGTTTGCTACTTATCTGATTATAATATATTGCTATTGCCCATTGATATTCACAGCTGCTTATATAGGTTATATTTTTCTGATCAAATCCATTCCAATTCATCCAAAATGAAATAATCTGTATATGTATCTGTATGTATATATATATAATAAGTACTTATCTAACTAATAAAAGTTATTTTCCCCGTTGATTGATACACATAATTCTTCTCATAATTAGTTGATTTTTTGAGATCTTTGAAATATATTATTATTAACTAACTCACTAAATGATAACATTTGTATATAAAAATACTGACATATTATATGTAAGGTTAGGCGTCGACCAGATACGGGTGTTTATACGTACTATATATATAAATATATATAGATATTCAAGGGTAAAATAGACGACAACCGGAAGTGTCGTAAGAGCTGCAAACCGGATATCTGAACAAGGAGAAGAAAAGTTCGGAAAGGAAACAGCAAATAAAAAAATTCAGCTCTCTATATCTTTTGAACGAGATAATATTTTTAAATAAAATCTTTTGATTTGAGTCGAGTAATGAAATGGCTTTCGATTAAGAGGGATATGTTATATAGTAAAAACTAACGCAATATACGCAAAAGCGCATTGAATTTTTCGTACACCCATTTCAATGTATATGTAGCACGGGTCGCTCCTTTAGGCTTCTTCTATAACTTGCCTTCGGAGCGCTCCCGCGCTCCTTGATTATTTCATTTTGAATTTTGGAGTTAATTTGGAAAAATATAACCTATATATGAAGATGTGACAATCAATGGGCAATAGCAATATTATAATCAGATAAGTAGTAAACTTTTATTATAAAGTTATAAATCTCATTAATGTTTATAAGTATTGTTACTTTGTGAAATCTTGTTTTTATTTATAACGTAATATAAGTAGCAAACTTTTATTAGAAAATAAATATTGTGATTAGTTTAAAATTATTAGTTAATTAATATAAATTTCATAGATCTCAAGCAGTCAACTGGTGATAAGAAGAATTCATCTATTTATGTTTCAATCAACGGAGGAATAACTTTTATTAGATAAGTACTTACTGGCTAAATGTTAAATTGCTAAAATCATCTATTAAAAATTGATACTTTGTGTGATTTTTTACTTTTACAGATACAAATATTACACAAGAAGAGTTATGAAGACATTTTGGAGATATAGCCAATAATTTTTTGGATATCTAATTTTTACAGATATTACATAAGAAGATTGTTTGGAGTTATTTTGGAGATATAGCCAATAATGTTAAGGAGTTTTATGTGTATCTAGGAAAAGATTATGTCATATGAAAAAAACGAAAAGGACGTGTTATTGTGAAAATGTCAACAAACAAAAGTGCTCAGTTATTCTCATATGATTTTCCCAGGGTGGGAGACGTTAAAAGTTTAATCTATACAAGAATATCATCAAGAAACCTTTGATTCTCAGTGATTCCCAGTTCATAAATTGGTTGTGTTTTCTTACAAGATTATGTGTAGATAATGAGGCATTATTAATTTATATACTTACAATTGAAGATTTATATCTAACATACCTCACCAACGATTATGCCGAACGAAGAAAGGAAAAAGGATGTGTGATTATTGTGAAAATGTCAACAAATAAAAGTGCTCAGTTATTCTCATATATGATTTTCCCAGGGTGGGAGACGTTAAAAGTTTAATCTATGCTGGAACGAAACTCAGCTGTTGTAAAAGCAACATTCACATCTTGCTTATGTTTTCAAGAAAAAAACAAGCAGCAATGCTTGCTTCTAAAGAATTGTGCAGCTGGGATCTACTGATCCAACGACATATCTGCGTTAAGAACTTTTGAATTTGACAAAATACAATAGTAAATGGACTGGAACGAGTATTTTGTGAAAAAACTTTGCACCACCTGCCTTTATGGATATTATAGTTGTCATAAGAAATAGAAATGGCATAAATTGAATCGATCCTCACTCTTACATAAAACAGATAGTACACCAATTCGAATGAACTTTCAGAGGAAGAAAAACATGTGATACTATATAAAAGTACATTAGAATCTTTGTTTATGCCAGAAACCTATACTATCATCAAACATCGACTGCACTCACTATGATACAACTGACATTTTATTTTCTGAAGTGGAAACAGTTATGCACTGCAATGAATTTATGAGTCGTGTGAAGTTTGCTGCTGTAAACATTTTTATGAAGCATTTGTCCACAGCGATATTGGTTTGGTAACATGCATTCTGAAGTTTAGATTGCTCAACATATTCTACATTTATCTTTGTATATACACGGATCGAGAAAAAATGTGTAGTAAAAATTACAATTTTCTATAGTAACCGTGGGACAGATGCAAATTTTTAAGAAAAATCTGACTACAATTTATAGTGAAAATTGGTATTTTTGTAGTAAAATTTACAAAATCATTCGAATTTTTATTGGTATTCTTCCTAGCGGAAATATTTTTGTTCAGAAAAGTTGAAAACTGTTAATAAGATTTATATATATTGTAACGGGGTGAATTTAGAAGAGGGTATTAATCCCTCTCTGGGATGCGCCAGGCGATAAACGGGCGTCTACTACGCCCAGAGCAGCGCGCCGTTGTAGACGGACCCGTCGGCCGGCCGGAGCGCGTTGGCGCAGGCTCAGAACAAGCGGAGGTGAAGCCTCCGACTAGCTGCAGCTGCTGAAAAGGTAGAGGGCGGTATTCGGGGGGATAGGGAACGGTTACTCGCGAAATGACAGACTCGACACGAATAATGAAAAGTAAAATAAATAAAGTTTATTCGTCAAAAGGAATCGCGCTAAGGGGCGCGAAGCCGGAACATCTCCTACAAAAACGAACGCGCAGGCCGAGACTTACGCGGAGCCGGCCGGTCGCATGGCCGGCGTCACCGCGCCGCGAGACGCCACAAAATGGCCGCCGCGCTCTCGCACACGAGGCCGCTTGCCTCTACGCAGGCGGCGTCGGATAGCCGCGCAACACTTCTTACGCGTGGCCGCTCGCACGCAAAACCTACGCGGCAAAAATACAAAGGAAGCGCACACTTACTTTAGCGCTGGCCAGCGCGTCGCTCGAGGTCTATCCCTCTCTCTCTCTCTCTCACGCTCCCGCGCTCTCGCCTCCTCGCTGCGAGGCGTCGGGCCTCGTGGCTCCTCAAGCCTCGGCTGCCGCCTCTTTCTCTCTCTCCTCCTCTCGCTTTCTGGGTGGCGGAGTGGCCCGGCCGGCGAGGCAGCCGGTGATGCGTCGCTGCGGGGCTGGCGGCGGATCGGAGGCGCAAGGGCTGTTCCGCAGGGCGGGATGCGGCACTGGCGGGGCACTCCGAAGCACAGCACTCGTATATGGCGGGAGAACACGTGCGCACCTGTTGCGCTACAGGACTAGACTGCCATCAATGGCCGCGGCGTCCCTTCGGAGCCCCACGGCGGCGTCTTCTTCTTCTTCTTGCTTCGCCTCCCGCGCGTCCCGCTTGGCGCGCAGCGAGCCGCTGTACGTGCAAGCGCGCGCGATTCAAACCTCGCGGCGCGGTACACGCGGCTCTTTCGCCTTTATTGCCTGCACCCGTTACACCCCCCACCTAGATTTGACGTACCCCGTACGCGACATCGGAAAAGAGGAAGGGCGCAGAAATAAGGCGAAAACAACGGGTTAGGTGGAGGCTCTTCCTTTTATTCCAGCCTCTCGGGCACATCACCTATACACTATATACAACAATAAGCGCTAGGCGCGCAGCGCTACGGAGGCTTGCGGGGACGACCGCGTCCCCTGCGAGGAGCATTCGGGGCTCGCTGTCCTACCGAAGTTGGTTCGGCGGGACCCGTAGTTGCGCCGCGCGCCCTCCGCGGTCTCCCCCGCGTGCTCTCGGGGGCTTCCCTGTCCCCTGAGGGGCGGGTGGTTCGCTCACAGGCGTCCCCCTGGGGTCGCCTTCCGCGTCGACTCCATTCGACTCAGGCGACTCACCGCGATAGGGCTTAAGCTGGTCAGCGGCCACTATCTCCTCAATTTGGCCCCCCTCACCTACCAATCGGTAGGTGTTGGAGCCTAGCACGGCCGTAATCCAATACGGCCCTTCAAACCTAGGCGCTAGTTTCGCCGCGACGCCCTTCGCGGCCGAGGAGATTGGGTGGCTGCGCTTCCAGACCCTGTCTCCCGGCTTGAAATCTGGCTCTCGCCTGCGAGGCGGCTCGTTGATGAAGGTTTGGAAGGGCGTCGAGCCGCTCCTTCCAACGGGCCAAACTTTCTTCTTGTGCCGGGGTCTCTGCCGCGACCTCTTGCAGCCTACGCTGCGTACCAGGGGGCTCTGGCTGCCTACCGTAAAGTAACATGGCGGGGCTGACTCCGGTAGAGCTATGCACCGCCGTATTCATGGCGAAGAGAAGTTCCGGAAGCTTCTCGTCCCATGTGGTGTGCCGCTCCTTAAGGTAAGAGGCGACCATCGTCTTTAAAGTACGATTGGCGCGCTCCACCGGATTAGCCTGCGGGTGGTAGGTGGGAGTGTTGGTGTGATGCACACCTCGCTCCCTCAAGAATTCCTCTACGACACGGTTCCTGAACTCTGTGCCGTTGTCGGAGAGGAACACTTCTGGGCAACCGAACCGGAGGAAAACCTTCCGGTCCAATTCTCCTACCACCGTCTTTGCGTTAGCCTTCCGTATCGGCGAAGCCTCCGCCCACCTGGAGAAAAGGTCTTGAAACACCACAATGTATTCAAAACCTTTAGAGGTGCGAGGCAACGGTCCTATTATGTCTCCAGCGACGACCTGCCAGGGTCTGTCGACGACTCGTCGACCCATGAGGCCGGCTGGAGCTCTTTGTTCCACCTTAAACCGCTGACACGTTTCGCAGTGGCGCACGTACTCTTGCGTTTCCGCGTAGTAACGCGGCCAGTAGTAGCGCAGGGCTACTCTGGCAAACGTCT
Source organism: Torymus aiolomorphi (assembly GCA_036365515.1). Classification (NCBI taxonomy): domain Eukaryota; kingdom Metazoa; phylum Arthropoda; class Insecta; order Hymenoptera; family Torymidae; genus Torymus; species Torymus aiolomorphi. The sequence goes on along the minus strand of CM070874.1, from coordinate 158,397,368 downwards.
TTTCTCGTCCGAGATGTCCAGCGGTGGCGTCGTCATGGCACTCTTGCAACACCTCGCGACGACGCTCCTCTGGTACTACCAGCTTCCAAGCATCCTCATCGTCGCCGAGGGCCGCGTCAACGTTCGGGTTCGGTCGGTACCGGTAAAGGTTGCCCGCGACGAGTTTGTAGGTTGGAAAATCGTTGGGTTGCTCTCGGACTTTGGCGCTCCACTCTCGATACCACGCGTCCTCGGTGTCCGTTGACCAGGACACCGCAGCCACCTCCGGGCCTTCCTCATCCTCGTACATCCGGGAGAGGGCGTCGGCCACGTGGTTCAAGGCGCCTTTTCGATGCTCGATCGAAAACTTGTGGCCTTGCAACTCCAGCGCCCACCGAGCGAGCCTGCTCGTGGGATTTTTCATCTGACAGAGCCACCGCAGACTGCTGTGGTCTGTCACAACCCTAAACTCGTATCCTTCGATGTAAGGGCGAAACTTCTGTATCGCCCAGACCACCGCGAGGCACTCCCTCTCCGTAACGCTATAGTTTCGCTCTGCCGGGGTTAACACCCGGCTCGCGAACTCAATCACCCGCTCTTGGGTCTCTACTTCCTGAAGCAGCACCGCGCCAAGGCCTTCATCGCTCGCATCGGTCTGCACGATGTAAAGGCCGCCGGGATCAGGGCGATGTAGGACCGGAGCGGTCATAATCATCGCCTTCAACAACTCGAAGGCGCGTTGCTGCTCGTCGAGCCACTCGTACTTCTGGTTCTTCTTCATCAGACCCGTGAGCGGCTCGGCGATCGTGGCATAGTTCGGGATGAACTTCCTATACCACGATGAAGTACCCAGGAATCGGCGCAGCTGCCTCAGATTCCGCGGCTGCGGAAAATTCTTGATTGGCTCGATCTTGGCCGGGTTCGGCCTCGTGCCGTCCCGGTTAACCAAGAAGCCCAAGTATGCTACCTCTTGCTTGCAGAAAACACATTTTTCTGCGTTGAGGGTTAGTCCAGCGGCGACGAGCCTTTCCAACACCCTTTTCAAGCACTTCTTATGCTCCTCGAACGTTTCTGCGACTACGATGATGTCGTCGAGGTAGGCGTAGACGTAAGGCTCCAGCTCGGGTCCGAGCACTTGATCAATGAGCCGCTGGAAGGTGGCCGGCGCGTTCGTCAGTCCGTACGGCATCCGCCGGAACTGGAACAGGCCCAGCCCCAGCACCGCGAAAGCGGTGATGGGCCGCGCCTCCTCCGCTAACGGTATCTGATGATACGCGCTCTTGAGGTCAAGCATGGAGATGAACTTCGCCTTCCTCAATTTCCGCAGAATATCCTGCATATTCGGCAGAGGATAGGCGTCGGGTTCGGTGACTGCATTCACCTTCCGCAGATCGTTGCAGAACCGTCGTGTGCCATCACTCTTCGGCGCCATCACGACGGGGCTCGACCACCCGCTCTTGGAGGGCTCGATGATGCCTTGGTTCAGCATTTCGCAAACCTGGCGATGCATCTCCTCCTGCACCTTATCCGACACTGGATAATGGCGCTGCTTGATGGGTCGAGCGTTTCCTACATGAATCTCATGCTCCACGCCTCTGACGCAACCTAATCCTGGCGGGAGCTTGCCTAGGACCTCGTCCACCATGACCTTCAGCTCCTCTCGCCGAAGGTCTGTAGCGTCCTCGAGCCCAATCGCCGCTACCGAGCTAGGATCTGGGGTCAAGCTGGCTACTTCCAGCTCGACGTAGGCTTCCGTCTCCTTACAGAATAGCCTATCCGTATCCGGGTCTAGTACGGCCCTGAACGCTCGTACAAAGTTGACTCCTAAGTAGCAGTCGGCATCTAAATTCGGCATTATGGCGACTCGGATATCGCGAGTGAGGCCAGCCACAGTGATGGGCAGCATCACGTGGCCTAGCAAGGGGCTGCGGCTTCCATCCGCTAGCCTTACCCCTTTCTTCTCGGACGCTACAAACTCCCGGTCCAGCGCTGTAGCTAGTTGGAGTCCGATGGAGCCCATCACCGTCGTGGATGCTCCCGGGTCCAACAAAGCGCGGAGATTAAACTCGCCGACCTCAATTCGCAGCCACCACCTCGTTTCTGCGTCGGTCGGTTGCTTCGCCGAGGCCTCTCCTCGGTTCGCAACTGGCGAGGGTACCGCGCACTCTTTCGCGGCAGGGCGGCTATCGCACGCGGCCAAAACATCTTCGGTTTTGGGGACCTCGTCGGGGAGGGGGGCGGTAGTGATCCCCTCTACGCGCTCCCTTTCCCGTTTCCCGCACAATTAGGGCAGTAGCGCGCTATATATCCGACAAGGCCGCATGAGTAGCAACTCAGCGGCGGCCTTGGTCCTTTCGGAGGGCTACCCTCGGGGCTGGTGGAGGGCGCGGAGCCGTTCGGTGGGCTCGTCGCCTTCGCCCCCTGCCTCGGTTCTGGGGGCCTCCTTGCCCCGCCACGCCCAGATGGCTGGTTACCGCGCCCTCTGTGCGGCCCAGGGGGCGTATTTCGCCCGGAGCGTTCTCCTCCGGAGCCTCGCCGGTCGGAAAGACGCTCGCTTAGCACTCGCCGAAGAATTTCCTCCAGGCCCTCCAGCTTGGCGTCCTTCTCGACCACCGCAGCAGCCACTTTGCCTTCCTTGGCATCGCCTTTCGGCTTTCGTGGCGCGTCGGTGTTTGCCGGCGATTTATACGCCAATTCCGGCAGTAGCGCCGCTGTTGGCGGTGGTGGAGGTCGGAACGTCTTGGAATTCTCCAACGTTTGCTCCGCGTCCACTGCCAACTCCAGTAGCTTCTCTACTGTGCTGAAGTCTGACTTACGGACCATCGCTTGCAGCTGGGGCCGTAGGTTTCGGTGCAGCTGATCCAGCTGTTGCTCCGAGCTGGGGGGCGGCGATATCTTCCTCACTATCGCAATGAGGCACGTGATATAATCTCTCACGGCCTCGTCCGCCCCTTGGGTGCGGTTGTTCGCCTCTGCTATCAACCGCTGCTGGTACCTCTTCGTCGTCCCGTACCAGCGTTTCGCTGCAGTCACGAACTCTTGCCACGTGGCCCATTTCTCTTTCTCATTACGGTACCACGTGGCCGCCGTGTCAGTGAACAGCTCTGACAACGACGACAACACCTCTTCTTCGGAGAGGTTTGCCAGGACTCGACAGTCCTCCAGCCTCGCCAGGAATACATCGATACTCTGGCTCTTCGCCCCAGAGAATCGAATTTGCCATTTCCTCACGATTTGGCCTATGTCTCGCGAGTGGAACATACTCGACCTCGAGAAGTTCCCTGTCGCGCCTGGCGCGCCATATGTCGGCCAGCTCGAGCCTCTCTCCGAACTTCGGCGGTCACCCCCCACCCAGGCTGCGTTTACTCCTTGTAAATCAGCCTGACCATCACGCCGAGCTGGCGGTGGTGTCGATTGCGGACCGATCCACGTATCGTTGCCGGTGACGGTGTACGTGTCTTCAAACTGCACGTTGTGACCTTGCCTAGGTTCCGCTATGTGCGTGCTGGAAGCGGCGTGTCGCTGTTGGTTTAAAACCAACTCCTCCAGCGACCTTACTTTCGCTATTAATTCCGCTAATAGCGAGCCGACTTCCCGAGGGATATAAAACTCGGAGCCGTCCTTTGCCAGGAGGCGTAGCATCTCTCCTGGCTGCGCTTGTTGGTCGTCGCCGCGAGTTTCTTCTGCTTCGCTGTCCTGCTGCTGTAGAGGTAGCTGTGTGTGTTGCTCCTTTTGTTGTTGCGTAGTGTCCCGGTTACTGGCTGTGGTGTTTGGGTGTGGTGAGTGCTGGGTGTCGGACACGGCTTCCGCCGTCATCCTACGCAGTATCTCCAATATCTGCTCGCTTTTGAGCACTACGTCCAGGGGGTGTAAATCCCAACTGGACGCTTCGACGAAGGAGCCGTCGTCTTCTAAAAGGATCCTCCGTAAGAGGTTTTCCCTTAGTGCCATCCGCCGGGGATTACATCCCCGGCTCTTCCGGCTCCTCGAAGTCTTGAGGCGTGTAGTTACCCAGCACCCACTGGCTTAGCCTGTGCATTCTCAAGAATGTGGAGTCGTGTCGCCTCAATTGCAACTCCGACAGGTGGCTATCGATCTCGCTTGGCGAGATCGACCACACCCAATCCTCCACAGCTTCCTGGATGTTGTATGACATCGTTCGCTGGTTGTGCGTGTGCAAGGGGATTCCTCTTCAATCCCGCAATTTACTATGCTTTTGCACGGCCAGTGGTATCCTTCACAAGGTACCTACTGGATTACCACTGGCTCAGGAAGTAACGATCTTCCCCAACTGGTGGTTTGGTCTTTACGCTATACCGAGGTTAACTCGTTTTTACTCACTTGCCTGGAGGTTATGTCGCTTTTGGCGTATTGCGCAAGCGTAATAGTCGTCCGCGCAACCGATTCCCGGTCAAAACTGAAATTCGCGATTTTCGGGCGCTGCGCATGCGCGGCACTAAAATCACTATGTGTATCCGTACCGCCGCCGCATGCGCAGACGATTCTGCATGTAAAAACAAAAATTTGATCTTCCGACCTTTTGCGCATGCGCAAAACCGAAATTAGTGAATATGCCCACCTCCTCGTGGGATGGGCAACCGAATTCGCGATAGCGATTTTTCACTTTTTATTTTCGGATTCTGCGCATGCGCGGGTCCAAAATTACTGCGCGCGCACCTTACGGTATCCCCCGCGCAGGCGTCTTCGCGAATTAAGCCCTAAATCCGAAAATCCAAACGAAATCCCCAGTATTTAAATACTGGGTGCGTAATCCGGTAGTTTACTCCCCGGTGTGCACGTGTGATGACGCACAAAGAGATAAAACGCTAGGACCTATATCAAACAATTTTAATAATATAATACATAATTAATAAATAATTGCTACCTAATCTCTTTGTCGTCCTCGCTAAATACTTCAACAAATGCTCGGCCTTCACAAGCAATGTTCCTCACTAAATACGTGCAGACCGGGTAAATTCCTCCAAGCAAGGTTAGAAACCACCAGTTGGTTACCCTTGCACACACTGTACACTTTGTAATAATTAATTATCACCGCGATAATTAATTATTCGCAACGCGCGTCTCGACCTGTTTCGACGATCAACCAATTACTGTAAAATTCGCCGTTCCCTAATCTAATGTGCTGCACACGTTAATGGGCGCCAGTTGTAACGGGGTGAATTTAGAAGAGGGTATTAATCCCTCTCTGGGATGCGCCAGGCGATAAACGGGCGTCTACTACGCCCAGAGCAGCGCGCCGTTGTAGACGGACCCGTCGGCCGGCCGGAGCGCGTTGGCGCAGGCTCAGAACAAGCGCGCCCGGCTTTCGCTGTAGAAAGCTTCGGCCGCCTTCTACTAGACCCGGCGCTGCGCTCTGCCGCTGCCGCTGACTTCGGCGCACAATTCACCGGCGGCTAGATATGCACTAGCCTGACCTACTCTCGCCGGTGTTCCCGTACAACGTCGCTCAGGTTAACCTGAGCGACTTTCACTTACAATTTCCCCGTTGACGTTGCTCCTCTAGGAGGTGAAGCCTCCGACTGCTGCAGCTGCTGAAAAGGTAGAGGGCGGTATTCGGGGGATAGGGAACGGTTACTCGCGAAATGACAGACTCGACACGAATAATGAAAAGTAAAATAAATAAAGTTTATTCGTCAAAAGGAATCGCGCTAAGGGGCGCGAAGCCCGAACATCTCCTACAAAAACGAACGCGCAGGCCGAGACTTACGCGGAGCCGGCCGGTCGCACGGCCGGCGTCACCGCGCCGCGAGACGCCACAAAATGGCCGCCGCGCTCTCGCACACGAGGCCGCTTGCCTCTACGCAGGCGGCGTCGGATAGCCGCGCAACACTTCTTACGCGTGGCCGCTCGCACGCAAAACCTACGCGGCAAAAATACAAAGGAAGCGCACACTTACTTTAGCGCTGGCCAGCGCGTCGCTCGAGGTCTATCCCTCTCTCTCTCTCTCTCTCTCTCTCACGCTCCCGCGCTCTCGCCTCCTCGCTGCGAGGCGTCGGGCCGCGTGGCTCCTCAAGCCTCGGCTGCCGCCTCTTTCTCTCTCTCCTCCTCTCGCTTTCTGGGTGGCGGAGTGGCCCGGCCGGCGAGGCAGCCGGTGATGCGTCGCTGCGGGGCTGGCGGCGGATCGGAGGCGCAAGGGCTGTTCCGCAGGGCGGGATGCGGCACTGGCGGGGCACTCCGAAGCACAGCACTCGTATATGGCGGGAGAACACGTGCGCACCTGTTGCGCTACAGGACTAGACTGCCATCAATGGCCGCGGCGTCCCTTCGGAGCGCCATGGCGGCGTCTTCTTCTTCTTGCTTCGCCTCCCGCGCGTCCCGCTTGGCGCGCAGCGAGCCGCTGTACGTGCAAGCGCGCGCGATTCAAACCTCGCGGCGCGGTACACGCGGCTCTTTCGCCTTTATTGCCTGCACCCGTTACAATATATATATATATATATATATATATATTAATAAATATATGAAACGCTAGTTATGCAGACACTTTCCGAAATTTAAATAGACTTATGCAGACAGAGACCGACTTATGCAGACGTCAGCATAAGTAGAGAGATTATTTCTTTAGTCACGCTAGACTTGTGCAGACACTTGTATAAACGGTACTACACTTATGCAGACAGGTCACGTGGTCTTATACATTGGTGTCAGCATAAGTCGATGTTCATATGATTATATATATATATATATATATATATATATATATATATATATATATATATATATATATATATATTTATATATATATATAAGTATTAGTCTATAAAATAATAATATTAATGATTTTTTAAAAGAAATCAAATAAATACTAGTGAAAAAGTCTTTTACTTTTATGAGTCAATGTACGCTGATGCTGAACAAATTATATGTAACTAAATACATTCAAATTATTCACTGCAAATCAAACAAACGAAAGTTGTGAAATCAGTTATCGATAGTCAAGTAAAGCAAACAACTCTCCGAAATCACTGTTTGACTATTCTCAGAAATGTATTAAAATTTGTTCAACTTTCTATATAAGTTAAACACAAGAAAGTACTGAAATCCATTTATTGTAGTCAAGTACCCATAAGTTAACTTGACTTACATAATAGAACTTTTTGTATCTACTCAAAATTATTCAGCCAGCAGGCATAAAGTACCTACTACTTAACGCCCATGAGGCTTAATCGTTCACATACTCCTACAAAATTTTACAGAATCTACGTACTTTACCCCCGTATGAGCGAAAATTATTGAATTATATAACTATAATGTCTTCTTTTTACGTCTAAAATTCATAAGAATTTGTTCAGATATTTACAACAAGTCAAAGTCTACATATAAAATTACACAATTACCAACACATACCTATTTTTCATTATTCTTTCTCAATTTTGAACTTTCTATAATATTACGTATCTTGGAAGGACAAAAGAAGTCTAGAGCTGCTCCAGCAGGGGTGGTCCTCCTTTCTCCCATATATACTTGGCGGGCCCGACGCCATATTTATATAAATTTATAGTCTAGTCAAAAGTGCTTTAAATGTACTAACCATTTTATAAGCAACCTATTTTTCATCCTTTTCCCGCGTGTAAATATGAGATCTCATACGAGTATTTCAAACACCAGATCTCATATGAGATCTCATATATGAGATGTCATCTGCGATTTTATATATTACTGGATCTCAAATGATATTTTCACGTGGGTTTACACCTTCTATTGAATATGTACAAGCAACCGATTTATACATTTTATCTGATCTCTAAACATATGAATATTTATATGAAAATGACAATGTCTACTACACCTTGAACTGCAAACCGTCGGGCCCGCCAAGTATGTATGGGAGAAAGGAGCACCACCCCTGCTGGAGCAGCTCTAGACTTCTTTTGTCCTTCCAAGATGCGTAATATTATAGAAAGTTCAAAATTGAGAAAGAATAATGAAAAATAGGGATGTGTTGGTAATTGTGTAATTTTTTATGTAGGCTTTGACTTGTTGTAAATATCTGAACAAATTCTTATGAATTTTAGACGTAAAAAGAAGACGTTATAGTTATATAATTAAATAATTTTCGCTCACACGGGCGTAAAGTACGTAGATTCTGTAAAATTTTGTAGGAGTATGTGAACTATTAAGCCTCTTGGGCGTTAAGTAGTAGGTACTTTATGCCTGCTGGCTGAATAATTTTGAGTAGATGCGAAAAGTTCTATTATGTCAGTCAAGTTAACTTATGGGTACTTGACTACAATAAATGGATTTCAGTACTTTCTTGTGTTTAACTTATAAAGGAAGTTGAACAAATTTTAATACATTTCTGAGAATAGTCAAACAGTGGTTTCGGAGAGTTATTTGCTTTACTTGACTATCGATAACTGATTTCACAACTTTCGTTTGTTAGATTTGCAGTGAATAATTTGAATGTACTTAGTTACATATAATTTGTTCAGCATCAGCATACATTGACTCAAAAAAGTAAAAGACTTTTTCACTAGTATTTATTTGATTTGTTTTAAAAAATCATAAATATTATTATTTTATAGACTAAAAAACTTCTATACTTGCCTTATTTTATACTTTCGTAGAAAGTTTTATATTAATAATATTATTATTTGTACTGTCAAATAAAAAACTATTACCATTTTTAGAAAGTGCTTATTGAATACATAGATGAGATTAGAAGAAATAAAAGGACTAGACAAATTCTGTTGTTAAAACGTACTTAAAAAATTAGTTTTTTAAAAAACGTTTTGTTTTCAAAAAATATTTAAGCTCTCATTAAAGATTCTGGTATACAGAGTTTGACGAATGTTGAGAGAGAGAGAGAGAGAGAGAGAACGAGGGAGAGAAAGAGACGGCGTGAGGGAGAGAGAGGGGAGAGGGGAAAGAGAGGAAGGTAAAGTAGATTATACAGAAAAAACTTTTATGCTTGCCTTATTTTATACTTTCGTAGAAAGTTTTATATTAATAATATCATTATTTATATAGTCATGAAAAAAATTATTACCATTTGTAGAGAGTGCTTATTGAATAGATGAGATTAGACGAATAAAAGGACTAGACAAACTATGTTATGAGAACGTACTTAATAAATTAGGTTTTTTAACAACGTGTTGATTGTTTTGAAAAAATATTTAAGCTCTCGTTAAAATTTTGGTACAGTTTGTCGGATATCGAGAGAGAGGAGGAGACAGAAAGAGTTATTACATACTTTTATATATATATATATATGGGAGCGTCCAGCAGAAACGGGCCACCGAGCGCGCGCGGTGCCTTTTTTCGCGTAAAAGGCGCTCTGTTTAACTCCTTCATAATCGTACGCTGCGTCTTTGAAACAAAAAACCAAGCACCTATATCGATAGATTTTTTCCTGCTCTTTCTAATGGTGCCATTGTTTTTATTGCGAAACGCTTTCTTCATGAGAATGCCACTCAGCATCAACAGCAAAATGACTTGGTACACGATTATTAGCGAATTGAATAGAGCGTGCACTTAAACGTGCCGTACGCACGGGCGCGAGGGGCTCGCGCGGACCCTCGGCGCTGTCTTTTTCATTGTTACTTTTAAACCCTTTATTTCTCCAACTTCTCCAAGATGGGGTTTTGAAGCTTAAGAGTTGTACTTTCTAATGGTGTAGTTTATTTTGAAAAAAAACATGATATACTTTGAGAAAAATGGCTTTCAATATTCAACTTGAGTTTTCGTCCGGAAGAACGCGTTTCGCAATAAAAACAATGGCGCAATTGGAAAGAGCAGAAAAAAATCTATCGATATAGGTCCTTGGTTTTTTTTTCAAAGACGCAGCATACGATTATGAGCGAGTTAAACAGAGCGCCTTTTACGCGAAAAAAGGCACCGCGCGCGCTCGGTGGCCCGTTTCTGCTGAACGCTCCCATATACAGGGCGTGTCAAAAGTTCCGGGACGGCCAGTTATCTCAGCGGGAATGCATTTTCGGAAAAAATGTTTCATACAAAAGATGTAGGATTTTTCCCTGGCTATCTGATGGTGACCTTGAATTTGACCTTGGGATTGACCTTGAAGGTCATTTGAAGGTCAAGTCGAATTTTTTAAATGGGAAGCCTTCTTTTTTATTGCGGAAACCGAAAGAGGGAAAAATTCTCTTTCCACCGATATAAGATACATACGGGGTCAAATGTGATCTAGAGGTCGTTTCAAGGTCAAGTCGGTAAAATGAGGTCAAATTGATCTTTGGCAGTCCATAGCATGGAAACTAAGGGCGTTGGGAAAAAACTTTCCATACGAAAGTTACCGCAAATCGAATGGAGCATCTGATGGTGACCTTGAATTTTCCTTGGGCTTGACCTTCAAGGTCATTTGAATGTCAAGTCGAATTTTTTGAATGGGAACCCTCTTTTTGTTGCAGAAATGCGGGCCACGGACCCATGGGTTTTCGGGGTCGCTGAACCCGTATCTGGGGTCGGCTTGCCCCGCTGGATCGACCCAAGGTCGTTCCAAGGTCAAACTAGAAGGAATTGCAGAAGGTGCTTAAAACCACGGACCCATGGGTTTTCGGGGTCGCTGAACCCGTATCTGGGGTCGGTTTGCCCCGTTGAGTCGACCCAAGGTCGTTCCAAGGTCAAACCAGAAGGAATTGCAGAAGGTGCTTGAAACCACGGACCCATGGGTTTTCGGGGTCGCTGAACCCGTATCTGGGGTCGATTTGCCCCGTTGGGTCGACCCAAGGTCGTTCCAAGGTCAGCGGTGATTAGCCAGGTCCCAGGTCTGGGTTTTGATCCAGAAACGTTTGCACAAAAACTGTTTTTTAACGCCCTGATACACGAAATTCGATGGGGTGTCCAGATGATCGGAGTATAAGAACGTTGACCTTCAAATGACCTTCGGCTCACTTTTAACCCCGTATGTATCTTACACCCCTGGAAAGGTAAGTTTTCCCGCATTTCTGCAACAAAAAGAGGGTTCCCATTCAAAAAATTCGACTTGACCTTTAAATGACCTTGAAAGTCAAGCCCAAGGTCAAATTCATGGTCACCATCAGATGCTCCATTCGATTTGCGGAAACTTTCGTATGGAAAGTTTTTTCCCAACGCCCTTAGTTTCCATGCTTTGGACTGCCCAAGATCAATTTGACCTCATTTTACCGACTTGACCTTGAAACGACCTCTAGATCACATTTGACCGCGTATGTGTCTTATATCGTTGGAAAGAGAATTTTTCCCTCTTTCGGTTTGCGCAATAAAAAAGGAGGGTTCCCATTTAAAAAATTCGACTTGACCTTCAAATGACCTTGAAGGTCAAGCCCAAGGTCAAATTCAAGGTCACCATCAGATAGCCAGGGAAAAATCCTATATCTTTTGTATGAAACATTTTTTCCGAAAATGCATTCCCGCTGAGATAACTGGCCGTCCCGGAACTTTTGACACACCCTGTATATATAAATCTTATTAACAGTTTTCAACTTTTCTGAACAAAAATATTTCCGCTAGGAAGAATAACAAAAATTCGAATGATTTTGTAAATTTTACTACAAAAATACCAATTTTCACTATAAATTGTAGTCAAATTTTTCTTAAAAATTTGCATCTGTCCCACGGTTACTATAGAAAATTGTAATTTTTCCTACACATTTTTTCTCGATCCGTGTATATACAGATATAAATGTAGAATATGTTGAACAATCTAAACTTCAGAATGCATGTTACCAAACCAATATCGCTGTGGTCAAATGCTTCATAAAAATGTCTACAGTAGTAAACTTCACACGACTCATAAATTCATTGCAGTGCATAACTGTTTCCACTTCAGAAAATAAAATGTCAGTTGTATCATAGTGAGTGCAGTCGATGTTTGATGATAGTGTAGCTTTCTGGCATAAACAAAGATTCTAATTTACTTTTATATAGTATCACATGTTTTTCTTCCTTTGAAAGTTCATTCGAATTCGTGTACTATCTGTTTTATGTAAGAGTGAGGATCGATTCAATTTATGCCATTTCTATTTCTTATGACAACTACAATATCCATAAAGGCAGGTGGTGCAAAGTTTTTTCACAAAATACTCGTTCCAGTCCATTTACTATTGTATTTTGTCAAATTAAAAAAGATCTTAACGCAGGTATGTCGTTGGATCAGTAGATCCCAGCTGCACAATTCTTTACAAGCAAACATTGCTGCTTGTTTTTTTCTTGAAAACATAAGCGAGATGTGAATGTTGCTTTTACAACAGATCAGTTTCGTTTCAGCATAGATTAAACTTTTAACGTCTCCCACCCGGGGAAAATCATATATGAGAATAACTGAGCACTTTTATTTGTTGACATTTTCACAATAGTAACACATCCTTTTTCCTTTTTTCATTCGACATAATCTTTGGTGAGATATGTTAGATATAAGTTCTTCAATTGAAAGTATGTAAATTAATAATGCCTCATTATCTAAACATAATCTTGTAAGAAAACACAACCAGTTTATGAACTGGGAATCACTGAGAATCAAAGCTTTCTTGATATTCTTGTATAGATAAGACTATTGACGTCTCCCACCCTGGGAAAATCATACATGAGAATAACTGAGCACTTTTATTTGTTGAAAATTCAGAATAATACATCCTTTTCGCTTTTTTCATTTGACATAATCTTTTATGAGATATAAGTTAGATATAAGTTCTTGAAATTATTATGGATTGAAACTACGTAAATTATTAACTCAGCAGTACCCAGACATAATCTTGTTAAAAAACACAACCAATTTATGAACTGCAGATAATCACTGAGAATCAAAGCTTTCTTGATATTCTTGTATAGATAAAACTTTTGACATCTCACACACTGGTTAAATCATACATGAGATTAACTGAGCACTTTTTTTTGTTGAAATTTTCACAATAACACATCATTTCGCTTTTTTCATTTGATATAATCTTTTACGAGATAATAAGTTAGATATAAGTTCTTGAAATTATTATTAATTGAAACTACGTAAATTATTAACTCAGCATTACGCACACATAATCTTGTTAAAAAAACAACCAGTTTATGAACTGCAGATAATCACTGAAAGTCAAGGCTTTCTTGATATTCTTGAGTAGATAAAACTTTTGACGTCTCACACCCTGGTTAAATCATACATGAGATTAACTGAGCACTTTTTTGTTGAAATTTTCACAATAACACATCCTTTTCACTTTTTTCATTTGACATAATCTTTTAATTGGTGATTGAGTAAGTATGTACAACAGCATAGCAATGATATCGAGTAAGCTTCTTGAAGATGACAAATGCTTTTCCATTAATAATATAACCACCAGGGTCATGAGGACAATCGTTCATTTTTGCTAATTCAAAATTAGATTTTTCAGAAAGTACATAATTAGAACTCTTCAACATTATTGGCTATATCTCCAAAATGACTCGAAAAAATCTTGTTACGTAATATCTGTAAAAATTAGAACTTCTCATCATGTTTGGCTAGATCTCCAAAATTACTTGAAAAACTCTTCTTGTGTAATATCTATATCTGTAAAAGTAAAAAATCACACAAAGTCCCACCAAAAATTATTATTGAAATCTTTGATATCTATACTACTATTCTACTAAACACAACAATTTTCGTATTCTATTTATAAATGTTATGAAATAAAATATATAAAAAATATAAATATACTTGTACTCATCGTACATTTTATATAACTTACAAGTCAATATTTCCATGTTTCAATAATTGGACTTATATCTGATCTGATAATTTATTCTTTTTGTTGTTTAAAAAAATTGCTGTCCTTCTAGTTCTTGTGTAGACTTTTCATCTTACCAAATTTAATTTAAAAAATATAACTTTAACTAATGATGTTTCCTTCTTTTGTACAGTCATGTATAAATACAGATCATTCTTCTTGTTATGTAAGTCTGAAAAAAAATTTGTTGAAATCAACACAAAGAGTCGATGTTCTTCTCTAAACGAAAATTTAAAAAATTTGAAATAAATATTTAGACATTTAATACTTATCTGATGATTATTTTTGTTGTTGATTAATATGATTAAGCTGTTTTAATACTTGCAATGTTGACCTTTGTCTTCTAGTAGTTAATTTTTCAGATGTGGAAAGTTTATGTTTTGTAGGTATATTGAATGCACGAATATCGGTGATCCACGATATTTATGGTAGATTCTTGTTATGTAAATCTGAAAAAAAATTTGTTGAAATCAACACAAAGAGTTCATGTTCTTTTCCCAACGAAAATTAATAAATTTGAAATAAATATTTAGACATTTAAGACTTATCTGATGATTATTTTTGTTGTTGATTGATATGATAAAGTTGTTTTAATACTTGCAATGTTGACCTTTGTCTTCTAGTAGTTAATTTTTCAGATGTAGAAAGTTTATTATGTTTTGTATTCCGATGATGTGCATAGACAAAAATTCTTCTCATCAGTTGACTTTCTGGCATTTTTAGTATAAATTATCTTCTTTATAGTATATCAAATATTATATAAATATAGTATATCAAATAGTATATAAATTTCTACATCTACAAAAACTGACATGTTATTATTATATTAAGAGAGACAAGGTTAGGTCTCTCTTTCCCTTATGTGTGTGTGTGTGTATACACACACACAGGAGGAACTGCTAGCTGCATGCAAAAGGGTAGTAAACAAGAAGGCTCCGGGCCCAGATGGCATTCCCAATATGGCATTGAACATGCTATCTGCGCACACCCAGAGGTTTTTGTAGACTTGTACAACTCATGTCTCAAAGAAGGAAAATTCCCCACTATTTGGAAGACACAGCGCTTGGTGCTACTGCCAAAAGGAAAGAAGCTGCCTGATGACTCAGCCTCGTACAGACCACTCTGCATGCTGGACACACCGGGGAAGATCCTAGAACGCATACTCTGCGTTAGAATGGACCAGGCTATTGAAGGCGCAGGAGGACTGGCAGAACACCAGTACGGTTTTCGCAAGGAGTGTTCTACCCTGGACGCAGCTGGTCTGGTAATTGACACTGCGCGAACAGCGATAAATGGAGACAGATAGAAAGGAGGAACAAAGAAGTACTGCGCTATTGTTACACTGGATGTAAAAAATGCATTTAACTCAGCCAAATGGAGTAAAATACATGAGGCGCTCCGAAAGCGAAATGTGCCTCTCTACATAAGGAGGATGATGTTCGACTATTTGAAGGACAGAATCTTACTATATAACACTGAAAATGGCACCGAGAGTTATGAAGTCACAGGAGGCGTTCCCAAGGCTCAGTGCTTGGTCCACCGACTTGGAATATCATGTACGTCAGTTAGACTACGACTACCTGAAGGGGCAACCGTAATAGGATTTGCAGACGACATAGCTGTAGTGGTGGTAGCGAAACACATAGAAAATGTTAAAACAATAGCAGACGAGGCAACTTGTATAATACACGATTGGCTAACAGAAACAGAGCTGGAATTAGCCAGCCACAAGACAGAAGTTATCCTGATTTCGAGTAGAAAGAAGCTAGAGACGGTAACACTGACGGTGGATGGATATGAGATTGTATCTCAACTGACCATCAAGTACTTAGGCATCACCATTGATGCAAGATTGACATTCAAACAGCACCTTGAAATTGTGAGCGATAAGGCAGCGAAAGTGGGCGCTGCTCTATCACGATTGATACCAAATGCAGGAGGGGCAAGTCAAAATCGAAGGTTACTCTTAGCCAGTGTAACCACATCGATTATGCTGTACGGGGCCCCAGTATGGGCTGATGCCATGCTGGTAAAAACCTATGCACGAGCGTTGGCTACCGTGTATAGGCGAATGGCGTTAAGGGTGGCATCGGCTGATAAGCCGACACGATACCGTACGATAGTACGGTATCGGACGAGGCGGTGTGCATCATAGCAGGTACACCGCCCATTGACGTCTTAGCCATGGAGAGAAAGGACGTGTACGAAGCAAGAAGACGTGCAAACGACAACATCCGGAGGGAAATCTGGGAGACCGCAAGAAAAAAGACGATAACTATATAGCAAGCAAGATGGGATGCCAGCGAAAAGGGGCGATGAACACACCGTCTCATACCAAAGTTAGAGGACTGGATTTACAGGAGACACGGGGAAGTTAATTACTATCTCACACAATTCTCACCGGACATGGATGCTTTCGAGCTTACCTGTACCGGTTTCAGCTAGAAGACACTCCAAGCTGCCCAGTATGTTTGGATGCAAACGAAGATGCAGAGCACGTCTTCTGTGACTGCTCGCGATACCGACAGGAGCGAGAAGAACTCGAGAGTTACCTCCAGATCAGAGTGACTCCCGAGTCTATTATAACGACGATGCTGACTTCAGAGGATGGATTCCAGCGCTGTCAGTAATTATGCTGCGAGCATACTCAAAAAGGTCAGGAATGACGAGGAAGGAAGAAGAAGACGAGAGATGCGGCACAAAGCTGACGACCGGACGATGCGGTAAGAAGTAGACGGAAGAAGTAAAAGTACAGGAAGGGCTGCAAGATGCAAGAAATGACGACCTCATGCAATAAGATTAGGCAGAAGTCATACGCTCCCCCGCGAAGGATTGCTTTACGGCTGTACCGCGGGGATACTGAGCTAAGAAGATAAGAGTTGGAGTTTTAGTGGGTATACCTGGCGCTGGCCCGTGCCAGGGGAGTTCCACACGAGGAGAGTTCCGTATGGCTCCTATCAGTGCATTAAGCATTTCTCCAACTCTTCGGAAAAACACACATACACACACACACACACACACACATACACACACACACACAAGGGAAAGAGACCTAACCTTGTCTCTCTTAATTATTATTATATTAAGAGAGACAAGGTTAGGTCTCTCTTTCCCTTATGTGTGTGTGTGTGTGTGTGTGTGTGTGTGTGTGTGTGTGTGTGTGTGTGTGTGTGTGTGTGTGTGTGTGTGTGTGTGTGTGTGTCTATATATATATACCGGTCGGAAGAAAACCGAAATCTGAAAATGATGAATCGAGAAATCTGAGTAACGCACTCCAAAATTTAATCCTAATATTGCTGTATAATGAGAACGTCTTTTTAAATGAAACTTTTTTTGTTTGAATGGACAATATAAAAATTATCTTGTATATTAATTTCAATAAATTTCAAAGCGATGTAAAAGCGCAGTAAATAGACAAAAAAATCGGGCACCTATTTCAAAGAATGAATATATCACGGTTGACTCCTAGGCTTCTTCTATACTTGCTCTCGGAGTGCTCCCGCGCTCCTTGATTATCTCCGAGTTTTAAATTCGTAGTCAGTGACCACAATGATACAATAATTAATACCGTTTATGTTGCTAATTTTCTCACTAAAGAATTTATTTAATATAACACATAAAAATAATTTATTTCTCTACTTAGAAAATACGTTTTTATGAAATTACTATTAATAACTAAGCTTTTAAGAAGCATGTTTTCAGAAATAACAGAAAACCGTATAGAAATATATTACTCGATATCGATTAAATATATTAAAGGATATGATATAGATATAAACAGTTACTATAATTATGGCGTAAAGGGAAATAGATTCTCTCTCAGATTATGATTTTCCGGAAAAATTCTTGGTAGTAAAATAGGATGCAGGTGATCTAAAGTGTGTATGTGATAGGTATAATGTCTGTTTTGAAATAAATTAGTTAGTAAAAAAAAAATAAATATTTATTATAATATTATATTATAAAAGTTACATAATTTAGTAAAAAATAAGAGATATTTTAAATTAGACAAAATTAAAGTCATAGGTTTTACATAAGAGTATCAGACGAGAGATCAGTAGCATTTCCAACAGTGTCTTCCTCAGGCTGAAGAGGATCAGCATCATCGTCATCATAATCAGGAATCGATTCTACCTCACTAATTACGTCGGATAGATCAGAATTATCGATAATTTCAGTTGATACAAATTGTATTTCGTTCGCTGATGCGAACGAAATACAATTTCGTTCGCATCAGCGAATGAAAAATCATCATTGAAATTATTTTTTCGCTTATCGCCTTCTGAATTTCCATTTTCTGATTATTCGTCTTTAAAATTTTTCTTTTTTTGCTCATTTTTCAAATAATTATTTTTTGGCTTACCATCGTTTAAATTTTTATTTTTCGGCTCATTTTGCAAATTTTTATGTTCTGGCTTGTCATATTTTAAATTTTTATTTCCGAGCTTATAATCTTCTAAAGTTCTCTTTTTCTGCTTATCATTATTTAATACGCTATCTTCATTCCTTAACTATCATTTAAGCATTAATTAATTCAGCATTAATTAATAATAATCAAGTAATCCTAAAGTCTATTAATTCAAACAGAGTGAATAATCGTATAATAATTATTAATATAATGAGTCAATTTAAGCATTAGTTAACAATAATCAAGTAACCATAAAGTTTATTAATTCAAGCAGAGTGAATAATCATATATTAATTATCAATAAATGAATGTATTAGGAGATAGGATAGATGGTAGAAAAACGGCCAGGTATGTAATTATAAATAGTAGTTATGAAATAACAATCTTATTTATTAAGAATCCTTAGTTGGGTACACATTATTATAAATTACAAAAATATATAAAAAATGACTTGCAATACTAAGATAATTTGTTTATTTAAAGTAACAAAGAAAAATCAATTCGCAAATATTATACTAGATAAATTAGATTCGACTTGATATATATCAAAGAAAACAAACGAAAAAGAAAATATAATATTTATATAAAAGAAAGAATATTATTAATTAATAGTCGCAAACCTTCAAAAGAAACTATAAAAAAAAGTAAATTTAATATCGATGCCAAAAGAAAATGATAATCGCGGTTATCTACTCCTGGACCCCGCGTAACTAGTGTGCCGGGTACAATAATATAGCCTCGATCAAGGGTCACCGAGGGTGAAAAAAAGTGTTCTTTTCTTTTTTTCTTCTTTTCTTTCTTTTTCCTTTTTTCTTTTTTTCAAAAGTGACCCAAAAGTGGTCTAAAGTTGTCGAAAACTTGTCAAAAGTGGTCCAAAAGTGGTTCAAAAGTGGGCTAAAAGTACTCCAAAATGGTACAGAAGTGCTCCAAAAGTGCTGCAAAAATTGTTCAAAAGTTGTCCAAAAGTGGCCTAAAAGTTGTTCAAAAGTTGTACAAAAGTGAACCAAAAATGGTCCAAAAATTGTCCAAAAGTGGTCCAAAAATGATCCAAAAGTTGTCCAAAATTGGATCAAAAGTTGTCCAAAAGTGGTTCAAAAGTCGGCCAAAAGTGGTCCAAACGTGGTACAAAAAAAGCTCCAAAAGCGGTCCAAAAGTTGTCCAAAAGTGGTCGAAAAGATGTTCATAAGTGTTCCATAAGTGGTCTAAAGTTGTCCTAAAGTTTTCCAAAAGTGGTCCTAAAGTGGTCCAAAAGTGGCCCAAAAGTGGTCCAAAAGTGGTAAAAAAGTGGTCCAAAAGTGGTTCAAAAGTTGTCCAAAAGTGGCCTAAAAATTGTTCAAAAGTTGTCCAAAAGTGGTCCAAGAATGGTCCAAAAATTGTCCAAAAGTGGTCCAAAAGTGATCCAAAAGTTGTCCGAAAGTGGTTCAAAAGTTGTCCATAAGTGGTTCAAAAGTGGTAAAAAAGTGCTCCAAAAGTGTTCCAAAAGTGGTCTAAAGTTGTCCAAAAGTTGTCCAAAAGTGGTCCAAGAATGGTCCAAAAATTGTCCAAAAGTGATCCAAAAGTTGTCCAAAAGTTGTCCAAAAGTGGTTCAAAAGTTGTCCAAAAGTGTTTCAGAAGTCGGCCAAAAGTGATCCAAAAGTTGTACAAAAGAGCACCAAAAGTGGTCCAAAAGTGTTTCAAAAGTCGGCCAAAAGTGATCCAAAAGTTGTACAAAAGAGCTCAAAAAGTGGTCCAAAAGTTGTCCAAAAGCGGTCGAAAAGTTGTTCAAAAGTGTTCCATAAGTGCTCTAAAGTTGTCCTAAAGTTGTCCAAAAGTGGTCCTAAAGTTGTCCAAAAGTGGTCCAAAAGTGGACCAAAAGTGGTCCAAAAGTGGTCCTAAAGTTGTGCAAAATTGGTCCAAAAGTGGACCAAAAGTGTTCCAAAAGTGGTTTAAAGTTGTCCAAAAGTGGTCAAAAGTAGTCCAAAAGCGGTTCAAAAGTTGCCCATAAGTGGTCCAAAATTTGTCCAAAAGTGGTCTAAAAGTTGTGCAAAAGTGTCCAAAAGTGATCCAAAAGTTGTCCAGAAGTTGTTCAAAAGTGGTCTAAAAGTTTTGCAAAAGTTAACCAAAAGTTGTCCAAAAATGGTTCAAAAGTCGGCCAAAAGTGGTACAAAAGAGCTCCAAAAGTGATCCAAAAGTTGTCCAAAAGTGGTTCAAAAGTGGGCCAAAAGTGGTCCAAAAATGGTACAAAAGAGCTCCAAAAGTGGTCCAAAAGTAGTCAAAAAGGTGTCGAAAAGTTGTTCAAAAGTGTTTCATACATGGTCTAAAGTTGTCCTAAAATTGTCAAAAAGTTGTCCAAAAGTGGTCCAAAATCGGTCCAAAATTTGTCCAAAAACGGTTTGTCCAAAATTTGTCCAAAAGTGCTCCAAAAGTGGTACAAAAGTTGTCAAAAAGTTGTCGAAAAGATGTTAAAATGTCTTCCAAAAGTGGTCCAAAATTTGTCCAAAAGTGCTCCAAAAGTGGTACAAAAGTTGTCAAAAAGTTGTCGAAAAGATGTTCATAAGTGTTCCACGGAACAGGAGCACTTACATTGCCAACTGCCGAACTTTCGGCTACCCCGCCTAGTACCACCTCGACGACCACCTTTGGCTTGTTCGACTTCACCGGTGCTGCAGCCGGACGGGAGCCACTCAATTTTGGCACTCATCAGTTGCCTGGTACTACCACTAATATTTTCGACAATGGGATGTTGAACGAGCAGTCAACCAATAACTCCTGCGCATCCCTTACCAACAAAAGCGCCACTCCCAAACATCCCAAACTACTTGGGGAATAAACGCACCCTCAAGCAGCAATTTTGCAACGGTAGGAAGTTTAAATGACCTTTTGAGATTAAGAGACGAACGAATGGAAGAAAAAATGGACCGCAAATTGGAGAGACTCGTGAAGCTCATCGAACAATGCTTCACCTCTTCATCAGGAACACTTCACTCAAGCCACGCTCTCCAGAGTGAGACTTCCACAACGCCTTCCCTTCTCACACAATTTTATCTCAAGCCAGCTACAATCTCAACGTCATCTGTCCCTATCTCGTCAGCAAACGCTAGCGGCAGCAATTTTTTCAGATGGCCACAAGTCTGCCCATGACCGCTCCGTCGACAGGTCATAACCTCCCTCATTCTTTCAGGATGGAGATGCCTTTCTCACAGCCATATGCTGGGCCAACAGCGACAACCGGCCCGATCTCTTTGACCGGATGCACCCTCACACAGTCCCAGGGACCAACCCCCTATCCTCTCTTACAACCACCAACCTAGAATCTGACACCTACACACATAATCAAACGCAAGATAACTCGACGTATCTTTAGTCCCACAGCTCTTCAGGCTTCGCAAGCACCAAACACTTGCAGTTTTGGATTTTTACAAACACGACCCGCAAGGTTGGTTCAAACAACTGGAAGACCTATTCTTGGCACACAACGTCACCGAAGACGAAACCAAATTCAATTTTGTAGGCAGACATGTCACCCAGGACAGTGACCATGATTTGCAATATAAACTTAACACCCTCGTCAGAGGACAGAAGTATGAATCAATCAAGAAGATCCTGACAGAGAGATACGCCGGAACACCAGAGCAACATCTTGATAGGCTCTGCAAAGGCTTAGAAATTGGCCACAAACGTCCATCAGATTTTCTAGCCGAAATGTTAAGTTTAGCTCAGGGTCGGGTAACAAGGGATACAGTGATCTCTATGGAAAACTCGGCTCCCTGCACAGATACAAATAATGATATTGAATTATAAGGTAGAATCCGAACTCCTCAAAAGTGCTGACATGGCTTACGACATTCTTTAACAATCGCACAATATCAATGCTCTGAATATACACAACTCAGCCTCCACAGTGCCACAGGAAGGTATTGCCCAAATTTTAACGGCCATTTCTGAATTACGTTCATTCCGGACAAAAACAACGCTCACGCTCAAATTCCAAGAACAGGCGCGATTCTTCGCCTGCAAGATCGTCGTCCGGCTCGCGTGACAAAAAAAAGGCCGTTGCAGGTATCACCTCAAATTCGGCAAAGAAGCGCGCAACTGCCTTCTTCCTTGCAACTGGAAACGCGAACCCGGTCAAGAATCCTGACACTCAGGCAAATCGGGAAAACTAGAACAACCTGCTGTCGTGGAGACTGACAGCCGGATAGGCATTACTGCACGTCTCCACATTAAAGATAAACTTTCTGATGAAGTTTTCTTGATAGATACTGGTGCCGACATCTCGGTTATACCGATACCAAAGAACTGGCGAGGAGTTACAGGCTCAAGTGGAATTTTACTGTAGCGAACGTTCCTCACTTCATAATTGGAGCTGATCTCCTTACTCATTACCACCTGTTACCTGATCTTAAACTTAAGAGATTGATAGATCTCGTTTTTGGTACCCAATCACAAGTACGCACACATCATCAACAAATTTCCTAGCGTTTTTGGACCAGCTCTATTTCGAGCCGTCCAGAAACGGGAAGTTTTTTACCACATACAAACCACAGGGCCACCAGTCTCGCAGAGCGCTTACCCCCTCTCATCCGCTAAACTGAAGGCAGCAAAAACGGAATTTCGCAAAACGTGCGAGCTGGGCATATGTCGTCCATCTAATAGTCCTTGGGCCAGCCCATTACATATGGAACCTAAAAAGAATGGCAATTGGCGCCCTTGCGGCGACTACCGCAGATTAAACATGGTCACAGTCCCAGGCCGCTATCCAATTCCGCACATACAGGATTACATGACATTGCTTCATGACAAGTGCATCTTCTCGGCTCTGGACTTACGTCAAGCTTAACACCAGATACAGGTAGCTCCAGAGGACGTGCCCAAAACGGCTGTCATCACGCCTTTCGGGCTTTACGAGTTCCCAGTCATGACATTTGGATTTCGCAACGCCTCGCAGACATTTCAGCGGTACATTAACTCAGCGCTAGGTGACCTAGACTTCGTTTTTGTCTATTTAGACGACATCCTGATCGCTTCCTCTTCAGAAGAAGAACACAAGCGACACCTAGACTTAGTGCTGTCGCGCCTCAATGAGTATGAGCTGCAAGTCAACGTAGAAAAATGCAAGTTCGGTATCGCAGAACTGGTCTTCTTGGACCATCTCATCACTCCAAATGGTTTTAAGCTGAATCCAGAGAAGGTCAAGGCGATTCAAGAATACCCTCTACCACAGACCATCCAAGAACTGCGCAGATTCTTAGGTCTTGCGAACAGTTACAGGCGTCTGCTAGCTAATGCAGCTGATACGCAGTGTCCTCTCAACCTTGCATTATTCGCCTTCCCAAGCGAAAATGCAGAGTTGCGCCTTAAGACGAATGCTTCAGATACTAAAATAGGAGCAGCTCTCGAGCAACGCTCCGGCGATCTTTGGCAATCATTAGGATTCTTTTCGCAAGTTTTGACACCAGCGCAAAAGAAGTACTCCACTTACGACAGGGGGCCACACCTATTTATGAAGCGATTCGTTTCTTCCATTACTGCCTAGAAGGCGCGGAATTCAAGATCCACACGGACCATAAACCGTTAGTCTATGCTCTACAGCAGAACTCGGACAAAATGCCAGCTATTCGCTCACGCAGATTGTCCTACATCGCCCAGTTCAACACGGAGATTTGCTAGTTCTCAGGCGAAGAGAATGATCTTGCGGATGCCTTATCCAGAATCAACACTTTCACTTCCCCAGCACTTTTCGACTGGAGCGATCCTGAATTGCTAGTTGACCCTCAAGTCAGAAAAATCCTGGCTAATATAAATGCCTTTAGACTTCCGACGTTGTTCGATCCAACACAGCTCAGCCAGGAACACGCGAACGACGAGCAACTTAAATAAATCTTAGATACCTCTGATAACCCTCTTAAGCTCCGCAGGCTTACATGGGACCCTGATCATACGTCTTTCTACTGTGACTTCTATGAAGATTCTATACGGCCATATGTACCGGAAAAATTGCGTAGAACAGTCTCCGACAGTTTTCACTCACTGTCACATCCTGGAGCAAAGGTCACAGCTCATCTTATTCACCAGCAAAACGTCTGGCCGAATATGAACCGTGACATATCCTCTTGGTGCAAATCGTGTGTCGCTTGTCAACAATCGAAAGTTACAAGACACAACAAGTTTTTGTCCTAGCACTTTGTTACTCCGGATGCGAGATTCGATCATGTACACTTGGATCTAGTGGGACGTTTCACCTACAGTCAAGGTTATACTCACCTCCTCACCATCATCGATCGTTACTTGAGATGGCCTGAGGCAATTCCAATTGCAGACACTACAGCACCCACAGTAGCTGGCGCATTTTACAACAACTGGATTTGCCGCTACGGCGCACCAACGACGATCACTACTGATCAAGGTGCCCAATTCAAATTTAGAATATTTACAGAACTCTTGTCCATCTTAGGCATTAACAGAGTCAGAACAGCAGCCTACCATCCTGCATCCAACGGCATGGTGGAACGCCTCCACAGGGACATTAAAAAAGCTCTCATGTGCCATGGTAACAAGCAGGATTGGGCTCGCCTACTTCCGACAGTCATGCTTGGTCTTCGCTCTCGCATCCGCCTAGACACAGATGCTTGCCCAGCTGACTTAGTTTTCTGTAAACCTATGAGAATCCCAGACGACGTTCTCACCTCTTACCAACGAGAGCCTAATGATCGAACATTTTAGAACGAATTTAGAGATTTTATGCGACAACTGAGACCTGTTCCAGTCAACCATAAAACAGCAGTCAAGCCTTTTCTCCATCAAGATCTAAATACTTGCACTCACATTTGGCTGCAAGAAAAGCCAATCAGACCTGCTGTAACACAGCATTACACTGGCCCACATAAGGTGATCTCTCGCAACAACGAAAATCACACGTTCAACATAGACCTTAACGGCACATCTAGGACAGTGAGTATTAAACGCCTCAAAACCTGCATTCATCCTTCAACAGGATTCTGATGGCGCTGAGGACAATACTCCTCAATTGAAACTTCCATTCCAATCGCTGAGAACAGCATACCTAAACCTACTGGCATTCTCAAACCCTCACACCATCCAACAGCAGATGAGCCACCCTCACCTTACACTCAACCGTCTCCACCCAAGCCCAAGCGCATTAAGTTCGTTCCCAACATTTTAAAACGAAATAAAAAGACTGAATCAATCCATTTTCATAGATAGGACTTGCTCATTTGGGAGGGGATACAGTGGCCAAAATTATACTTTGAATGAATTTATCGCGCTACGCGATCTGCTGTAACTGCGTTCATTCAGTAATTTTAAGCTTAAGTTAATCGCAAGTAACTTGCATGTTACATTCGTTCTCACAGATGACAACTTCGTATTACTTATGTTACCTTGCGCAACCAAAGACTACACTAGTCTTATGGAGTCAAATAAAAAGTTGTATTGTTCCTATTACAAGCAAATACTTGTACAATCATTATGCTGTGATTTATCTTAAGCTGCCTTCGTTTTTCAACAAAAAATTTTTATTATTGTTACCAAACCACAACTTCATATTTAACAAATGTTACAACTCTCTGCGTGCTGACTACCGTTTCATTTATGTAATCTCTCTCATCAACTAATTCCACCCCTTATATAAAAAAAAAAATGATACTCATTTTTTTCTCCTTTCGGGGGGAGTACTGTAGGCCCCCACCGATAAGTGGCGTCACTTCCTAGCGTTATGTAGGGACTGCGATCTTCCCTCTCGCTTTCTCTGCGAGAGTAGGGAAAGCGGCCATATTACGTGCTGCGAGAAGCCGCCTGCGAGCGGCAGTCGTTGCTCGAGTCTACGAGCGTGCGGACGTAGGTCCGCTGTACCCTCTTATAATAAACCTCATTATTGTTACTCCCGACTCTCTCATTTCTCATTTCTCTCTCCTTCCCTTTCCTATTCCTGGAACGAGTGAAGACGTAGGGCCCAGTTCCCCACAGTTAGGAGAGAGAGAGAGAGAGAGAGAGAGAGAGAGAGAGAGAGAGAGAGAGAGAGAGAGAGAGAGAGAGAGAGAGAGAGAGAGAGAGAGAGAGCAGCTTACGCTGCGAGCGAGCGCCTCCCACGTCCGCAGTTCCGCACTGCGCACAAAGCAGTCAAGCCAGAGAGAGACAGTCAATAAACAGTATTAGTAGGTTCGAAGTCGTCTCCTCATTCACGACCTCGCATGCTCTCCCTACATATCCTCCAAACAGAAAAGTTCCTTTACCCTCTTAAATACGGTTTGCATCCCTTCTCCCAACACCATTTTACTTCCTTCCTTGTTATATTAAATAACGGAACCGTCTCATGCGCGAGCTCATTTGTAAATTTTGAGCAGAAATTTATAAGTCCCAGGAATCCTTTTAATTGCTTTATGTTTGGCGATGCTGAAAAATGGCGGATTGCCTCTACTTTATCCGGATCAATACGAATACCTTAGGTGGTTAATATATGTCCCAGAAAATGCATTTCCCTTCTACAGAAATTTATCTTTTTGAAATTGACTGTTACCCGTTTTAGATAGACTCTTTCGAACAAAATTTCAAGGTGTTCTAGATGGTCATCAAAACTTTCGGAAATACATAACCAATCATCAACAAAATCGATAATAAAGTCCGATAATCCCCTGAGTACAAATTCAGATGCTAGGATGAGGGTCGCACTGCTGACTTTAGTACCAAAAGGCATAACCTTGTGTTGGTATGTCATTCTGCGATGTAAAAAAGCCGTGTATTGTCGTGAGTCTGGACTTAAGCGTATCTGCCAAAAACTCGACGTTAGGTCCAAACTTTGGAATCGCCCCCGACCTTTTTATTACCGGCACGATTGAATTTATATATTGACTCCGCGAACTTTCGATTATACCGTAGTTCAACATTCTCTCGATTTCTAAATCAATTTTATCAAGGTGTTTCAAAGGTATAGGATTAGATTTGAAAAAATAAGGTTTTTCATCCTGGAATTGAAGTTTATATTCAAAAGACTGAAAACGGCCAGGCGCCTTTCTAAAAATGTCTTTGTATTTGTAGATTAGTTCGCGTAAGCGTTGTTTTTGTACGCCCGTAATATCGTCTACTTCAGCGAGTTTGCTCTCAATTTCCTCGGCAGTAATTTCGTCTGTGGTTAATTTGGAGTCTATTTCAGTGCAGTCAAGAGAGTCGTCTGTGTCTTGTACCTGAACTGTGATTCTATTTATGTCCTGTTTTATTGATAAAGGCATGATTTTTTTTTGCATGATATTTTCTTCTTTAGGATTAGGGGGATTTTCAAATGAAATGACCTGATTATCGAGGTCGATTGTTAACTTCAATTTCACGTGAGCATCCACTCCTAGAATACATTCACGTACTCGTTTGGGTATAATCAGAAAATCTAGTTCCCCCTCCCATGTACCCTGTGTTACGTGTGCCCTAAATTATTTTTTAAGCCTTACTGATTTTTTCCCTGTAAAACCGCTCGCCTGTACTCCTACAAGTGGGAGAGAGGCACACATTTTAAAATTATTTAAATATTTATTATATGTGTCCTCTGATAGGCACGTAATCCTACTTCCGGTATCTATTAAAGCAACTACTTTGCAATTCTCAATTTCGAGTGTAACTTCTGGGCATTTTATAATTTTTACTTTCTCCTTATCTTCATGATTGGATTCTTCATTTAATAGAAAGCCTCGCGTCTTATAAAAAATTGTATTAACCTCATGACTTTCAGCTGTATCAAGCGATTGCTCATTTTCCAGTTCAAGTGGGCGATTACAACGCTTCAGGCTCCTGATACAACTGCTGCTAGTTTCCCGATTCGTTAATCACGATATCGACTTGATATATCGATGAGGGGTTATGCCCCTGTCGCGCATTCGTCCCCTCCCCCCTCTGCTTGTCTGTTGCGTGTTCTATGCGTCATTTTGTCTATATGGTTGTTTCGTCTCGCGTCAGTTCCCGTTAATATTTCTATTTGGTGTCTGTCCGTCCAAACTATTGTGAGGTGGTGGTGGAGGTTAGCTATAGTTGATGTTACCGTTACTGTTATTGTTATTGTTAGGACGAGGAGTTGATGCCCGGACATCGCCGGATCTAAAAGAATTGTCAAAAGACAAATTTCTCTGCTCTTGGTACCTAGGCGGGGGCGGCAAGTTCATCGACACATTCATCGTTTGTGTCGCCCTATACGAATTCAAGTCCCCTATCTGATCAGATGTATCTAGCAACTCAATTAAACTATCTATAATGCGGATACCGTGTGCTAAAACTGCCGATTGAATAAGTTTATCGAAATGTCTTGAGAATTTACCAATTATTGGATTTATACTCGGTGTATCGTCCAACATTCGAACATCATTATATAAATTCAGAACATATTCTTTCCACGTCATCTCTATGTCTCCGCGATAATAACCGAACTCTAATTCTCTCCTAATGCGTGACTGTAAAGTACTATTCCAGTACCGTCCTAAAAAACGATTCTTAAACTATGCAATATCCTCCACGACCGATTCCCACCATTTCAAAGCAGGTCCTTGCAGGGCCTGGCATACTACGTGCTTGAAATTATGTTGCTTCGCGTTAATAGCATTAAGATAATTCATGAATTTTTTTATGAAATGCGCGAGTTTATCTCCCATTCGGGCTCTAAAAATCGGCATCTCGTATTTAATCTGAATGCTGATGGGAGCCCCTTGCACCGGCCCATTCCTAACGATACTTTCAATTTCAAACCTGTTCTCTTCTATTTTTTGTTATAACCCTACATCTTTTTCCTCGAGACCTGTTATTTTCTGTTGGTTAGTTCTACATGTCCCCGCTATCTTCCCTGTTGCTTCTTTATTTACGTTCACTTTTCGCGTTATTTCTCTCATGTCGTCTATTATCGTCCGAGTCATCTCTTTAGTTTGTCGTATGTCTTCGCCATGTTTTCGTAATATTGGCCCCATAGCACTAAAACGAGTACATAATGTGTCTATTGTATCTAATCGCTTCTCGTATACTTCTAAATTAAGCGTGTTTGAGTATAACTCGCGACGTAATTCATTTAATTTCTTGCGAAATCGTATCTGAAAATCATCTTTATCCCCCGCATCGTCTTCTTTCGTACTATTTACTATCTCACATTCACTCATCGTTAAGTCGATATACGGATCTACTAAACTCACACCTATATGCTGGTTTCTTTCTCCAAAGTCAAGTGATCGCCTCACGTTAGTTACTAAATCTACCATCTCTTTTTGCTCTAACCGTTCCATATATTTACTCCTTGTTACCCTGTCGGTTGGGAAAGCCACGGGTAACTTCTTTCGTTTCGCTCTCTTTGCTCAGGTCGCACTCGCGGATAGGTTCGGCTCCCTTTAAGTGTCCGTATCCGATGCATTACCTCTTTCGATAAGTCCGGGTAATTTACCGGATGCCATTTGCAAGGAAAAGTGCCAAGAGAGGTATTAGTTGAATAGCGAATTATTAAAAGCGAACAACAACAACTCTTTAATTCTAAACAATTCAATTTCTTGAGACTTTTCTCTTATAGTATCATGAATATATAAAAAATAAGAAAGAGAAAATATAAAGGAAAGAAAAATGAAATTCTACACTACTTATTATAGCCTTAACTTGGCCATGCGTTCCATTACGCTTTTGATATGCTGGTATAGATGTTCAGCCCTTCCACAACGTGTGGATGGCTGTGATATGCGTATCCCGTCAAATTACTTAGATGCCCTCGCAAGCGGCCCTGTTTTTTCGCAGCCCGACTTATGAAATTCGCGGTGAAACAGCAGTGTTTTTCCAATACTTCGTTGTCTTTTCTTAGCTTACGAATTTTGTCTTCTAAATCTATTAAACGGTAGACTAGTCTGCATTCTTCACGAGCAACTGGGAGTTCCGGCACCATTACCTGTGACCGATAAAAAGATTAAATTCAACTCGTGACACAAAACTATATATGTGTTATAAGGTTCCATAATCCTTTATATTGCAAAAACAAAAAAAAATTTATAAAATAATTTACTGTTTATTTATTGCTAATCTTATTTATTTATCGTAAAACTTTATGCCTAAACTTAATTATACAAACCTAAAAATATTCTATTTGTTTACTTATGAATTTATTTATTTATAAATTTATTTATTTATAATTTATTATTAATTGAGACGTTGTTTAATTATTTATCTAACTAAGCATAAGTGAAATTGTAAATTGATCTACTTATAGCGTTGACAAATGCGCACAAGGAATTATGTCGACAATGTCAAAATTCTATTATATTCTATTTAAATTACGTAATACCCGCAGGGGTAGACTTAAATTCTAATATTCTCTCAATATATTTGGATTATTTCATTCGTAACATGCGCTCGATGCTTTTATATTTGCCTATCACGAAGGCGGTCAATTTTCCCATATGCTTCTCTACTCGTCTCTGTTTGTTATCGATTCTACGTATTTCAATCAAATTATTTAGCAGCACTCTTTTAAATACTGCCCGTGTCGGACCTGCTGGTCGTATATGTATTCTAAACATCCGATACGATCTCGTAAATTAGCTTTCAAAAAGATTGGCTGCACCCATACCTCACTAAATCACTAAAAGAAAACACACTCCCAATAGGGAATATCTAAATTTATAAATGTTACTTATTCTCTATCCTTCTTACTATCCTAAACTATGAGTAAATTACCACTGTCTAATTTTCTTTCTTTTATAACGCTAATTAATTACAGTTCAATTGATAAATCAATTGACTTATTAATAAATTAATTAAGTATCACTGGGCGTGATCCCTTCACCCTATCCCTACAAGGGATGCCAATGTAAGGATTCGTAGGATAGGAGAGGGGTAAATGAAATTGGAAGTCACCTCAGTGCAATGGTTACCGTATTGTATGCGATGATCTTGTCTCCTATTGGTGATGTCAACACTGCTCGTCGTTGTCCTTGGCCATAGAATAAATGTGTTATTTCGATTTATCAGAAGATATCGACGCCTGGGTGGAAGAAAGGGCTATCTCGCAAGCCGTTTCAATAAGGGGTTAACTCGGAAACTGCTTTAAGAACGGGCTATCTCGCAAGCCGTTTCAAGAACGGGCTATCTCGATAGCCGCTTAAAGAACGGGTTATCTCGGAAACCGTTTCGAGAAGGGGCTATCTCGGAAGCCGTTTCAAGAACGGGCTATCTCGGAAGCCGTTTCGAGAAGGGGCTATCTCGCGAGCCGATTCAAAAAGGGGATAACTCAAATGTAATTTTTTTTCTTAAAATTTTGTAGTGGCAGCTCTACACGATTTTGAAATGTTTCCTAGGAAAAGTAGGAGGCGAAAAATTCTAAAAAAAAATCAGGATTACTTATCTAACACTGTTTTTGACTATGCATGATAATATTTTTTTCGTCAGGTCAAAAAACAAAAAAAATGTCAGGCATAAAGCTATATATATATTCAAAGAAAAAATCTCATTACTCTTTGATTAGCTAGACCACCAAATAAATACATGAGCCCTTGACACACGTATTATATAATGTTTGAATGGTTTACGCTCGCGCGACGTGCCCTGGGAGAGTCGAGACGAAACGCTCCATATATATGTTGACACTGTTGGTGATGTGAAAAAGGTCGTGATACATGCAGAATATAAACATAGACAAAGGGAGATGCTTGGGCATAGACCTTCAAGTTTCCTCTTTGGTCATTTTTCGCCATTTTTAAATCCACGTAGCATTGTACAGAATCGACCGATTTTAAACGATTCACATCTCAAATTAAAGCTCTATTCTTCAACTTTAATTGCTTTTTTGTGGAATTTTGTTTGGTCTCTTCAATAACTTGCTATTGGTTAATCATCAATAACAACTTTTCGTCTATTTTTCCCATGTTAAATTTCCATAAAAAAATTAAATTTAGCTTCGAATTGTAGTAGGAGCAATTTTTTATGAATTTCTACACACACACACACACAAACACACACACGCAAACACACACACACACACACACACACACACACACACACACACACACACACACACACACACAGGCACGCACCACGCACACACGCACACGCACACATATATATAGCCGATGCCGGACGTTTTCTTTTGTTTTTTGACCAGACGAAAAAAAATATTATTAAGTATCATGCATAGTTAGAAACAGTGTTAGATAAGTAATCCTGAAACTTTTTCAGAAATTTTCGCCACGTACTTTTCCTAGGAAACGTTTCAAAATCATGCAGAGCTACCACTAAAAAATTTTAACAAAAAAAATTACATTTGAGTTAGCCCCTTTTTGAATCGGCTCGCAAGATAGCCCCTTCCCGAAACGACTTCCGAGATAGCCCGTTCTTGAAGCGGCTTCCGAGATAGCCCGTTCTTCAAACGGCTTGCGAGATAGCCCGGTCTTAAAGCGGTTTTCGAGTTAATCCTTTATCGAAACGGCTTGCGAGATAGCCCCTTCTTCCACCAACGTGTCGATATTCAATCTTAACCTTTAGAATCAAAAGTGAAAACCAATACTTAGATGCTACCAAAATGATTGCAATTAACGTTAAATAAACAATGAAAGAATGAATTAATAATAATCAATAATCCTAAAATCTATTAATTCAAGCAGAGTGAATAATCGTATATTAATTATTAATATAATGAGTCTATTTAAGCATTAGGTAATAATAATCAAGTAATCATAAAGTCTATTAATTCAAACAGAGTGAATAATCATATATTAATTGTCAATAAATGAATGTGTTAGGAGATAGAATATGTGGTGGAAAACGGCCAGGTAAATAAGTATAAATAGTGGTTATGTAATAACCAACTTATTTATTAAGTACCCTTGGTTGGGCATACATTATTATCAATTACAAAAATATATAAAAAATGACTTGCCAACACAAAGATAATTTGATTATTTAAAATAACAAAAAAGAATCAATTCGCAAACGTTATACTAGATAAATTAGACTCAACTTGATATGTATCAAAGAAAACAAACGAAAAACAAAAAATAATATTCAACAAAAGAAAGAAAATTATTAATTAATAGTCCCAAATTTCCAAGAGAAAATATAAAAAAAAAGAGAATTTAATATCGATGCCAAAAGAAAATGATTATCGCGGTTATCTACTCCTAGTCCTCGTGTAACTAGTGTGCCGGGTACAATAATAACCTATAGCCAAGGGTCACCGAAGGTGACCGTTGCAGGGCCTAGAAGGAGGCTACGTCTTCCTATTTTACTTCACTGTACGCAGTGATGGGGTCACCGAATCGGGCGAACCAACTCGACTTGGTTCCGTTTGTCCCGGAGGATTAATCCGGAGTCTGGTTGCACCTCGTGCTGTTACCTGGTCAGTTGATCGCTGGAACTAGCTATTCAAGGAAAGGCTGGAGCTGGAGGCTGTAGAGAACAGAACAGAAAGAGCTCCGTTACCCCGGCAGCTCATATTTATATCAGTGATTGGCAGATGATTGATTATCTTACTGGTCACTCGGGAGGGTGCGCAATTAACTCATTTATATATACTACAGGGCTATAATTGAGCAACCTTCCGAGAATCATTGGATCCTAATTGGTTTGCCTCGTCCTTCAGATATTTCAGCTAATCTTCATCTGGATCTCCTTGCATGAACATGTGAAAGGTGGACGAATTACTTTATCTCATGCCATGAAAATATGATGAAGTATATCAATATTTTTTCTGCATAATCAATAAAAAACCAGCACAATTTGCCTAGTCGTTTTATTTCTTCAAATCTCGAAATGTATTTAAATTTGTTCATCTTTCTGTACAAATTAAACACAAGAAAGTACTGAAATCAATTTATTGTAGTCAAGTACCCATAAGTTAACTTGACTGACATAATACAACTTTTCATACCTACTTATCAAACATATTCAGCCAGCGGACATAAAGTACTACTTAACGCCCAAGAGACATAATAGCTCATATACAGCTCTTACAAAACTTTATAGAACCTACGCACTTTACGCCCGTGTGGGCAAAAATTATTTCAATTATAATATTATATAAGTACATTCAAATTTTTCATTGTAAATCAAACAAACGAAAGTTGTGAAATCAATTACCGATAGTCAAGTAATGCACACAACTCTCCGAAACAACTGTACGACTGTTCTCAGAACTGTATTCAAATTTGTTCATTCTTCTATACAAATTAAACACAAGAAAGTACTGAAATCAATTTATTGTAGTCAAGTACCCATAAGTTAACTTCACTGACATAATAGAACTTTTAGTACCTTGCATGTAAAATTACATTTTACGCCCACGCTGTATCTTAAAAAATATTCAGCCAGCGGGCATAAAGTACTACTTAACGCCTATCAGGCGCAATAGCTCTCATACTCCTACAAAACTTTATAGAACCTACGCACTTTACGCCCGTGTGGGCGAATATTATTTTAATTATATAACTATTATGCCTTCTTTTTATTTCTAAAATTCATAAGAATTTTTTCAGATATTTACGAAAAGTCAAAGCCTATATAAAAAAATTACATAGTTACCACCACATCACCATTTTTCATTATTCTTTCTCAATTTTGAAATTTCTATAATATTACGCATCTTGGGAGGACAATAGAAGTCTATAGAGCTGCTCTAGCAGGGGTGGACCTCCAATCTCCCGTACATACTTGGCGGGCAAAAAATATTGTCTACTCAAAAAGTACTTTTGAGTAGACTATAAATTTATATGCATTTTTTATCTCATTCCCGCTTAAAAAAGACGGACACAAGGAAAAACATTTTGGGTAATGGAAGTAAATCATGAGATTTTGCAAATGTAGGGATATTATATTTAAACGGTATGAATTAAAAATTAGTGCCAATGTAATTATTTATAGTGGACTTTATGCAAAAATTAAGTATTCTATCTTTTGTGGGTTTACAAAGCCCACCGGTAAACTGCAAACCATCGGGCCCGCCAAGTATGTACGGGAGATTGGAGGACCACCCCTGCTAGACCAGCTCTATAGACTTCTATCATCCTCTCAAGATGCGTAATATTATAGAAATTTCAAAATTGAGAGAGAATAATGAAAAATGATGATGTGGTGGTAACTATGTAATTTTTTTATATAGGCTTTGACTTTTCGTAAATATCTGAAAAAATTCTTATGAATTTTAGAAATAAAAAGAAGGCATAATAGTTATATAATTAAAATAATATTTGCCCACACGGGCGTAAAGTGCGTAGGTTCTATAAAGTTTTAAGGAGTATAAGAGCTATTGTGCCTGTTAGGCGTTAAGTAGTACTTTATGCCCGCTGGCTGAATATTTTTGAAGATACAGCGTGGGCGTAAAATGTAATTTTACATGCAAGGTACTAAAAGTTCTATTATGTCAGTCAAGTTAACTTATGGGTACTTGACTACAATAAATTGATTTCAGTACTTTCTTGTGTTTAATTTGTATAGAAGAATGAACAAATTTGAATACAGTTCTGAGAACAGTCGTACAGTTGTTTCGGAGAGTTATTTGCGTTACTTGACTATCGGTAAATGATTTCACAACTTTCGTTTGTTTGATTTACAATGAAAAATTTGAATATACTTATATAATATTATATAATTGAAATAATTTTTCCCCACACGGGCGTAAAGTGCGTAGGTTCTATAAAGTTCTATAAGACCTGTATATGAGCTATTATGTCTCTTGGGCGTTAAGTAGTACTTTATGCCCGCTGGCTGAATATGTTTGATAAGTAGGTATGAAAAGTTGTATTATGTCAGTCAAGTTAACTTATGGGTACTTGACTACAATAAATTGATTTCAGTACTTTCTTGTGTTTAATTTGTACAGAAAGATGAACAAATTTAAATACATTTCGAGATTTGAAGAAATAAAACGACTAGGCAAATTGTGTTGTTTTTTTATAGATTATGCAGAAAAAACGTCTATACTTGCCTTATTTTATACTTTCGTAGAAAGTTTTATATTTATTTCATAGTCATGAAAAAAATTATTACCATTTGTAGAAGGAGCTTATTGAATAGATGAGACTAGAAGAATTAAAAGGACTAGACAAATTGTGTTATTAGAACGTACTTAAAAAATTAGCTTTTAAAAAACATGTTGATTGTTTTAAAAAAATATTTAAGCTCTCATTAAAGTTTTTGGTACTCAGTTTGACGGATGTTGATAAATTATACAACAATATTAATATTTAATTATAAATAATAATCATTCATATCTGTTATAAATTTTTTTTTTTTCAATAAAAATGCAAATCACTGGTATTAACATTTTTTGTCATGACTTTCATTTGATGAATAAAAGAAGCCAAATAAATGCAAACAACTACAAATAACTGTAAAGAACTGTTCCTAACAGCAAATAATTCTTAAAAACTATTATTTAGTGTTATTGGCGTTCCAAATCGTGCATTTATAAACTGCAAATAAAAATTATATTTAATTACTAACATTTGTATGCAGAATTTATTTCCTCCTGAGTGGGACTGGGTTAGTATTACATTGTAATATTTTTATTAAGATTCTTGCACTTCTATATTATTCGATAGATTGATAAAACGTCCTTCATAACTAAACTTACAGGTCCGGGGCCAACTTTCTTTGGTAGAGTCGCTTTAGCTTACTTTTAATGGAATATCTACAACAGTATTTCTCTTTGTCTCTACTACAGGAGGTTGTTTACTTTGACAGACTTGAACATAACAGTGCAATATTAATGGATCGCAAGTGGAACACGAGTTAAAGTGCAAGTATAGAGCACGTAGCAAATTTATAGGTTATACACATGTACAGCTGAGTGACGAGATAAAGTCAGAGCAAGAACACGAATCAGAAAATAAAAACGAGGAATGGTAAATAAAAAATCAAATTCGAAAAGCACTTTTGAAGGAAATCAAGAAGATTATAGTACTTAAAAATAAAGTATACAAAGCATATAAATTTAAAAGAAATCGAGATGGCTAAGCAAGCAAAAATCGAAGATATTATGATACCTATTTTTGATGGTGTAAATTACTTAAGTTGGAAAATACGATTAATGACTGCACGGAAAAAAATTTCCGGGACTCAGACAACCACAGCTGCTGGAGTAGTGGCGCCATAGATTTCTGTATTGGCTCTGCTAGCTTGGCACACTGAGTATGCCAATCGGACGGGAGCAGTAAATGCGTAAATATTACATTATGAATTGGTGTGCGAGGTAATTATTTACTATTACTCGCTTCGCTCATGTGAAAAATATCTCACGCGGTAAATGATTGCCTTACACACGAGTTTCATACAGTATTGTACACTACGAGTGCTTAAAAATCACGTAAAGGTTGATATTTTTAGGTTAGAGTGGCATAAACAACAAACTGCGGCTTCTGCGCTATGACGTCAGCATTGGCATACTCAGTGTACCAAAGGCCGGTGGTCACTGTTCCAAAGTGACGTGTACTCTCTAGACGCGTTTTCCTAGAGTTACTACCGGCGTTGGCGTATTTATTCCAAGAAAATTTTTTCCGTGTGCTAGAATATAAAGAATATAAAGAGCAAACAACAAGAAATATAAGTACGAAAGATAAACAAGTAGATATCTGGACGAAAAAAGATTTGAAAGCGAAAGCTATACTGATGAGCGCTGTTACAGATAAACAACTAGAATATATTGGAGAGTGTACAACTGCATATGATATGATAGTAAAGTTTGATAAAACATATCTAACAAAATCTACAGCCATGCGAATAATATGTAGAGGAAAAATAGAAGAAGTTAAATTGAAAAATTATGACCGAGTAGAAGATTTCTTTGTGGATTTTGAAAAGGCTGTAGATGAATTTAAAACAGCTGATGGAAAATTGGATGAAGCTGAAAAATGAGATATCTTATCAAAAGTCTACTACAAAGTTATAGTCATATTGAAGACTTTATAGATGTTATTCCTGAAGATGAGCGCACAGTCGAATATGTTAAGTCAAAGATAAAAGAAAAAAATATGAATAAAATGGACAATACCAAGAAAAGTAATGTAAGAGGTGCTCAATTCAACAGATGTCAACGAGAAACCAAAAAAGGCTTCAACCGAGACGGACCACACCATTTGCTCCTCAAAATCTCTCTTCTCCCCTTCTCTCTCCTCCGCCCCCTCCTCGCAGCCCCTCCGCCCCTCCTCCTGCCCCTCCTCCTGCACCTCCTCATAATATTTTGTATATCTAATTAAAGATGAATTGTAGAAATTTTATTATGTAATTCTGATACCGATGGTGATTAAAAATTTGAAAAAAGGTTAGGTATTTCTCAAAATTGGAATAAAGGGGTTTCTGAAGTCGCTGGTCACGACATTGCTGTCGGAGTTTCGAAATTCAAAATGGCGGATCCAATATGGCTGTCAAAATTTCGAAGAAAGCTTAGATTTTACTTAAAGTTTGTATACAGGGGTTACAAAATCGCTGATTACGATTTTGCTATCAGACTTTCGAAATTCAAAATGCCTAATCCAATGTAGAGGTTGAAAAAAGCTTAGATTTTGCTCGAAATACGACAAACATGTTTCTACCTCTTCTTGTTCTACCTCTACCTGTTCTTACCTCTGGGGTGAAAAAAATAAAACAGAACTCACAATTTAATCACTTTCTAAAAATGGGGGTTGACGGCCGAAAATTTTGACATGCTCACTTCACCTGAAACATCCCATATATATATAGTTATAGTATCGTAGTAAATAAATCTCACTCGACTCGAAAAGAGAGAGAGAAGAATATAAGAAAAAAAAAACAAAATAATTGTGGTACTTGAAAAAAGAAAGAGAGAGAGAGAGAGAGAGAGAGAGAGAGAGAGAGAGAGAGAGAGAGAGAGAGAGAGAGAGAGAGAGAGAGAGAGAGAGAGAGAGAGAGAGAGAGAGAGAGAGAGAGAGAGAGAGAGAGAGAGAGAGAGAGAGAGAGAGAGAGAGAGAGAGAGAGAGAGAGAGAGAGAGAGAGAGAGAGAGAGAGAGAGAGAGAGAGAGAGAGAGAGAATTAAAGAATATACATATATAACAAACAACAACAAAAAATGTAATTTTCTAAAATAACCTCAAAATATCGCATATGGTTATTTTTTAATTCAAATCAGCTGATGGCATGTGCATATACTTTTATATATAGATAAGTAATATTATCTTTGGAATCAGTTGCGTATTCAGATGATTTCGCACACGGAAAAAGACTTATGCAGACTTTGGCGAAATTATGCAGACGTCAACATAAGAGAGGGATTATTTCTTTAGTCAAGCGCGACTTATACATAAAAATTCTTACACGGAAGCAGACTTATGCAGACATACTGCATAACTGGAACTTGACTTATGCGGACAAGTCTGCAGAAGTACCCATATACCAAATTTATAGATATACTAGATATACTCGTATCATGTAAAAAAATATAATAAAATAAAAAATAGACACTTTGTGTAATTTTTCTTTTTCATTTTTAGATTATACAATTCTATCAGTCTGGTGAATGTATATTATTACGTAGTAGAATGAACAATATTATCGAAACCCCATATGAAGATACAAAAGTTGTTAAAAAAATAAAGTCTGATTTTTTCTCGAAAACAGATTCTTATCAAAGGAGCAGCACCAGTAGTAATGCCAGTAACTTTTCATTACATCGCCATAGACATATGGTCACGACATTGAGTATGACAGGCTATCAAGCGAAAGTTCATCTAATGATAATGCTGAAAACTATTATGAAAGTATAAAATAAAAAAAAATAGAAGATTCGGTTAACAGTGTTCAAGAGTCATGCAGACTCTAGTCCCAGAAAGTCCATGGCAATGGCAAAAAATGAAGGAAGAAGTAAGTAAATAAATGAAAAAATTAATGTAAACCACTAAATGAATATGTCAATATTAATATATTTCATATTTATTTTTGATTTGCAGATTTTATAGTTACAAAAACAAGACTTTCTCATCAAGAATCTTCTACGATTCAACAACTACATAAAGATTGTCGAGAAATAGAAGAAGTTTTTAATAAAGTATATAAGGTTTACAGAAATAATGTGAAATACAAAGCGCCAAACTGCAAAGTTTAAAAGTCAAACTTGAGTCTTTTGAATCAGAAAGGTCAATAGTGGAAAAAGGAAAACTTTTCAAGACTAAAGCAGCTGAAGCATCTGAACTTAAAAGAGAACTGCGTAAAGCAGCCGAACTGAAAATCATTAAGTGAATCTGTCAAAGCGAAATTATTGTTAGAGGAACAGATGGCAACTTAACAACATAAGTAACTATCAATTTTTTTATCCCTTAATTAAATAATTTATAATAAATATTTATGTTTTTAAATTGAGTTCTAGGTTGGAACGTGCTGGAAATTTCGAGCAAGGAATTTCTCAATTGGAAACGACCAAAGCTGAGCTTTTTGACAAAAATAGCTAAATATGAGGCAATTGGGCTTAAACAAGAAATTAATTGATTACAACACGCAAAAGCTCTATTAACTGCTAAAAAAGGTCACTTAAGGTCTCAAGTAGAATCAGTTGAAAGGAAATTGGAAAGTATGAAACAAGATCATGAAGAACGAAAAGAGATACAAATAATGCGCATGGCAGACTATCTAGATTTATAAATAGGGTAGAGAAAAAGATGCTATTTGTGTACAAATAACTGGCATGACAGACTATCTAGATTTATAAGTATAGAAAAAGATGCTACTTGAGACAAGAGAAAGCGACAGATACAGGCAACAGCTAGATACGTATGAAAAAGAAATATCTAAATACCAAAATAATGAAATTCGCAATTTACTTAGTGAACAAATTCCAGTTTTAATAAAAAGAAAATTCCTACTAGTGATAGAATAAAAGATAGTAACAGATCTATGCAAAAGTTCTCTATAGGGTTCACAACTAAATGAATTTCTCAAAAATTGTAGATTTAAAGTGATGTTTTATGTACAGATGGCAATCATATCTGGACTGACGCGAATAACTGTGATCAAGATAAAAGTTATTACGTTTAATGGAGGTAAATAATTATGTGTTATGAGGTTCAAAAACTTTATAATAAGCTTTTGCATAGAAGAAAATATTAGTGAGTATAGTGACACACGAGTATAAATATTATGAGGTTCATGTACTTTATAATAAGCTTCTGCATAGAAGAAAATATTAGTGAGTATAGTAACACAGGCGAGCATAAATATATACAACGTAATTTATGATACTTATTTGAAATATTGGTCTGAGCCTTGGTTTAGAAAGCATTTGTCATCTTCAAGAAACTTAGTTAATATCAATGCTATGCTCTTATACATATTTACTCAAGCAGCAGTTAAAAAATTCTGTCAAATGAATATTGAAATACTGAAAAAAGCGAAAATGATGTGTTATTTTGAAAATGTTAGTGAATAAAAGTGCTCAGTTAATCTAATTTATAATTTGATGAAAGCTCGAACTACGAGATCAGTGTATGTACAGCCGGGCGGGAATATAAGGCAGGCGTTCATCTCCTCTAGCAGACGTGACCACCGGGCATCCAATCAGCGCACGCCTCATACCCCCATCGGGCTACACCGCACTGAACTGCGAGGTTGGAGCTCTGGCATTTCCAAGAC
Organism: Torymus aiolomorphi; assembly: GCA_036365515.1. Taxonomy (NCBI): domain Eukaryota; kingdom Metazoa; phylum Arthropoda; class Insecta; order Hymenoptera; family Torymidae; genus Torymus; species Torymus aiolomorphi. Next base: position 158,355,707 of record CM070874.1, on the reverse strand, counting down.
CGAATTACGGTATATCCGAGAAACTCGGAGGTTCTGTATGCCGAACCCAGAGCGGCGCGCACTCCAGTTTATAGTTTAAATAAATCCGAAGCTTTACTTCCAAAAACATTGAGACTTTTTGACATTAGAGTAGTCCAATAGTGGAATTGTCTCATTACCACTTTTCTTTCCGTGTAGCAATGATGGGTTATTAATTCAAGTTGTTTCTATTGATAATTTCAACAAATCCAAGTGATTTGTTGAATCCAAGAATGTAAAGAAAGCTTTTATTATCAGTGACTCTTAGTTTATAAATTGGTTGTGTTTTTACAAGATTATGTGTGACAATGATGGGTTATTAATTTAACTTGTTTCAATCAATAATAAAATAAAAGAAGAAATTGATAAATTGAAGGGTGAATTCGAACATCGAGCACTCATGGATGGTTTCAACGTCAACACAAGAATTTTGCATTTTAAAATGAATCCAGCGGTTATACTTTATGTTCTAAAATCTAAAATAAATTCTCACAGAGTTTGACAGGATAGGATAATTTTCAACGAAAGTATACAAAAAGGCAAGTATGTTTGTTTTCGAATTCTAATAAATTTTTTTTAAATATCCAATTCTCTATTGCCCCCTCTCTCTCTCTACCTCCCACCATAACCCCTCCCTCTCTCTCTCTCTCTCTCTCTCTCTCTCTCTCTCTCTCTCTCTCTCTCTCTCTCTCTCTCTCTCTCTCTCTCTCTCTCTCTCTCTCTCTCTCTCTCTCTCTCTCTCTCTCTCTCTCTCTCTCTCTCTCTCTCTCTCTCTCTCTCTCTCTCTCTCTCTCTCTCACCTTATTTTTCTCAACAAATGTTTAAGCATTCTACAAAAAACTTTAGTAAGAGCCCTGGTAGAAATGCTAACCAACGGTAGGCGAACCGTTCGTCAATGTGTTGTGTTGTTAGAATATATTTAAAAAATTAGTGTTTTAAAGAACGTGTTGATTGTTTTGAAAAATATTTAAGCTCTCATTAAAGTTTTTGGTACAGAGTTTGACGGATATTGAGAGAGAGGGAGAGAGGAAGAGAGAGAGGTGGAAGAGAGGCAGGACGAGTGAGAGGGCGAGAGAGAGGGGGAGAAAGAGAGGAAGGGAGAAAGAGATGGCGAGAGGGAGATAGAGAGGGTGGGAGAGAAAGATTAATACTTGTCTTAGTTTAAATGTTTGTAAAAAGTTTTTTAGATAGATTTCACAACTTATACTATGTCGAAGGTATTAAACAAAATCTGTTAAGTTTCTCGAAGATAGCAAAAAGTTGTACTATTATAGCAAAAAATGAAAATGGAAAAATTTACAATCATTTCAGAGAATTAACAGCTGTTGCTAAACAAATAGAAAATTTATGTTATATAAAAATTTATGTAATAAAAAGGAATAATAATGATACTTATGTAAATAGTGTCAATTTAACTGATAAAGAAAAATGGCATAGGGCTTTAGGTCGCGTGAATTTCCAATATCTAAATAAATTAGTTAATAATAAATTAGTAGTAGGTTTGCCAGATAAAATTGAGAGTATTGAAATGAAATGTGCAAATTGCATAGAAAGTAAAATGGCAAATTTACCGTTAAAAATAATAGATCAGAAACAAAGTTAATTTTGAAATTAATTCACACTGATTTGAATGGGCCACATAAGACCCTAGGTTATGGTGCGAAAAATATTTTGTAACTTTTATTGATGATTATGGCAAATGCACTAGAATTTTTTGTATTAAAAGTAAAGCAGACACCGTGGGTTGTTTTATTGAATTTGTTAATCAAGCTGAAAATATTTTTAATAAAAGGGTAAAAAAATTACAGTGTAATAACGGTAAAGAATGTTTGAATCGAGAAATTTCTGATTTTGTTAAAAGTAAAGGAATACAACTATTACCATGTCCACCCTACGTCCACGAGTTAAACGGAGTAGCAGAAACGTATAATAGGCCGGCTATGGAGGCTTAATTAGAGAGGCTAGGATACGTAGAAGGTATTGACCAGAGGTTATGAAAACAGTAACATAAAAAAAAATCGTACAATCGCAAATACTCAGGAAAATAAAACTCCCTATGAAATATTTTTTGGGTTAAAACCTAATGTGGAACATCTAAAAAGCTATGGCAGTAGAGCCTTAGGTAGAGTTCCAGAAGCTTTAAGAAAAAGTAAATGGGACGATAAAGCTAAAGTAGGCGTATTAGTAGGTTACACTGAAAATGGTTATAGAGTTTTGATAAATAATAGAGTAATAAACGCAAGACATGTAAAAGTTGTTGAGGATTGATTGAAATTAATTTGTTTAGAAAAAGTCAGTGATCAAAAGTATAGGGAATATAATGAAACAAAATCTGAAAATGACCATGTACAAAATGTAATATATGAAAGTGAATTTAAAATAAACGAATATGATGTAGATGAAAACGAAACTAATCAATTATCTTATATGTCGACTTTCGAGTCGAATAGAGAGAACAAAAGAAATTTTGATAATGTTGTAAACGACAAAGTAAACAATAATGCAAAGGATATAGAAAAGAAAAGTAGAGACAATTTAACGATTAAAAAAAAATCTAATAGAAAGAAAAGTCCGGTAAATAGATACGGAAATCCTGTAACTCACTTTATATATGGGAGCGTCCAGCAGAAACGGGCCACCGAGCGCGCGCGGTGCCTTTTTTCGCGTAAAAGGCGCTCTGTTTAACTCGCTCATAATCGTATGCTGCGTCTTTGAAACAAAAACCAAGGACCTATATCGATAGATTTTTTTCTGCCCTTTCCAATTGCGCCATTGTTTTTATTGCGAAACGCGTTCTTCCGGACGAAAACTCGAGTTGAATATTGAAAGCCATTTTTCTCAAAGTATATCACGTTTTTTTTCAAAATAAACTACACCATTGGAAAGTACAACTCTTAAGCTTCAAAACCCTATCTTGGAGAAGTTGAAGAAATAAAGGGTTTAAAAGTAACAACATGAAAAAGACAGCGCCGGGGGTTCGCGCGAGCCCCTCGTGCCCGTGCGTACGGCACATTTAAGTGCACGCTCTACCCTGTTGAAAATATCCATGAGGATTTTACACTGATTTCCACATGGAATCGATATGGAATCCATATGGAATCTATACGGATTCCATATGGATTCCATGTCGATTCCATGTGGAAATCAGTCCCAAATCGTCCTGTGGACTTCCACATGGAATTCCATATAGATTTCTATATGAATTTTTCTACAAACATTTGTAAAACAAAATCCGTATGGATTTCCATGTAGATTTCCATGGGGAAATCCAGGTAAAAACGACATGATCCATATAGATTTCCACATGGATTTCCATATGGTAATTTTAATGTTTATAAAAATGTTTATTTATAAAATTGTTATATATTTTTTTACTAGGATACATATTTTTGACAACAAGTACTGTAGAATCTTTTCGAAGAATTACATAAGAGGAAATTATAGTTTATAATTTTTTATGCTTTACTGATATGGTAAAAAACGTATCCCTAGTAAAAAAATTTAAAAATTTTATTAATAAACATTTTTATAAACATTTAAATTACCACATGGAAATCCATATGGAAATCTATATGGATCATATCGTTTTTACCTGGATTTCTCCATGGAAATCTACATGGAAATCCATACGGACTTTGTTTTACAAATGTTTGTAGAAAAATTCATATAGAAATCTATATGGAATTCCATGTGGAAATCCACAGGACGATTTGGGACTGATTTCCACATGGAATCGACGTGGAATCCATATGGAATCCGTATAGATTCCATATGGATTCCATATGGATTCCATGTGGAAATCAATGTAAAATCCACATGGATATTTTCAACAGGGTATTCAATTCGCTAATAATCATGTACCAAGTCTCTGAAAAAAGAACTAAGGACACATATCGATAGATTTTATCCTGCTCTTTCCAATGGTGCTATTATTTTTATTCCGAAATGCTTCCTTCTAGTTGAAAATTCCATTTGAATGTTTAAACTCTATTTTTTCAATAAAATATCAGTCTTTTCTTCAAAATGAATTATATTCTTCAAAAGTACAAGTCTTAAACTATAAAATATTATATTTTTAAGTTGAAACATGAAAAGTTCAAAAATAGTAAGATCAAAAAGACAGCGGCTGCCCGAACTTTTTAAGCTATGCTCAAGGGCGGATTAATACACGCGATGTGCTATTTTGCCCTTTCTTTTTTGCAAATATAAAATGTTTTGTAACTTACAATGCCAATGCGTGGACATAATTTTGTGGATCTAGTTGTAACAGTTAGTATAATATTACAATGAACTTTGTTCATTTATATAACAAAATTTGAAAAACATAATATATTAAACATAAAAATATCCATGAACGCACTGAAAGCAGTGAAACAGAAATTTAAAATAACCTTATCGATTGTTTAATCTGGCATAACAATATTACCTTTTCCTTTAAATTCTAATTTTTTTACATTTTTTTGATTTTATAAGAATTGTCCTTTTTGCGACATCCGCTTCTTTCTTTCGAATTGAATAGAGCGTGCACTTAAATGTGCCGTACGCACGGGCGCGAGGGGCTCGCGCGGACACTCGGCGCTGTCTTTTTCATGTTGTTACTTTTAAACCCTTTATTTCTCCAACTTCTCTAAGATAGTGTTTTGAAGCTTAAGAGTTGTACTTTCCAATGGTGTAGTTTATTTTGGAAAAAAACATGATATACTTTGAAAAAAATGGCTTTCAATATTCAACTCGAGTTTTCGTCCGGAAGAAAGCGTTTCGCAATAAAAACAATGGCACCATTGGAAAGAGCAGGAAAAAATCTATCGATATAGGTGCTTGGTTTTTTGTTTCAAAGACGCAGCATACGATTATGAAGGAGTTAAACAGAGCGCCTTTTACGCGAAAAAAGGCACCGCGCGCGCTCGGTGGCCCGTTTCTGCTGGACGCTCCCATATGTCAATTATATGAATGCAAATGTACCAAATATATTCGAGGAGGAGATAAATTGTAATGAATCCAAAGGATAGCAAAAGGCAATGAATACAGAGACAGAAAGCCTAAAGAAAAATGATACTTGGAAAATAGTTGGAAAACCAAAAGATAGAAAGATAAAAAGCTAGATTAGTTATTAGAGGTTTCTAAAAAAGAGATTATGTCGAAAATGTACGTTCACCAGTAGGTAAAATGCAAACTTTGAAAATTTTATTATCATACTGTTGTAAAAATAATTTTTTTATAGATCAAATGGATGTAGAGACCGCATTTTTGAATGGTCATGTAAAATCTGAAGTATATATTAATGAACATAAAGGTTATGAAACAGGTGACAATGAAGTTTATAAACTGAGAAAAGCACTCTATAGTTTAAGAAAAAGTTCGAGAGCATTGTATGATTGTTTATATAAATTTATGGAGAAAATAAAATTTCTATGAAGTAACTATGATTATTGTTTATATGTAAACAACGCAAGCAAAGATCCAATATACATACTAGTTTTTGTGGATGATCTTTTAATTTGCTGCAAAAATAAAAATAACGTAAATAAAGTAAAAACAAGTTTAATGGAAAGATTTTCAATGAAAGATTTAGGAAAAATTGGAAGTTATATAGGCATAGATTGTAACAAGGCAAATTGCATGTTACTGAATACGCGCAGATGCAAATGCACGGCGGTCGCGATGAGCGACGACTCGACGCGCAACGTCGTGCACACCTTTCCTCCCAATACCCGCGTCCATACGTACATCTTCCCCAAAGTTTCCTCCACCCTCTTGTGCCAGGCTTACCAGGAAGAGGAGACGTGGTGCAGTAGCTACAGCGAGGAGAGCTGAAGCTGAAACAGCGTGGCTCATGGCCACGCTATCCCATGCCGGTGACAGGAGCAACCGACGCGGAGGAGAGAGAAAGAGAGAGGCACTGTACCGTAGCGCCGTCGGCCGTCCATGGGAGACACCGCGCACGAGCAGCAGGAGTCATGTGGACTGCTCGCTCGCGCCGCAGTGAAGAAGACGGCCGATCGACGAACTGGAGCGGCAAGGCAACGTGCGCGCACCGGCCGGCATCCATTCTATCGCCTTCCGCCGTGCTGCGTGCTCTATTGTTCGGTCGTATCCCCGGGTCTGTGATACCGTGTCTCGACGCCGTGCCCGCCTCCATCACCGCGCGACATTCGTCCTCGACACCTGCGAGTGTCGCCCGTTCGTGCAGAGAGAAAGTGAGAGAGGTGCAGCCACGGTTGCCACGAGGAGAAGGCGCTAGAGGACCTACTGCAGAGACTCCGTCCTGGCCGAGGTTTGTCCCCCTTCACTTCCCACACCCGGTTTTTCCCGCGTGTGTGTACGTTCGCTACGGGAGTAACGAGACTTCCGAATCCGCGCAAGCTGCAGCCCGTGCTGTAGCTATAGTATTGAGTTAGGATTTTCGCTTCCGACCCCGCTAGCCGGCGAATTAATGAGTTGGTGCAAGTGACGCGTGCACCTGGCGCCCTGGTTTTATTTTGTACATATAGTTTTAAGTTCATATAAATAAATACTATCGTGTGAATTACATGCTTTCCGTTATTTGGTTAATTACCCGCGAACCTCTGCCGTGATCCCCAGCAGAGCGTTACAAGATATTGATTATAGTAACGATAAAAGTAGAATGACGATAAAAGTAGAAAAGTCAAACAAAATACATTGAATATTTGGCTGTGAAATACAATCTAGAAAACGCTAAGTTATATGATACTCCAATGAAAGCAAATTTAAAATGGGAACAAGCTAATCAAATAGATTAAAGAATAAAAGACAGAAATTTAATTGGCGAATTATTATATATTAGTAGGCACAAGGCCAGATATAGCGTATCGATGGCTGAGCGGAACAAGGTCGTATCTCGGTGCGCGGACGAAGAATAATTGACGTTGTAAAAATAGACTCAGAATTTAATCTAGCAGATATGTTAACAAAGAGTTTAGATAAGACGAAGTTTTTGAAAAATAGAAAAGCGTTGAGAGTGATTTGAAATAAAAGAAATCTATTAACGATGTGATACTTGAAAATTACTGTATGACTGAATGAAAGAATGAACATTTAATTATAATGTTGAAAATTCAAGGAGGTGTGTTGGAATATGTAAATGTTTCAACATGCGGCGCGCTATACGCGAGGATAGGTACAATGGTATGCGCATCTGCCGAGCGACGGCGGACGAAACACACACATGAGTGTCTCCCCATTCCAGTATGTCTGTATGAGAGTTGCGTGAGACGCGAGAGCAGTGTACCGTACTTAGAAAGTTTCTTATTCACTCGCTATTCAACTGGAAAGTAAGTCGGACGTGCCGACTGGCGTTTTTGCCACTTAAAGTCTCTATATTTATGTCTCTCTATTAAATAATTGTTTCTTAATTTACCACAAACCTCAACATGGTAGCAGAGCGTGGTTAGTATGGAACTATCTTTTTTTCTCTACCAGACCTTCGGGGAAGGTAGAGGAAAGCACGTGGCTCGCGAAAAGGTTGCAGTGAAAAATATTGAACGAAAAGTGCAAAACTACTTCAAATACAAATGTGAATAAATAATAAAATATATCTTTAAGTGATAGAAGAAAGAATTTTTGGAAAATTTATGAAAATTCAAGCTGATGCGAGCAGATTAGATTTCATGTGTGAAGCACGCTGCACGGTGCAAGAATAGTGCACGTGGCAGAATTTGAGGTTATACATGTGGTAAATGGATACTAAAGGAAAAGTAAAAACCAAAGAAGAAGTAATACTAGATGACATTGAAGATGAAAGCGAAGAAATAATTGAGGAAAAGAATGCTGAAAAAACGTTTTGTGAAAATAGTGCAGAAAATAATTACGCTAAATAAAGTAATAAAAGTGTACGAAGATATTAAATTAAAAGAAGTCGAGATGGCTAAGCAAGCAAAAATCGAAGATATAGTAATTCTCATTTTTGATGGTGAAAATTATATAAGTTGGAAATTTCGCTTAATGACTCTATTAGAATATAAAGAGTGCAAAGGGCAAGCGGAAAGAGAACGGGCTGAGACAGATAAAGCAGATGAATGGAAGAAAAAGGATTTAAAAGCAAGAAATATATTAATTAGCACTATTTCAGATAAGCAATTAGAATATGTTTGTGAGTGCAAATCAGCTTATGAAATGATTGCGAATTTGGATAAATTATATGTGACGAAATCCACGTCATTACAAATTATATGCCGAGGAAAAATTGAAAATATTAAATTAAAGAATTATGAAGATGTTGAAGAATTCTTTGTAGAATTTGAAAAAGCGGTGAACGAATTTAAAGCAGCCGGAGGAAAGATAGATGAAACTGAGAAAATGCGATACTTAATCAAAGCATTACCAGCAAGTTACAGTTATATTGGTGACTTCATTGACGTATTCCAGAAAGAGAAAGGACAGTAGATTACGTAAAATCAAAGAAAAGAATTTAGTGAAAAATAATTCAGAAAGGAAGAATAATGCAAGCACGTTCTCAACAAAGACAAACGGACAGTGCTTTACTTGCGGCAAAGTCGGACATTATCAAAAGGATTGCTGAAAAGGCTAACAAAGCGGCAGAGGCAGAGGTGCTCAATCATCGGGAGGGCAACGTGGAAACCAACGATGCAACAATCGAGGCAGAGGACGCGGACGCAGTTCAAATCAAAACCAATCAACGGACGAGCAGCAGGGTTCATCATCCGAGACGTGGTCAACACAAGTATGCGGCCCAGAGGTAAAGGACATAACAGGTTATAGCGTAAATAGAGAATGCGAAGGGAACGAAATAAATTGTTTATTGGACAGTGATTCCACAGACCATGTTATTGAAAGCATTAAATATTTTGAGAAGTATATAGTTTTGAAAGATCCGGTAAATGTAAAATTACCAGACGGTAAAATGTTAAAAGCGACGAAAATCGGTAATATAAAAATTAAAGTTAGAAATTATTATTATGAAAAACAAATTGATTTGAGTAATGTATATTATGGAGAAGAAATTAAGCAAAATTTGTTAAGCTTTTCCAGAATAACTAAAAATGCTACAATAACTGCACGAGACAGCAATGCTAAAATTTACAATAAATCGGGCCAATTAGTAGCTATTGCAAATAAAATTGATAATTTGTATTCTTTGAAAAGTTATGCATTAACGAATAAAAATAAAGATAAATATGTAAATTCAGTAAGATTATCAGATAAAGAAAAATGGCATAGAGCACTTGGCCATGTAAATTTTAATTATTTGAATAAAATAGTAAATAATAAATTAGTTGAAGGTTTACCAGATAAATTGGAAAAAATAGATATGAAATGTGCAAATTGCATACAAAGTAAAATGGCAAATATACCGTTTGAAAATAATCGAACAGAAACGAAAGAAATCCTAGAGTTAATACACACTGATTTAAATGGTCCACATAGTACTACTGGCTATGGTGGAGAAAAATATTTTCTTACATTTATTGATGATTATAGTAAATGTACTAGAATCTTTTGTATTAAGAATAAGTCAGAAACTGCAAGTTGTTTTATTGAATTCGTAAATTTAGTAGAGAATAAATTTAATAAGAGAATTAAAAAGGTACAATTTGATAACGGTAGAGAATATCTAAATCGCGAAATTTTCGATTTTGTAAAATCAAAAGGAATAGAATTATTGACATGTCCACCCTACGTCCACGAATTAAATGGAGTAGCGGAGAGATATAATAGATCAGCAATGGATATAGATAGATGCTTAATGAGGGAAGCAAAAATTCATAGAAGATATTGGCCGGAAATAATGAAAACAGTAGCTTATTTAAAAAATCGAACAATTGCAAACATGTCAGAGAATAAAACTCCTTATGAAATATTTTTCGGGATAAAACTAAATGTCAAAAATTTAAAAATTTACGGAAGTAGAGTCTTCATAAGAGTTCCGGAAGCTCTAAGGAAAAATAAGTGGAATAATAAGGCACAACTAGGTGTACTAGTAGGATACGTTGGAAACGGTTATAAAGTCTTAGTTAATAATCAAGTAATTACTGCAAGGCATGTTGATGTAATAGAAGATAGTATAAAGTAAATCTGCTTAGAAAACGAAAATAGTGATTCTGAAATTAACGTAGAATTAAATGAAATGAACAACAGCGATTCTGAATATCCTTCTCACTCTATTGCGACCTTCGGGGAGAGTAGAGGAGAGCAAATTGAATTAATCGATGTGAATAATAAGAATGTAAACGATAACGAATCTGATAACGAAGACAACGAAAATAGAGATAGACTAACAATACCGCGAAAATCTCAAAGAAAGAAAAGTCCCGTAAATAGATACAGAAATCCAGTTACTCACTTTATTTATGTAAATTATATTGATGCAAATGTATCAAATACATTCGAGGAGGCGATAAATTCCAGCGAATATAAACAATGGCAAATAGCAATGGATTCCGAAATAAACAGTTTAAAGAAAAATCACAGATGGAAAATTGTCGAAAGGCCAAAAGAGAAAAAGGTCACTGGTGTTAAATGGGTTTATAAAAAGAAAAATAACTATACTTATAAAGCGAGATTAGTTGTAAGAGGATTCCAACAAAAAGAATATGTTGAAAATGTTTATTCACCTGTAGGTAAAATGCAAACGTTGAAAATTTTATTGTCTTACAGTTGTAAAAATAATTTGTTTATAGAACAAATAGATGTTGAAACGGCATTTTTAAATGGCAATGTAAAATCAGAAGTGTACATTAATGAACCAAAAGGTTATGAAACTGGAGACAATAAAGTTTGCAAATTGCAAAAGGCTCTCTATGGTCTTACAATTAGACAAAGTCCCAGAGCATGGTACGATTGTTTCAACGAATATTTCGAGAAATAAAATTTTGTAAGAAGTAACTATGATTACTGTCTATATGTAAATAATACAAGCAAAGATTCAATATATATACTAGTCTTTGTAGATGATCTCTTAATTTGTTGTAAAGATAAAAATAAAATAAATGAAGTAAAAGCTAGTCTGATCAAAAGATTTGCAATGAAGGATTTAGACAAAATTAGTCAATACATCGGTATTGATATTGATTACAGTGATTATAGAAGTAAAATGACCTTAAGTCAAACCAAATATATTGAATCATTGGTTACAAAATACAACCTTGAAAATGCAAAATTATATGATACTCCAATGGAGAGTAATCTAAAATCAGAACAAGCAAATGAAATAAATGAAAAAACAAAATACAGAAATTTAATGGGCGAATTATTATACATCAGTACAGGCACAAGGCCAGATATAACATATACCGTTGATTAACCTCTAGGCTGCCGGAAAGCCTAAATATAGGCTCTACCTGTGATCGGAACATTGTATAGGTTATATCTAAGATATAGTGACATGGTTTGGACATTTTCTAAGGGGATTAAACCCTTCAAATCCCGGCATTCTAAAGGTTAAGTCGTTACCAAAGTTGTTATGACCAAAGACACTTTAAATATGCATTGGGAATTTTGAAATACTTATTTAAGACTAAAGATTTAAAGCTAACGTACTATGATAATGTTAACAGCGAAGTATTAGATTGTATGGTAGATTCTGACTATGCAGGAGATAATGTAGATAGAAAATCTACAACAGGTTTTGTAATTAGATTGTATGGAAATTTAATTTTTTGGAAAACGCATAAACAAAGTACAGTAACAAAATGTTCTACTTTTGCAGAATATACTGCTATGTCCGAAGCAGTGACAGAAATCTTGTTCATTAAAAATTTATTATGCGAATCATTTAACGTAAAATTTGATAAACCAATTAAAATGTATGAAGATAATTCAGGCGCAATTGCAATTGCAAAATTTGGTAATTTTACAAAAAATTCAAAGCACATTGAAGTGCAGTATGACTACGTTAATGAAAACTACGAAAATGGAATAATTGACGTTGTAAAAATAGTCTCAGAATTTAATCTAGCAGATATGTTAACAAAGAGTTTAGATAAGACGAAGTTTTTGAAAAATAGAAAAGCGTTGAGAGTGATTTGAAATAAAAGAAATCTATTAACGATGTGATTCTTGAAAATTACTGTATGACTGAATGAAAGAATGAACATTTAATTAAAATTCAAGGAGGCGTGCTGAAATATGTGAATGTTTCAACATGCGGCGCGCTATACGCAAGCATAGGTACAATGGTATGCGCGTCTGCCGAGCGACGGCGGATGAAACACACACATGAGTGTCTCCCCACTCCAGTATGTCTGTATGAGAGTTGCGTGAGACGCGAGAGCAGTGTACCGTACTTAGAAAGTTTCTTATTCACTCGCTATTCAACTGGAAAGTAAGTCGGACGTGCCGACTGGCGTTTTTGCCACTTAAAGTCTCTATATTTATGTCTCTCTATTAAATAATTGTTTCTTAATTTACCACAAACCTCAACAGATTAAATTTTATTAATTTCAAATTTACTTTTCATAAGATTAAACATCAAAATAATTGAACTCTATTAGTTATTTTCGACGAAAGTATATGAAACATTTTCAAATAATGACCTCGTCACGCTGCTAAGGAAGTTCCATTTAATTTCTCAACTTTTGGTTTTGGATCACCTTTCTCCATCTGCTTATATATAGTTTTATTACTAATATTACCAGTCTTCGTACTTTTTAATAGTATCGGAATACTAAAGACTGCAACAATTGAATTTCCGAGCATTAACGATGGTGATTTTGCCTGCATTACTCTGTCCTACATCACTGCAGGTAAAGAAAGACCTCGTCCAATCTGGAACTTGTACTCACTCTTAGAAAGCTTTCAAACAGGAACAAAATTTTTCTCACTACCTATTGAATGTTGATTCTCAGTTTTTTCGATCTGTCTTTTGATTGCTACATGAAACAAAATAACATAAACAATATATATTCTAAGCAAATTCAGTGCGCGGTTCAGTTGAATTAACGAAGCATTATTATAATTGCTCTTAAATATGCTCAATGATTAAAAATATAGTAATATTTTTAATACAATAATAGTAATATTTTTTTACATTAATATTCTATTTAATGTTTAAAATTAATCCATAAAGATAGAGAGTTCAGTGTCTCAGTTAGGTGCATGATTCGTACGCATCAAATCTGGCTTCGAGTTCTACCTATACTAGTTTGCCACTAACTCTACCGTGAACCAAACAATAAAATGATAATAATTCCATTATTACGAAAAATTATTTTTATAATAATGCAGTGAAATTAATAAAATAGTGATGAATTTTAATGTGTTAAAGAGAAAGCAAGTTCAAACGGCTTTACCCCTTAATCTTTAAAATCGATAGAATGAGGTAATCGAGTAGAGAAATTATTTTATCTTAATTTTCATGCATTTTACGATATACTTACAATATTTTGAGATTCTTAATTTGTATGTAATAACATTAGAGACAAATTCAATATATAAGACAAAAATATTATATTATGTAATATACTATAGTCTATAAGTTTCTGACAATATCTGATTAAATGTTATTAAATTCAAATGATTAGAAACTAAAAGTTTAAAGTGTTTAAAAGCATGCAAAATTATTAGCAAACCATTGGGAGTGAAAAAGCGTACAGTTAAAGTGCTCAAATCTCAGAAAAGCATTGTTATTTAATTAGAGTAATCTGTATGCTGCAAGAAAACAATATTTGCTTTGCGTTTTGCTGGAGGTTTCACTTGTATATGTTATAACGGTGTACTTATAATTTATCCACGTACAGCGTCATTGATGTTCTCTCCAACAATTATATTTTTCGAATATAATCAAGTATGCAAATATATGTTACGTTGTGTGTAAGCGCAAGGAGATGGAAAATAAAAGCTTGAAATATGATTACTCACGGCAGTTAACATTAACTCTTTAATATTTATTAAGGTAGATGAAAAGTAAAAGTGTTTGTAAAATATAAGGAAATATATATTTACACGTATAATCTAAAGTTTGTTGAGCGCCAGCTGGAACGTTTCCAGCATCCTAGCTAATTACCTAAGTTTCGAGAAATCTATATCACGACAAAATGACCGGGTTGTTTCGGTAGGATACGACGGGACGCGAATTCAAGCGCTATGCTTGCGAGTGAAGTTTCGGTATGCTACGTGGTCGACGGGAATTAGAACGAGTCTTCCGACTCTAGGTGACGACTAAATCCGATGGTCGCCATGCAAGAGAGAGCCGCAAATACACCATGGCCTCAGCCTGCAATTACCAACTCGAAGCTGGGACGAGGGCGCAGTTGAAGAGCGCACCGGCGGTGACTCAGCTATTACCTCGATACAGTGCAGCAGGTATTGTCGGGAGTGCTGGCTATGGGATGCGGCTTCGGTGGTGATGGATTGGCAGATGGCTACTGTGCCACGAAACCGGGGCGACGATGGTAGCGTGGCGTCAACTCTGTTGCTATCCCGTGGGTGAGTTTGAGGCGTCGGCTGTGTCGCCAACTGCGGCACGTACGTGGCTCTCGACGATTACTCAGAAAGCGCTGGACGATTGACACAATAACAGCTCTCGCGCGTACTCGGAGATAAATTGCTTTGCGACGATAGCTAGTCCTAACGCGTGCTGTGGTCCACAATGGAGTGGCCGAGCACAGCACGCCGACAACCGAACTGGTCCTCAAGTATTAGAGAGCGAGCGCCACCATTCGGTCTCATACTAGACTCTCTCTCTCTCTCTTTCTCTCTCTCTCTCTCTCTCTGTCTCTCTCTCTCTCTCTCTCTCTCTCTATCACTATTGTTTACGTGCGCGCATGCCCCGGTGTTTCTCAGCACAACGACGACACGGTGATTTCTCGTGGAAGGTGCTGGTGTGACGGCAAATGAGAAGTGGCTGAAGCTCTCATGAGGTGTGCGGGGCTTTCAACAGCTGTTCTTCCCACATCTACAGGCACATGGTAAAGTACATCCAGGTAGGATCAGTAGCCTAGATTCATATCTTCCTGTTCTGTCGCTCATTTTCAATCTTGTTTTGTTACAGGTCACAAGTAGACCAACAGCGAGGACTGATATGCTGCAACAGTTTCTGCAGGCGTAGCTGTTCACTGGAGATTATATTTTCGCGGTGCAGATTCACCTTTCTCTTGAGTAGCAGCATCGTTCTCATCTTGCCATGACATACAAGGTAAGTTCTGTTCCTAATTGTCGTGTGTTATGCAAATATTATACTACCTTTATTTATTTTCAGGTGTGTGCAGCAGGGAAGCAGGAGCAGAGTGGACAGCGGGGCCAACTGCTCTCATGTGCCACTTATTCTTGATTTCCAATGTGTTTTCATCCTAAGTTTTCCCTGTACTGCATATCTTGCTTCGACATTACCTATTTTCCTCCTTATCTAACAATGTTTTTATCTTGCAGGTTCACTTCAAGGCTGCCACCTCCACATATCAAGAAGAGATCAAGAGGAGAGTGAGCCTAGCCCACTCGCATCGCAGCAGTACAGTATATTTTCAGGGATGGCAGGAGCTACGTCTTCTTCATCTGGAGCAGAGCATGGGCACAGCACTAGGAGCTCGCAATGCTCCTTTACAAGAGTGCTGTCTTCGTTTCATAATGTACAGGTAATAATGAAAATTAGGGTGCCGCATGGGTTGCTTGGACCCTCTTCTGCCAAGCATTTCTTTCAAGTTAAATGTAGGTTTTATTTCTGTTCTGGATACTTAGCCAGAAAAGAGCCCTAAACAGCCACAGCTGACGCTTTCCCTGTAATTTACTTTCACTAATTGTAAGGTCAAACGTGAGCGTTACAATCTAATTACGTGTAATAATAATATAAAAAGGATTATATTGAATCAAAGAGAAGAAATAATTTATTAAACATGGTTCTATTAATTATTGTTATAGAACGAAATTTTAAATTTTGAGAATTGTAACCCTTAAGAACTAAGGGTAAAAGTCTTTTATGTGGACGTATAATCTCCTCTCTTTAAAAAATGATAGCCGGAAGTAGTGGCTCATTTAAATACTCCATTGGGTATTTGAAAAAAGCGCGAATGTTTGAATATTTTTTTAGATTGATGAAAATGTGCTAGATTTGAATTTTGAAACTCAAATATTTATAGAATTACTAAGTAATTAAAGTAGAATAAAAGCATTCAATTTTTTGCTTAAAAAAAGTATCTAATTATTTTATCATTTAAACTAATTAAAACTAAATCATAGTGAAAAATAGTACGCGCGCAGCGCGTTTGAATTTTGCTCGTTACTACAAAAGTCGAAACCGTAAATATGAGGCGTTTCAGGTGAACAGCCCCAGCGCCGCGCGCGAGCACTAACTCGTACTATTTCTAACTCATATTTATGAAACTAAAATGTAACTAAAAACCGCTGCCAATTCATTGGCAGGTAGCTTCCTCAACCGTAATTTGTTGATTCCTTTAATTAATTTTTATAACAAAATTTATAATTTTTTAAAAAATTTATTGCATAATTATAATTAAATTCATTTATGAATATTAAAAATTGTTAATTTTTAAATTTACTTATTTATTTATTATTTATTTATATCAAATTTATATAAATTTTGAGCTGATAAATAAAGTTATCATTTGAAATAGGAGTAAAATATCTATATTTTATAATAAAACAAATAGCTATCACGGTTGTTTTGTTATTAACAAAAACGTGTTTTTTTTATATTTCATAATTCATATTTTTTAAGAAAAAAAAAATTATAGCTATCATTGTTCTTTTGTTATTAACAAAAACGTGTTTTTTTAAAAAAGTTCATAACTCACAAATAAATTATAATAATGCAGAATATAATGCATTCATAATGCATAATTCATAATTATAATAGATTATAATACATATAATTTTTAAACATTTTAATTCATTTTGTTGGTTGGTTTTTAAGAATTAAAAAAAATCATCGAATGCCTACTCAATGACGTTTGCTCATTCCACACCACCTAGCGGAAGATATCACTGCGCGTTTTTTCAAAATAAAATATAAATCTTTTTTAATTTAGAGATTAAATTATTTTTTGTAACACATGGATGATTTTCTGCGTTTTCCTACATAAAAATATGTTCTAAAAAGTGACTTTTTTACCTATCGTGTAAAGAAATTCATTCTCTCCCTCTGCTCTAAAATTATGTAAAATCGCGAAAATGAATTTAGCCTTGCTTTTTAGGTTCAAAAACGCATAAAATGGAGTTATGAGTTAAAAAAAAAAACACATTTTGTTTCTGATGATAACTAAAGAACCGTGATAGATAGAAAATTAATTTTTTTTAGAAAATATAGGTATTTTAATTCTCTTTCGAATGCCATCCACCCCATTCAGATACACAGAGCCGTTCTCCAGAAATTACGATTTTTAAAAAATGTCAAAAAATATTCAACCTCAAATATCTCTGAAATTTATGGACCAATCATTTTGCCCAGAGAACTCGACCGAGAACTATAAAAAATCTACATCTACAAGAAATTTTGAAGCCATTAAGTCAATTTTACTATTGTAATCGTTGGACATACAAAACTGACTTTTTTCATTTTTCAATTTTTTACTCAAAATCTAGCCTACAGAAAGTATTCAAATTTTAACAGATTATAGCTATTTATATTCTGTATTATAACGATTTTTCTCAAAAAAAATTGACCGTTAAGTTTAGGAGTTATAAGCTTCTAAAAAAAACACGTTTTTGTTAATAACAAAAGAACCGTGATAGCTAGAAACTTTTTGTTTAGAAAATATAGGTATTTTAATTCTCTTTCGAACGCTACCCATCAGATTCGAATAACTCGATCCTATCATTAAAAAAAATAAAAAAACAGTTTTGAGAAAATTGAAAATTTGAAAAAAAAAAAAAACAAAAACGGATCGCCCTAAATGATCTTTCCCTAATTTAATTATATGATTAAATTTGTTTATTGTTTTGTTAATCGGGATGAGATTGTGCGAATATAGAATTCGATTGATCTTAGACGTGAGATTTTTTATAAAGGGAAGCAGAATTTTCTTTTTTATGTGTACACTATTAGGTATATTGCTCGTAACGTTCGCTATGTTATTGTTTTTGTTATGAATCTGTTGGAGTCTAATGCCGATGTATTTATGAATGAACTGTATGGAAAATGATTGCACAATAGATAGTGTGTGGTTATTTTTAAATAGTTTTCATGAAACTGCGGATGTGATAGTTTAATAGATTTTTCAACTAAAATATAAATTATGGCCATCTTTTGCGAAATTAGATGATGAGAATGGAAGTTTATATAACATCCAGAAGCAGTACTTTTTCAATACCAATTGGAGATTATTTTATTGTAATCTGTTCTAGTGAGAGTGATATCTAAGAAATTTATACTGTCATTCGTTTCATGTTCTATTGTGAACTTTAAATGGCTATTGTAAGTATCCCTGTTGAAAATATCCATGTGGATTTTACATTGATTTCCACATGGAATCCATATGGAATCCATATGGAATATATACGAATTCCATATGGATTCCACGTCGATTCCATGTGGAAATCAGTCCCAAATCGTCCTGTGGATTTCCACATGGAATTCCATATAGATTTCTATATGAATTTTTCTACGAACATTTGTAAAACAAAATCCGTATGGATTTCCATGTAGATTTCCATGGAGAAATCCAGGTAAAAACGATATGATCCATATAGATTTCTATATGGATTTCCATGTGGTAATTTAAATGTTTATAAAAATGTTTATTTATAAAATTTTTAAATTTTTTTACTAGGGATACGTTTTTTACCATATCAGTAAAGCATAAAAAATTATAAACTATAATTTCCTCTTATGTAATTCTTCGAAAAGATTCTACAGTACTTGTTGTCAAAAATATGTATCCTAGTAAAAAAAATATAACAATTTTATAAATAAACATTTTTATAAACATTAAAATTATCATATGGAAATCCATGTGGAAATCTATATGGATCATGTCGTTTTTACCTGGATTTCCCCATGGAAATCTACATGGAAATCCATACGGATTTGGTTTTACAAATGTTTGTAGAAAAATTCATATAGAAATCTATATGGAATTCCATGTGGAAGTCCACAGGACGATTTGGGACTGATTTCCACATGGAATCGACATGAAATCCATATGGAATCTGTATAGATTCCATATGGATTCCATATCGATTCCATGTGGAAATCAGTGTAAAATCCACATGGATATTTTCAACAGGGTAACTATTGAACGTGTTAAAGATGTCTGAAGTGCGATCTTTTTTTTAATGAGAATTCAGTCGTCCACATATCTCTTAAGTGCGTATTCTGATTTATGTTCATTAAGGCAAAATGTCTCTAATAGTTCAAGGACGATGTCAGTAAACCAAGGACTCGTGCAAAAACACATAGATGCACCAAGAATCTGTTATAAAATTTATTGTTGAATTGGATATAAGTGGAATCTAAGAGTATTTTTACACCATCAATAAATTCTAATTTCGAAAGGTTAATTTTGTTTTTTAGATATTTCCATTTTTTTTAACAAGGCGGCAATGATTAATTTTTTTAAGCTTTTGAGAATGTTTGTGAACAGTATCACAACGTCAAACGAAACAAATCCATAATCAGTTCTCATCTCTATTGTATCTATGATTTCTTTAAGCTCGCTACTACTTTTAATAGTCGATTTTAGACGAGGGTATGATACGTATAGGATTATCTTTTTTGGGAATTTTAACTAATGCGTAAAAGCTCTGGTCAAGTTTGTGTCACCAATATTAGATTTTAAACAGTAGAAAAGCATGGATCAGTGTTAAAAACGCCTTTACTATCCCAATCTTTCACCAAAGTAGTTACTTTGTTTTGAAGTTTAATGAGTGACAATTTCTTAAGATTTTCATAATATTTATCATCCGCGAGTGCATTTTCTACTTTCCTGATATAATCTGTTTTATTTAAAATAACTGTAACATTTCCTTTGTCTGCCTTTGTAACGAAAATGTCTGGATTATGTTTAATGAATTGTTATGTTTTTTTACAATTAATTAAATTACTATTAATTGATCTATCAATGTTAGGAACATGCATGGTACTATTGTTAAGGATATAACTATCAAGAGCAGACAGAAGGTCATCTCTAATTTTCTGGTTGTTATCGATGTTTCGTATTCCACTTTCTATGCATTTCATATATTCAAAAAAGGTGCATCTGTTAGGGAGTAGAGTGAAATTTAAGTTTAAGATATTAATAGCATAATCTGGGATGGGCACGGTCGAAACATTCAAAACCCATTTATTTTTCGTTTCTGCGATTTTTGAATCACGATTTTTGATACCTTGTGTATCGTTATTGTTATTAATCGTAGTGTTATTACTGCGTTTGAAATTTCCGGTTTCGTTATTATTAATGGAAAGCAAAATTTTCAATTTCTTGTTATGTACTTTTGTGTGTTTACTATTTATTGGGTCCTTGAATAAGTTCTCGCTGTTTCCTAGCAGATGGCGTTACCAGAACTAAGTGTATGTAATTTCAGATGCTAACGTATCTATAAGGAAGTGCTGTCGGTAAGCTTGAACTTAAGTGTATGTTAGTTCGACATAATGTAAACAGAGTTTTTTGTTCTTACTACTAAAAATGTCAAGTTTTGTGCCAAGTAAACAGTATTTGCGGGGAATTTTATTGCACTATTTTATTAAAAAAAAATCTGCAGCTGAAGAGCACAGAATTCTTATTGAAACTTACGGTGACCATGCTCTGTCGGAAACGACATGCAGAGACTCGTTTCGACGCTTCAAAAATAACGATTTTGATCTTGGAGATAAAGAACGTGCTGGTGCACCAAAAAAGTTTGAAGACGAAGAATTGGAGGAATTACTAAATGAAGACTGATGTCAGGCTAGCTGAACTTGCAAAATCATTACGAGTAGATGAGACAACAGTTTCTAAACGTTTGAAAACGTTAGGAATGATCCAGAAGCAAGGACATTGGGTGCCGTATGAGTTGAAGCCGAGAGACGTCGAACGGCGTTTTCTCACGTGTGAAATGCTGTTTCAACGGCAGAAAAGGAAAGGTTTTTTGCCTTTGCAAAGCCATGGCAAAGCCATGGTTCAAAGCTTCTCCTCTGCATTTGATGGGATCAGCAGGGTGTAATTTATTATGAACTGCTGAAACCGAATGAAACTGTCACGGGAGATCGTTATCGACTGCAATTGATGTGTTTGAGCCGAGCCCTAAAGGAAAAATGGCCGCTGTACGAACAGAGACACGACAAGGTGATTTTGTTACATAACAATGCTCGGCCACATTTGCAGAAGTCGTCAAAGAAACTTTGGATGCGCTTCAATGGGATATCCTACCTCACCCGCTGTATAGCCTAGACATTGCTCCTTCCAACTACCACTTGTTTCGGTCGATAGCTCATGACTTGGCTGAGCAGCACTTCCATTCTTATGAAGGTGCCAAAAAATGAGTCGATTGTTGGATAGTTTCAAAAAACGAGCAGTTCTTCCGAGATGGAATCCGTAAATTGCCAGAAAGATGGGAAAAAGTAGTGACTAGTGATGGGCAATATTTTGAGTGACATGCTTTTTACTACATACTTTAAATAAAGCATCAATTTTCACAAAAAACAGCGAGAACTTATTCAAGGTCCCAATAGGAAGGTTAATGAGTTATTCAAATACTGTAACAATTTGTTAACGAAATTTACGGTGGTGTGTAGCTTAAGAGAAGAAATGTTAACATCACCCACATAGCATGAAAGCTTCCCAGTGAAAGATTCAAGAAATATTCCAATGGAAGCTTTCATCAACCTTTTTAAAAGATAATTGAAACTTTCAGATAGATTCCATTGTAAGGTTTCTTGTAAGCTTCCCGGAAGGTTAAAGCAATATTACAATCAAGATTGCTAAATGTCCTTTCGACGAATATTACATGAAAGCTTCTAGAAAGCTTACGGGAATCTTACGTGAAATATTCCAAGAATCAATACAGGAATTATTCACGAAAGGAAACAGCAATATTACAGTAAGCTTTTAGAAAGATTACACTGTTATCTTTTTTGAAAGCTTACGCTAAGATTACCAAAGAGATTCCCAAATCCTTGCAGGGATCAATACAGGAATCTTTCACGAAAGGAAAATGCAATATTACAGTAAGCTTTTGGGAATATTACACTGTTATCTTTGTTGAAAGCTAACGCTAAGATTGAAAAAGAGCTTCCCAAATCCTTGCAGGGATCAATACAGGAATCTTTCAAAAAAGGAAACAGCAATATTACAGTAAGCTTTTGGGAAGATTATACTGTTATCTTAGTTGAAAGCTTACGCTAAGATTGCAGAAAATATTACCAAATCCTTGCAGGGATCAATACAGGAATCTTTCACGAAAGGAAACTACAATATTACAGTAAGCTTTCGGGAAGATTAGACTGTTACCTTTGTTGAAAGCTTACTGTAAGTTTGCAAAAGAGATTCCCAAATGCTTGCAGGGATCAATACAGGAATCGTTCACAAAAGGAAACAGCGATATTACGGTAAGTTTTTAGAAAGATTACACTGTTATCTTTTTTGAAAGCTTACGCTAAGATTACCAAAGAGATTCCCAAATCCTTGAAAGAGCGCTTTTCTCTGAAATTTTTGTTTAAATACGATAAAAAAAATAAAACTTAGGTGCCGGTAAGGTAGGTATCGTTTCGGTATTTTACATGGCCATTTTAAAGCCATTAATATTTTAGATGAATATAATCGAAATAATAACATGTATGTTAGGTATGTATGTATGATATTATTTAATAACAATTGAATAATCGTAGATAGTGCACCTTATTTGGATGAAAATGTTCCAACTCCTTCAAGCGAGCGATAGCGTAACGGATAGCATGCGTGCGTAGTAACCCAAGGGTTGTAGGTTTGATTCCCAGTTAGGTCAAAAAATTTTATGTAAAATTTTTTCTGCGATGAAAAAATTGCGATTAATATAGTAATAAATTCTAAATAATATGCGAGAATTGTAATAGTTATATTTTAGAGTATTGTATGTAATATGTATGGTTTTAAGTTCCAAAGTAATCTTTCAAGAACTTGAAAAAAGGTTCGTGAAAGGTTTCTTGAAAGATTTACTAGAATGTTTCGTAGAATCTTTCTGAAAGATTGACAAATCTTTCACAAAGCTTCCAGTTACTCTTTTAAAAACTTGATGAAAGGTCCTGGAAAGTTTTCCGGAAATATTAATAGATTTTTTTTAAAGCTTTTGCCAGTAAATTGGGCAGAATTTTAAGCTTACAGGAATCTTTTATGTAAGCTTTCTGAAAGATTTCAATAAATCTATCAAAAACCTTACAAGGATCTTTACAGCTACCTTACTAAAGTCTTATTGGGAGATTTCCTGTAAACTTACCGTATCCTTTCGAGAAAGAATTGGGCGGAATTTTAAGCTTACAGGAATCTTTCATGTAAGCTTTCTGAAAGATTTCAATAAATCTATCAAAAACCTTACAAGGATCTTTACAGCTACCTTACTAAAGTCTTGCTGAAAGATTCTCTGTAAACTTACCGTATTCTTTCAAAAAAGCTTCCATAAAGATTGGCAAATCTTTCACAAAGCTACCAGTTACTCTTTTAAAAGTTTGATGAAAGATCCCGGAAAGCTTTCTGAGAAGATTAATAGAATCTTTCCTGAAAGCTTTTTGTGAGAAAAAAGGGCGGACATTTGAGCTTTCAGGAATCTTCCATGTAAGCTTCCTGTAAAATTCCGAATCTTTCTTGGAAGCTTTCATAAAACTTCCAGGAAGCTTTCATGCTATGTGGGCAATCTGTTTTTTAAGCATTTTAATCTGTGCGTATGAGTCCGCGATTTCAAGGTTTAAAATCTTTTTTTGAAAGAGTTTAGAAAACCGAGTTAATTTTGCTTTTATATGCTTACTGTGGAAAGATAGGAAATTGAAACAATAAATTTTATAAACAGATTCTTGGTGCACTTATGGGTTTTTGCACGAGTCCTTGGTTTGCTGACATTGACCTTGAACTATTAGAGACATCTTGCCTTAATAAACATAAATCAGAATACGCACTTAAGAGATATGTGGACGACTGAATTCTCATTAAAAAAAAAAAGATCGTACTTCAGACATCTTTAACACGTTCAATAGTTACAATAGCCATTTAAAGTTCACAATAGAACATGAAACGAATGACAGTATAAATTTCTTAGATATCACTCTCACTAGAACAGATTACAATAAAATAATCTCCAATTGGTATAGAAAAAGCACAGCTTCTGGACGTTATATAAACTTCCATACTCATTATCCAATTTCGCAAAAGATAGCCATAATTTATAATCTAGTTGACAAATCTATTAAACTATCACATCCGCAGTTTCATGAAAACGATTTAAAAATAAGCACACACTATCTCTTGTGCAATAATTTTCCGTTACAGTTCATTCATAAATACATCGGCATTAGACTCCAACAGATTCATAACAAAAACAATAACATAGCGAACGTTACGAGACTTATATACCTAATAGTGTACACATAAAAAAGAAAATTGTCCTTCCCTTTATAAAAAATCTCACGCCCAAGATCAATCGAATTCTATATTCGCATAATCTCATTCCGATTAACAAAACAATAAACAAATTTACAAATTGAACCATATAATTATATTAGGGAAAGAACATTTAATCAGCCGGATACCAAGGGCATTGTGTATAAGATCAACTGCAAAGATTGTTCCGCCACTTATGTAGATATGAGTAAAAGAAAATTAAAAAAAGGACATATGAACATCAAAGAGCCGTGAAATTAAAATCAGAAAATTCTACCCTTGCTACACACTCTCACCAGACTGGACATTCTATAAATTTTGAAAACATCGAAATCTTAGATAGAGAAGAAAATTTATTTAAACGTTTCTTTTCAGAAATGATAAACATCCACTACCATAGCATTACGATCAACCGTTTACAAGACATGCATTTTCTTAAAATAACATACAAAAAAAAATAGAAAAGATAAAAATAACAGTAAAATAATAATAATTAAATGCTCAATTGATTTATATGCTTATTGTGGTCCTCCTTATCCTCCTACGATTCCCTCTTGATCGTCAAGATTCTACCAGGAACGCACGTTCCCGAGTGGGTGTCCGTCGAGCTAGCTACACACAGCTTGAGAGTCCATACCTCCCGTGCTACCTCTCTAAGCTATGCTTGCCGGATGGCTGAGAAGGTTCTCTCAGCTCTGGCGTAGCACTTCCCCCTCTCCCAGGCTTCTTTCGCTCCCCCACGTTCTCCCTCTTTGACACGACATGTGATTATTGGGATAAATAGGGGTGTATAATACCTTTCTCATTAGTGCTTATACAAATTGTTAGCAACAATGAGTGTACTACGTGTATTTTGGACAGCTGACATGAATAATAATCAGTTTAGTCAATATTACATAAGACCGACATAATGTAACGCATAGATTTTTAAGGTAATATTATAATACAAAAAACCTTTATAACATTGTATAAATTATGTATATGAAGAAACTTTGTAAATCTAAATTAAAGATACGTTTGTGCTTTCATGTAGCCCTGAAGAAGGAAGTGAAAAATACTTACGAAACGTGGGTAATTTCAAATAAATGCTGATACTAAAGGTTCGTCTGGTGTCCGTCAAAATTATTTCAAAGAAACATGATAGCTAGAATTTTTTTTTGTTTTTTTAGACACACACACACACGCGCACACACACACACACACACACACATACGCACACCCACCCACCCACCCATCCACCCACACACAAACACGCACACACACATTTCTCAAAAATCATGTATTTTGATTGGTAACACCTCAGAAAACAATTATAACATGTTTTTAGAACAACTCAAAAAATTACTATCACAAAGCTTCCTTAGAAGGAAGCAATAGATATACGTACTTTTCTGATCTTCGAACATATCAATAACTTTGCTTTTTGTAATTCCATATTTAGAACTTGATAATTCTTTGCCTTTCCTTTAACTTTTTTAAGTTTATGTAAAGTTTCCTTCAATTTTTTTTTGTAATTTTTCATTATCCTTTTCTAGATTTTGAAATTTTCTCTTTAGGTCTCAATTATCTGTTATTAATTTATCTAACTTCTTAGCGGAATCTGCATTGATTTTTATATCATTTACTACCTGTAAGAAAAAATTTGTTGAATGAGCAAGCCGTTATATAATTGTCTGTTCGTTTATGATTAATAAATATGTGAAATGCTGTCTCAAGATTAATTGTTTCTAATACCGATAACATTTTTGCATGTTTTAAGCTAAGAATATATAATAAAAATGGCTGCTATCAATAATAAGAAAAAAAATGCGAGTATATGTACTAACCTTAGTTTTTACACCGTTGTCATTAGGACTTTGGTCTTTTGCATCATTAGCATCTTCATGACGTTTGCTATTATTGCAATTTGTTCCCTGGTAGGAAATTAACCATTTTTGTTGGTTAACATGTTAATCAAATGGAAGCATTTTCTACCAAAATCAATATTTAAACCTTATTAAAAGTATCGAAAATTATAATCATATGTTCAAATATTGACAATGGAATATATTCTTATCAACGAAAATTGAATATTTATCTTTGTGATATCTTTGGGAACGAGTAGGACTTAAATAAAGGATACAATACTCGTTAACTTAACTAAATGTTTATTTAGAGTATACAGTTACGGCATTGCCGGAGTGTTTCGGTGCTGGCCTGCGCTCAGCACTCGATTGACTCATACTTGAGAGCGCGTACGCGATCGGTCTCTCGGTGCTGTCTTTATACCGGTGCGACAATATAGCAGATAGTCCGTAGTCCGATGCATCACACGCGAGTATTATTTCCTCCTTAGGGTCGTAATGCGCTAAAAAGATCGGCGCGATCAACTCTTTCTTGACCGACCTAAACGCCGTTTCACACGAGCTGTCCCAATCCTGTTTTACCTTACTCAATAAATCATAAAGAGGCTTTAAGTTTGTAGATCGATCTTTTAGAAACCTAGCGTAGAAGTTCACGAGCCCTAAGAACGATGCGAGTTCCTTATCGTTTTTCGGGCGCGGCGCGTCTACCATTGCCCTTATTTTTGATCTGATTTGTGCAGCCCATTTCTATCTATTATAAATCCTAACACCTCGATTCTAGGTTCCATAAATTTACATTTTTTTAGGTTTACGCGTAACTTGCAGTCTTGTAATCGCTCACACACGGTTTTTAAATTAGATTCGTGCTCCTTGTCACTCTTCCCCGTCACATATATATTTTCCAAACAAGCGATAACCCCGTCGATTCCGCGCAGGCACTCGTCCATCTTACGCTGCACATTAGCCGGTGCAGGAGAGACACCTTCAGGTATTTTAGTATACCTATATAACCCTTTGTGAGTCACAATAGTTAACAGTTCCGAGCTACTATTATTAACCGAAAATTGCATGTACGCATACTTTAGGTCCAATTCGGAGAAACAGATGCCTCCTTGGAGTCTAGAAAATATGTCGTCAATCGTGTGTAGCGGATATTTATCTATAATAATATTTGGATTCAAAGTCAATTTGAAATCTCCGCATATGCGGATCTCACCGTTCCCTTTCAATACTGGCACGATAGGTGTAGCCCATTCCGCGATGTCTACTGGTTCTAAATACCCTAAGTTTACTAGTCTATCTATCTCTTTCTCCACCATGGGTCTTAAAACATGCGCTACGTGACGGCATTTAAGAGCAACCGGTCTCGTGTTTTCTCTTAAGTGAATCTGGGTTGTACTTTTGTTATACAAACCTGGAGTATCACTAAACAGTATTTGATACTCTTGAGTTAAATAATCGCGCAAGTTTTCTGCCATTCTATTAGTAGGTAAACAGTGGTGATTCTGGGGTACTTCCTGGAATTCCAGGTGCCCCAGAACCACCACTGGGTTTTGGGGAGAGGGAGGTCTAGAATTGCACGAGGTGCGTTAACCCAAGTGCCCCAGAACCCCTGCTGGGTTTTGGGGAGGGGGAGGTCTAGAATTTCACGAGGTGCGTTAACCCAAGTGCCCCAGAACCCCTGCTGGGTTTTGGGGAGGGGGAGGTCTAGAATTGCACGAGGTGCGTTAACCCAAGTGACCCAGCAGCCCCACAGGGTTTCTAGAGTTGTAGGAGGTTAGATAACCCATCGAGCATCCTGCGGCCAGCTGTGGCGCTGCGAGCGGTCAGCGGTTGGCGGCCTGCGGTTGACGGCCAGCTGTGGCGCTGCGAGCGGTCAGCTGTCAGCGGCATGGAGGCCGCCATCTTGAAAAAGTACCGTGTACGCCTGAACTCGTTTGATCAACAAATTAATTTGTAAGAGAGGAGAGATGTAGGCCCTAACCATCGCCCACATCTGTGAGGTACTCCACTTAATTAATACCCCTCCAAGGTCAACCTCTCTTACATGTATCTATTGAAAACTAACAGTCTCTGAGACTTCTTCCCAATCCATAAAAATGTCATCAAAGTAGAACGTCTTCATTTGTTTAACATTGTGTAGAGCACATGTAGCCTTATATTTTCCATTGTGATTGGTGCATATTGTGACGTTTCTTGGTAAATCCTTAGCTGGATAACCCCACTCTTCCAAGTTAACAATCTGTTGAAAACTCCACCGTTTTTGCATCCATTGTTGTATTACTTGATTTTTCACAATAATTCTAGAAGCATCTTTCAGAGTCTCATGAATAATGGTACCGATGAGTGTATAATCAAAATCACCTGATGACCATGGTATTCCATGATAATTGTGCTCCAACCATAGATTCTCTTCTCTATACTTATCTGTAAGTCTCTTCCTGGAACGGCTCTTTGAAAAGACGTACCAAGGGCTCACTATTATCTGTAAGACAGAGTATAGCCAATTCCTTCAAGACGAAGTCGTTCCCTGGCTGTTTGAAGCCTTGCATATCCACGGCATACTCCATCTCACTTAAATCTCTTATACCCCTTTGTCTCGGGTAGATTGTGTGTATTAGTTGAATATTTTTGAGGATATTCTTTCCACTTGGTTTTCTCCTTCTCACTTTCTAAACCAGGAGGAAGTTTTACTACGCTTTGACCCATTTCAGTCTAGACGTGGTAGAAGAATGAGCTCCTCGTGATCAAGACCTCGCTTTATACACATTCCCCCACCACCGCTCTCGAGCCGCCACCGCCGCTTACGAGCTGTGATTGGTTGCCCGAGCTGACGTCACCGCCGGTCGAGAGCTGTGATTGGCTCCCTCGAGCCGCCGTCACCGCTCGGGAGCTCTGATTGGTTGTCCGAGCCGACGCCCGAGCCCTGATTGGCTCCCCACCTCTCTAAAGAAGCTTCTTTACATCCCCACTGACGGGATTATACTGAACGATACGATCGTGTAAAATCAAGCAGTAGACTGATTTTCCAGCTGGAAAGTTATCGTGAGCCTCAAATTCAAGACGAACATCTACAGGAGCGCTCTTCATGGACTCATTCTGTTTGGAACAGTCGATAACTATGAGTGGGATGTGATTGATAAAATCCGTCTTGTTGAGCAATGGCTCAGGATTTTTTTCGTAGTAAGAAGCTTGAAAATTAACGTACATATCGTAAAGAAGAGCATATTGATTACGATTTATGTCTAGGTTAAGATTTCCATATGGATAATGCCGTGAGTTGAGAAAGAGCTTAACATTCTTGACATTGCAATGATCAAACTGACTGGCATTAGCTTCTCTCTCACCCTTTCGGTTGGTCTGAAAGCCAAGAATAACGAAGCGAGGCTTTTCTAACTGGTTGGATGTTTTGACAGTCCAGACATGGGTAGTAGTGTTCGGCAGTAGCGGATATTCATACAGCTCCCAAGTACGAAAACTCATGGATATAGCACGATCTTTCCCCACATGATCTAACAACTGAATCTTGTAAGAATCTGATGCTACTATGTAGGGCATAAGCCACTCGATCCTTGATAAAACTATTTTAAAAGTTTCAAATCTTCGTGCTTGCCCCTCCCCTACACTAGTCTGTACTACAGCACTTGTATCGTTTCGTGATCTGACGAGAATAAGCTCATGTTTTGCATTCACAACAATCTTACGGTAATCCTCGGCGAAACCCAGAATCATACTGAGAGGAATGACAACTTCAAAGTAACCAGCATCATTGTTTATTTTACGCTTGGTCTCTTGCACATCGATCCAGCCCGCGTTTTCAATCATTGAACTCTGATTTGGATTGAGTGAAAGCCAACCTTTCATGAGAGTGGTTAAACCAACATTTTTACATTTATCGATTTCAATGGCGTTCAACTCATATCTGATTTCCTCGAATAAGTGACAGATAGCATTGTTCACGAACTTTGTATTCTGAACTGGTGTGTTATCGTTTTTAATTAATTTTCCACAGACGCGTAATAAGCTCCGAGATGGTAGAAGACATAAGTCTTGATGTTGAATGGATATGCGGATCTCATCACTATTGTTGAACGCTGATGCTGTATACGGTTGATGAGTATGAACCTCGTAGTGCGCCACTGACTCATCGAAGATGACAGGTGACTGTATTTTTAGAATGTCTTCCATTTCGTTGAAAGCAGCAAAAGATGATCCAAGTTATTTTCCACCACTTCGAACTCTTAAGCCGATTTTTCTTAGGAATTGTATGTTTTGCCGTGTTAGGGCTTTGATTGCACGTCGATGACTTATGCTTGGAGTGTATACTTCGATGCTTATATACTCTTTGCGTGATGAACTATTATACACAATCCCCATTTTGTTACAACTGTTTGATATGCAATCTAACAGTGATAATTTCTCCTCGAAAATTAACCAAATGACCGTCTTGATCTACTATGCGTATTTGTAAATGATCTATATCCTGATGGTGCAGTAGGAAAGAACTCATGAATTATATGCGCGCGTTGTCCATTTATATAGGCACCAGCGGTGATGTTGCACTCGATTCTCAAAGCATTGATTTTCAAAATGGCCACTGGTTGATCGGAGGTATGAGTTAGGTTAGGTTCAAGCACACGTGGATTGAAACCTAGCAGACGACCCATGGAATCTTTAGGTCTAAAATCAATTTGTTGACTGCACTTGATAGAGCTACAAAGAGTGTTGGTGTTTGGTTTGAGACTAATATCTATATTTTCTTTAGCCAACGTCTTGTTAAGATGTTTATGTATATCCTCAATCTCATAACTCCCAACGGGTATGTTAATTATTTTTTCACCAACATAAAACTTATTATGACTTTTATCTATGTTAGGTATAGAGTTAAAAGTTAACAATTCTACCAAACCTAGAACATAATTTTTGTCAGGTGAGAGCTCTATAGTTGGAAAGTAGTGTGCTTCTAAAACGGATGAAGTACCCGAAAGGGTAAGTGTGAGTGATTGTGTCATTATGACTTTTCAAACACGAATGAATTTTATAGATTTTCTACTCCTTATATAGCCTCAGATAAAAATTGTAAACAAAGAT
This sequence comes from Torymus aiolomorphi, assembly GCA_036365515.1. Taxonomy (NCBI): domain Eukaryota; kingdom Metazoa; phylum Arthropoda; class Insecta; order Hymenoptera; family Torymidae; genus Torymus; species Torymus aiolomorphi. Next base: position 158,324,284 of record CM070874.1, on the reverse strand, counting down.
GTCCACAAACATACGTATCGAAGTCCTGATATCTCTCATGATTATACTTAACTTCATCTACATCTAGATACAACATCAAGTTTAATGGTGGCTGCAGATCACCAAAACTGTCAAAGTATACAACATTATTCCCTCGTTTTCTATAAGTTACCCAGTGTGTTCCGGGACCATTCACATCATCTAGATTAACAATAGCAGATTCATTATATTTAGGTCCACCAACTGGTAAAGCATTACGCATAAAAACACCACGAAAATGTGGAATTTTAAAGATTTTTGCGTATTTAAGTAAATCATGATCTGTTAGAGCTCTTCTCGGTAAAATTACTTCCGAGAAAAAAAATTTTTTTTTTTTTTAATCAATCCTTCTCCTTTCCAAGGTTTGAGGTAGAGTCCGAAACCCTGCTTGTATGGTTTGAGATATAAACCTTTACCCATTGCGATGGACTCCATAGTCTTATTATGTCTTTTATTTTCTTCGAACTGCTGCTTAGCAGCTCTGGAATCGTTTACAGCTTTTGCTATACCAGCAGCTCCACCTGTGAGAGCACCAACGGCACTTAATCCTGCAAACAGTGGTATGAGAGGTAGTATACCACCCGCTTTTGGAATAGGTAAGACTCTAGGAATTTGTATGTTCTCCTTACCACCAACTTCTTTTACCATATCTCTCACTCTATTCAAAGTTGTTCTGATAACACTCTTACTGCATTTACCTTTTATTGCTAATTTACGAGCAGCTCGAATTACACTGCTTAGCGTAACTTTCTTCTTTCGCTTTAAACCCATACCGAATCTAGATTTTAATTTCATAGTATTAGTCACAGCGTATGCAGCCGCTTTTTCATCAAAACCCGCGTGTTTTGATTTAACGCGATTCCAAGCTTTCTCAGCTAAAATTTTATCGGCTTCGTTCCTCGCTTGAATGTTTTCACGATTTCTCGAATAGGCTATATCATGCTCTTTGCAAGCTGAATCAAAAGGATTGATGCCGGGATCTCCACGAGCTAAACGTTTAGCTAATTTTGTATGAGGACCACAGTATTGATAACCAGGCATATGAAGTTCAAAAGGAAGTCTGTTTATAAGATTGTTGACCAATCCACGACCTCTTTTTCGCTTATATATTATCATTATCGGGCAACGTCTAATATGAGACTGATGGATAAAAGTATATAAAGGAGCTATATTTATACTTTTTCATCAATTCGTGTTCTGAACGTTGTGACGTACACACAATGGATTTCAAAGAGCAATCTGCAAAGCTTCCGATAGCTAATTTTGATGCTGTTGTAGAACAAGACAGACAGCCAAGACGACATGGTGATTTATTACCTGATACTATACGTGCTGTTTTCTGTGGTCCATCTAATTGCGGAAAAACAAATAGCCTTCTAGCTCTCATTACACATCCCAATGGTGTAAGGTTTGAGAACGTATATATCTATTCAAAGTCTTTAAATCAGGCAAAATATAAATTGCTTCAGGAATTATTGAAACCTATAGATGATATACAATACTTTCCATTCAGCAAGCATGATACAGTTGTAGATCCAGAGCACGCTCTCCCTAATTCCAATATGGTCTTTGATGATATTGCTTGTGAGAAGCAAGACAATGTACGAGCCTTCTTCTGCATGGGTAGACATAAACAAGTTGATTGTTTTTATCTATGTCAAACATATGCTCATATACCTAAACACCTTGTAAGAGATAATGTTAATTTTGTAGTTCTATTTCGTTAAGATGATGTTAACTTAAAACATATTTATGCCGATCATGTAAACACCGACATGACTTATACTCAATTCAAAGACTTATGTTCCAAGTGTTGGAGAGATGATAGTCATGGATTTCTTACCATTGATAAAGATAGAAACATTAATAATGGGAGATATCGAAAGGGTTTTGACTGTTTTGCTATAAATATAGCTGCAAAGTAAAGTAATATCATCAGTCAAGTTAACACAATGATGGCCGATTTCCAAAGAGAGAAAAATGTATTGAGGCAGCTCGTGCAAGCACGAAACGCCATCAAACATAAATATAGATTGATAAAATTTGGTAAAGAGAATATAGAAAAGATGCTTCATGAAACATTCAAACCTATCGTCGATCCTCTTGAAAAACTTGTAATTGAGACAAAGAAAAACCATCAAACAAAGTTAGTTCCAGAACTTTCCAATATTAACGAACAAAGCAAAGTTTTCAATGACAACTCTAGTGAGGATAATGAAGGAGACTTTGAAACTGCTGCCAGTCAGGATGAAGATAAAACAATACTCAATGAGAGTTTGAACACTAGTGATAGCGAGGATGGATATCTTCAATTATTCGAGTTAAAATCAGAGGATTTAGATAGACTTTATGGTGTACGTAAGAATAATGATAGTTATTCTATGGGTAATTCATTGCTTACTTTTGATAAAAACAATGTTAGGATGGATGAAGCAACTTTTCCTAGAACCAAAGGCCTCATGGAGTTACTTATTATGAAGAATCCTAATTCAGAATATGTAAAGAAAGCAGATTTGAGCAATTATCGCAAAATTTTGGAAATATCAAGTGTACACAAAAAAAATAATCATCCAAATGAAGCTATTAAGACTTACAATAGTAAAAAGTTTAATAAGTATATTGCTCCAATGTTCAAGCTCACAAAAAATAAGTCCGGTGGATCTTTACCTAAATATAAAGTCGCCAAACTACATATGAGTAGAATGGATTACGTTTACTGGGTTTACATATGAGTAGAATGGATTACGATTACTGATCCAAACGAATTGATTGATAGACTTCGCTTACTTATGGCTGAGAGATCTGCTGGGAATCACAGTCATATCAACGAGATTCATTCGATAATAGAAGAGCTACATGAAGGAGGCTATATATACTGAGATATTTCAATAGCTCAGCATTATTTTCATCATGAGTGTCGATGTGTTTGGACATAATCTAAACCGAGCTAAAGGTAGCCGAGGTCTACCTGGAGTTGGCTACAAACTCACTAGCGATGGTCATTATGATATGGAAAATAAGAAATTATGTAATGTTGCCAATCCTCAACAACCGAACGATGTTGTAAATTTAGAGACTCTGCGAAACATTATTCAAATAGAAATTCGAGGAATGATTGATATAACCACAAGACTTAGAAGTAGTCTAGATGATTTGGACATAATAATAGAAAACCATAGAGATGAAATTGATGTTGAATTTAACAAAATCAAGGATGATATTTTGACTATAAAAGAGGCTATGGCACAGCTAATCAATCATTAATTCTACAAGCATGGAGCATGAAAGATTGATTGAGGAACTTCACAAACCTGCAAGGAGAAATTATCCTCGTAGAAAGTATGATATACGAGGTTTGGACGAGACCTGGCAAGCTGATCTTGTAGAGATGCAACCATACTCACGAGAGAATAAAGGGTACAAATACCTGCTCACAGTCATCGATGTTTTCTCAAAGTTTGCTTGGGCCATCCCAATAAAGAATAAAACTGGAGAAAATGTTTCAAACGCCATGAAATCAATCTTGATAGAAGGTCGAAAGCCTAAGAATCTACATACCGATCAAGGTAAAGAGTTTTACAATGCAAAGTTTGAGAGTCTTATGCAAAAGTATAAAATTAATCTTTACTCAACCTACAGTAAACTTAAAGCATCTATTTGTGAACGTTTCAACCGTACTCTCAAAAATGCCATGTGGAAAAAATTCAGTTTGAGAGGCAACTACAAATGGATAGATATCTTACCTGAACTGATTGCATCGTACAATAATAGAAAACATCGAACTATTGGTATGAAACCCAAAGATGTTACAAAAACTAATGCCAGCCAAGTTTTGCAGAAGTTTACACAGGAATGTAAACCAATGAAAAAGTCAAGATTCAAGATTGGAGACAAGGTTCGTGTAAGTAGAATGAAGCATGCTTTCGAAAAAGGTTACACACCGAATTGGACAACTGAAATATTTACAATAACACGTGTAGCGTCTACAAACCCAATAACTTACCATTTGAAGGATTACAGAGATAAACCCATCTCAGGAGGTTTCTATGAGCAAGAGTTATCAAAGGCCAAGTATCCAGATGTTTACTTAGTGGAAAAAATATTAAAGAGACGTGGTAATCAAATTTATGTTAAATGGCTTGGATTTGATAGCTCATACAATAGTTGGATTGATAAAAATAATTTATAAATAAAGATGTATGTTTTATGGAAAAATAATAAATAAATTTGTATATTTTATAGAAACGTGGTTTATTCATTCATTTAGAAAAATAAATATATTTAATACATATCTAAAAAAATTTTTTGTTTTTTAAGAAGTGGAGAGAGCTCCAACCATCGCTCTCACCTGTGAGGTAGACCAAGTAAAGCCACCTCCCCGTTTACTTCTTTTTTATTTACAATATTTACAAACTTAATATTCTACTTACAATATCTTCGAACAACAGCAGCATTTAGATTCATCTGAAAAAAGAGTATGACATTAAAAATAATTATTTCAATTAAAAGTTTAACTTAGTATAAATAGAATTAAACATACCAATTAGCGATTCAAGGTCTCTTCCTTGGTGGTTCCTCAACCATCTCATTGCATAAGAAGTGCCCCCATGGTAATGTATCTGTTTGGTTTGTCAGCAGACATCTTTTATCATCATGGGGACTCAAGCCTATCTTCTTCTGCTTCTCTGTGCGTAGAATGTGGAGCCTGCTGCGGATGTTGTTTTGCTCACACATCTTAGTAGCGTTATTTCGCAAGCATAAAAGATAGTCATCAAAGTTAATTGATTTGACTACTGGTGTCTTGACTCCTTTGGCTTTTTTGATGGTGGCTGAGTCTTGTATTTTTACAGAGTATATTTTACTCCTGAGGCCCACAAACTCTGTTATGATTTTTCCATTGGCCTCATCTTTCATAAGTCCAACCACCTTCTTGTTCACCAATGGGATGTTGAACTAGTTATTAGGAGGATAGTCGGAGGTGTCGAACTCGTTGAGGTCAGCCTTCATCTGCTCATACATATTCACCCCGCTGATTTCATAGATAAGACTGTCTGTGTCTGTGTATAGGAGTTTAGACTTGTCTCCAACTCGATCTTGCATATACTCGTAATGAAAGCGGTACATCAAAGTCTTTGACAAGTCTAACACAGAGAGACCGATATAGATTGGTTTACAAATCTTAAACTTTGTGCGAGCAAGTTGGATGGCTACAAGGTTCTCTTCGAATACTGCACAGCTATGAAAATTGGATTGAGCAATGTACATCTCAGCACCATATCGCTCCTCCCAACGATCAACCAAGTTGACATCAACTCTCTTTCTCTCATTTTCCATGGTTTTACCATACACTGCATTATTAAAAAGTTTGAACAACATCTTTTCAAACTCGTTCTTCGCATTTTTTCGTTTTTCGCTGTTGAGATCTATGTATGACTTCAACCATGGTTTCTGATTGAATTGTAATGCTCTGTGTATCTTCTTTAAGCGGAGACCATGTTTCAACGCCTGTTTCAGAGCAACATAATGTATAACATACCGCTCTTTGTTATGGAGTGTTGTCAATAGTTTTTCTTGCTTTGTGTCCGGTGGTGCTTGATGTTCCGGACAGAAAGGTAGATCCTTGTGCGTGTCGTGAATTTCTTCAGGGTACTCGAGGTCAACTTCAAGGATGTATCCAGTAAAGCTGTCATCTGCAACCATGAAGAAGTCAGAGTCATTCACATCCTCAACCCATTTGAATCCTCCATATGGGAGAGATTGAGTCATTGCCCATCCATATAAATTATTTATATCATAGTACATTATGTACTTTGACTCTTGCTCTGGATGATAATCTTCTTTCATGTAATGATTATTAGCTTTGGAATATCTGTTGGAGCACTGGCTAACTCCACCTCGAATACCACGCTCAACGAAAAGCAACATATCAATGTCTGTCAATAGTTCCAGTTTGATCTGTAAAGAGAAAAAAATAGTTATAAATATCGAAATGTAAATTTGAATTAAACTAATTATAAAAAATGTACCTGAGTATACTTCAGCATGGCATCCCATGATAGACCTGGAGTGGTATAATAGTGAGCAGGATCTAGGTCATAGGCTTGCAAGCAGTTGTTTCAAAAATCTTCGAAAACATTTGCCAACAAGAGCACATCTGTCTTCAGATATATATCTGAGGAGTACTCAGCCAAGGTCTTGACTTGGAAGGTAGTCCAAACTTTTTGAGCATGGTTGTACTCATCATCATTTATGTTGCTATCGTACAACTTACTGTAGAAAGAGTCTTTCCCAGGCAATGTTGTACCATTGAGTTTATTCAAAGAAGAAAGTAGTCGTATGGAAATACTCCTTTTCGCTTGAGAAGCTCAATCTGCATTGGAGAATATTCATTTTGGAACTCTTTCTCTACAATGTCCAGATGTTCCAGATATGAGGCCAATTTGTCAAGTGAAGATGGCATGAAGCGAAAAGAGTCAATAAATCTGAAACTGATGATGTTTCCATCCACTGTTTTTGTAAAGGAGATGTATTTTTCCTTGTTCTCAGGAATCAAATTTATTGTGCCTTTGAAGATATTGGCAAGCTCCTTGATAAATAGATGTGAGTCGTATCCACTTAGATTATGAAAAACGACTGGAATTGTCCTTGAGTCCTGGTAGTTGAGGTTACAACTATTATGGGCTGCTCCTCGATATCTGGAAAAATTATAAATTATTTTTATAAAGAATTATTATTATTGTAAGTATTAAAAGAGTAATCTTACCGTCCAGTAAGATGGCAGTGGTCTCTGACCTTCTTGTCCTTAGAGGTGAAGGGTTTCTGACAGATATGGCATAATCTAGCATCTCTAAATGCCTTTTCATCCACATTAGTCATTGGAAGAGGATTCTTGTGCATCTCTTCTAATTCCTGGGCCAATTTGTAAAGTTGTTCTACAAACCATTTTGCTGGATTTTCTTCTTGTTCTGTCTTCTTTCTATAGCTGTAGTACTTTGACTTTGATGTATCATGAGCATGTTGAACGTAAAATCCTACACTGAATGGTTCATGCTCTTGGTATGCACGTTCATCTTCTACAGGTGTTAGAACACACTCAAAGTCTGCATACACTACTATTGGAACACGCTCTTTATGGCTAAAGTTCTTAAATTCCAATATCTTATCTTTATCCGACTGTGGTAGAACTATTTTACATTTATTCATTTGTGAGCAGTCAACTTCGTGAGCTTTTAGTGCATCCACCTTGTGAAAGTAGTGTAGACAACGATCACATACATATTTCTTACAAGCATGCTTCGATACTTGAAAACAAATAAGAGCAGGTAAATTTTTAATCCACACATAATGAAATCTTGGAAATTTTGTATCAGGATCTTGGATTAAAAGTAAATTTACATGTTTCTCTTTCTTTTCTGCTGTTAAATGACAAGGCGTAGCTTCATAGCTCTTACCTGTATGGCTAAGCATGAATAAATTGATGGAAACATCATTCTGTTTCTCAAATCTTGAGATCTGTTGAGGTGGCACTGGTAAGTCAATTTTGTTGAAGTTCAGCTCGTTTTCAAACGGTGTATAATTGCTCACTCTCTTTGCACTGTCACTAGCTGGATGTAAGGCTGATAGTATAGCCCACATAAAACATTTGTTGTCCTTATTTTGCACGTTTACACATGCTTTCTTGCTTTTTATTTCTCGTGGTAATTCAATGTATGAACCAGCATGCAACGGTTGTAGTTTCTTAATACTGATGGTTATGTTCGATATCGATCTTAGAGTCCATCTACTGTCACATTCCTGAAACTCTTCCATATCACATTCGATAGGCTGTTTCACATGAGTGAGATACCACTCTTTCAAATCAGTGGTTTGGAATATAGGTTGACTCTTTGTATTGAAATATTTAATTTCAATCACTTCCTCGTCATTCTTGACAATGCTATATTCTGCTGCAAGGACCGTATCCACCTTCAATGAGTTGTGTTCTTTCAAAGCTTCTTCGATTTTGTGTTCAAATAGAGTAGAAGCATCAGTCATGAAGGTGGTAACATCAAGATGCTTCACATTGGTTATAATACCAGTTCTGATATTATTTTGGAATGCTGATATTCCATCATCCCAAGTTATACGTTCAGCATCGTTAGTAGCACTTTTCTCATCATCATCAGCAGGTTGATGTAATTTTCCACCTCTCTTACGACAAACTTTGAGCATCCTCTGAATGCTGAGTATTTGGCCATAGGACGTCTGGCATATTCTCTTCTCAGGTGGTGTCAAAGATGGCGACTTCATCAATGTTTCTATCCTTACCAGAGTGTGAGGAATACAATCGAGGAATCGTTGTATGTCAGCACTGTCTGCTGTTCCATTTCTGGCACTCTCCAATGCCTTCCACAGCGTTTGCACAGTCAATCCAAGATGTGGATTCATTTTGAGGTTATGCACTCACTGTCTTTCAATGTCTTGTACACAC